>CM076584.1:653613405-653978579 GCA_034641835.2 Pinus albicaulis | reverse complement strand
AGTAATTTCATAACAGGGATTCCTAAAGATGATGGGAATCTTGCTTCTAGACCATAAACTAACTCATATGGACTAGTCCCAATAGATTTCTTAGTTGTAAGTCTGTCTGCCCACAATGCATTGGTCAGTTTCTTGTGCCAGTTCTTTTTATTTTCCTCCAACAATTTCTTAATGATATTAATCAAGCTTTTATTGGAGGATTCTGCTAGTCCATTACCCTGAGGGTAATAGGCTGTTGAATGGCCTAAAGTAATATGATATTTATGGCAGAAACTAATCATTTTCTTTGATTTAAATGCAGCAGCATTGTCTGTTATAATCTTCTCTGGACAGCCAAATCTTGAAAGTATGTTGGTTTCTAAAAACCCTATGATTACAGAATCATTGGACTGTCTACATGGGATGGCTTCAATCCATTTAGTGAAGTAGTCTGTAGCAGTTAAAATCCATCTGTGTTTCCCTGAGGAAGGGGGGTGAATTTCTCCAATAAAATCTAATCCCCATTGTTGAAAAGGTCTTTCTGTGGAAATTGGTTTTAAAGGCAGAGGTAACAACTTTCTTTTACCCTCAAATATTTGACACTTGTGACAAGTTGTTACAAATTTCTTAACATCAGAAAATAATGTTGGCCAGTAGAAACCGGCCCTTAAAATTTTGTCTGCAGTAGATTTCCAGTAGAGATGTCCTCCACAATCACCTGCATGGAATTCATTAAGAATTTTATCAGCTTCATCTTTTAAGAGACAATTCAACAAGATTCCTTCATGATTTTTCCAAAATAAAGTGCTATCTAAAATACAATATTTCACAGATGTCATCTTTAAAAATCTTCTTTTGGTTCTGGACAACCCTGGAGGAGCCTGCAGGTTTAATAAAACATGAATTATATCAGTGTACCAGGGTGAATCTAAGAAAGCTTGACTGATTTGAGGAGTCGCCATCTCCTGCTCGTTATCCAGTTCATTGATGTCTAAGGCTTGGCAATTGGTTTCTATCATGAGTTGTGCTAAACCTTGGCCTTTTATCAGTTTTGTTGGCTTAATCTCAATATCATATTCTAAAATGGTAGCTATCCACTTACCTCGTTTACCTTCACTGCCATCTTGAGTCAAAATATCTTTAACTACTGCATTAGGCACATAAGCTATCACATGAGAATATAATATGTAAACTCTGAAATCTTTGATTGCTTTTATCAATGCAAAAGCCTGTTTTTCCATAATATTGTATTTTAGAGATGCATCCCTCAGTGCTTTACTAAAAAATGCTATTGGCTTTTCACACCCTTGGTCATCTTTTTGAAGTAAAACAACTGCAACAGTATGTTCAGAAGAAAATGAAAAAATGATAAAGTCTCTATCAAATTTAGGACTGGTCAGAACTGGTGTTCTTGTTAAAGCCATTTTAATTTCCTCGAATGATTGTTTGGCTTCTACAGTCCAGTCAATGCTTGAATATTTCCTCAACATGTTAGTTAGTAATCTAAGTAACTCTGCTAGACTAGAAATAAATCTTCTCAAGAAATTAATTTTTCCTATGAATGCTTGCAACTCTTTTATGTTTCTGGGGTGGGGTATTTGCAAAATTGCTTGAATTCTTTCTGGATCAATCCTAATGCCATCTTTAGAAATAATGTGCCCTAAGAGATTTCCTTCTTCCAAACCAAACAGTGACTTCTTAGGGTTTAAATAAATTCCATATTTTCTGCACTTTATAAATACTTGTCTTAAGTGATCTAAATGTTCCTGATCTGTTTTAGAAAAAACAGTCAAATCATCTAGGTAAATTACCAGAAAATCATGTATCTCTTTAGCAAAAGCAATATCCATTGCTCTTTGAAATGTAGCTCCTGCATTCTTGAGCCCAAATGGCATTTTGACATATTTAAACGTACCCCATGGTGTGGTAAATGTTGTTTTATCCTGATCATCAGGATGAACCAGAATCTGGTTGTATCCTGAAAATCCATCCAGTAGTGATATTCTCGAAGATCCTACAACTCTTTGCAGAATGTGGTCCATTTTCGGCAGAGGATAGTTGTCTTTTAAAGAAACTTTATTCAAATTTCTTAAGTCGACACACAATCTAATTTCTCCTGTCTTCTTTCTTGTTGATACCAGGTTAGAAACCCATTCTGAGAATCTTATAGGAGCTATAATCCCTGCTTCAAACATCCTTTTGATTTCCTTTTCAATTGAGGGTAATAAAACAGGATTTATTCTCCTAAGCTTTTGTTTAAAAGGTTTCTGGTCTGGTTTTAAAGGTATAGTGTGTTGAATGATAGATGTATCATAAGATTTGAGGTCTTCATAACTCCAGGCAAAAACATCCTGGAATTCTTTTAATAGTTCAACATATTTAACCTTTTGATCTTTTGGAAGAGATTTGGACAACTTAACTATTTTAGGATGTTCTGGGGTTCCTAAGTTGCATTCTTCCATATCAGCCTTAACAGGTTCCATTTTAGGTCTGAATGGAATATCATTTGAGTCGAACAGATCTTCCAAAGGCGTTAATCCTTTGGGTAATTGATTATCTTTTAAATTGATGATTTCTGTTTCATCATCTATGATCTCATCAAATTCCATATGTTTCAAATTTTGCATGTCTTTTTCAGTGAATGTGGTTGGATGCAGCATATGAATTGCATTTTATCTTGATATTTCTATTTTTTGTTCTTTTCCTTGATCAAATTCATCAATAGTTATGTCTTCATCTATATTACAGTTAGAAAACTCATTCTGAAGTGTCAAAAAATTATTGATTTGATTGTTATTCACAAATACTTGCCAATTCAAAAGATTGTCTGGTATTGCAGGCCTGTGCCTAATTTCAGCTGAAAATTGATGATTAGGGTCGAAAGGTAACTTGCATGTACTAGCAAACATTGCTAAACTGTGAGCATGCAAATTTTGTTTCCTCGGAATCTTGGCAAGTTGGGCTTGTAAAAATGTGTTGAGAATCTCTACAACTGTCTCTCGGTATTGTTTCAGTCTCATGTCTTTTGTTGAACATTCTCCTTTAATCTGTTGGATGATCAGCTCGGAGTCTCCTATGATTGATACCCTAATAGCTCCCAATTTCTTGGCATGTTTAAGTCCTAATAAAATAGCTTCGTACTCTGCCATGTTGTTAGTGAATTTGAAATTCAACCTATAAGCATGACCCTCTGCATAATTGTTCTCAACATTATGTAACCAAATCCCAGCTCCTGCCCCTAGTCTGTTTACTGAGCCATCAAACTCTAAATGCCATAGAATTTCATGTTTATAATCTTCATCGATTGTTTTAAAGTGTTTCTTGACAGGAGCTAGTTGTTTAGTTTCTTCAGGTATTTCTTGATCATCTTGTGTTTCTTTGTTTTCAGAGATTTCTTCAATTTTAACAGTGGTTTTGTTTATGATTTCCAATTCTGGAGCTTCTATTTCAGTAGGAAGATCTAACTCAGCATTGTATAAAATAAAAGAATCCATGTCAGAATGTACAGAGTAAACAGGAAAGTTTTCAGGCTTCTCATGGCTACTCACTAAGTACTTCATCAAGGTTTCTCTATATAATCTTTTAGGATGACCAAATACTGAAATAGTTGCATAAGACATGTCTAGTTGAATAGATCCTCCAAGTTTAGCACCCCAAGATCTAGACAATAACATACCATATTTAGGTGGAATATCAGCAACTACTATATCCATTAAAACAGACTTAGCAGGGTATTGGACCAAAGTGACACACAGATCTTTAATCAAGCCTAAACATTTTACCTGACTGGAATCAAATGAAAACAAATCTTTGTACGGTCTGGTAATATCTAGATTCAATCTTTCCATTACTGCTTTTGGCATCAAATTGTGAGATGCTCCAGAATCTAGCATTGCATTATGGAGTATCTTATCATGAACATTTAGGCTTACATAAAATGGAGGAGTTCCTCCACTTTCTGGTTTGCCATTAACCTCAGGGCCAAAAAGAAGTTTGGGTTGATCATCAAGAATGTTTACCGAATCATCCAATCCAGTAATGTTAATGTTTAGGGACTTGGTAATCTGACTCCTATAGACATCATGTTTAGCCAATTCTGATAAAGGAACAGCTATCTTGAGTTTGCCTATTTCAGCCTCTAGATTGAAAGGTTTTTCTGTTTGAGTTTTAGTGTTTTGCACAGTTGGGTCTTCTCTGTTTTTTGGGTCTTCAATGTTTTTCTCTTTTTCATGAATGAAGTTTTGTTTTGAAGATGTTTCAGGACTAAATTCTACCGTTTCTTCTACATTTCCTACATGAGGAGATGTATTGGATTGTTGTTTGTTGTTTGGTTGGTTGTCAGAGACATCTTCAATTATTGGATTTGAAGGGTTGGGAGTTATTCTAGACAAAATTTGTACTTGGGGACTGTTTTGTACAGGGGGAATGTTTTGTTTACCTTTGACATTTTGTTTTGTGGTTTTCTGTTTGCTATTCTCTGGTACATCAATCCTTCTACTTCTCAAGTTGTACTGTTTATGAACCTCGTAGATTGCTGTGTCATAGCCTTCCTTGAAATCAAAAGTTTCACCCGAATGAGTTTGGAACGTTTCAAGGATATGATTCTCTTGATCATCCTGAGATAGGAAGACTTCTGGTTCATCTTTGTCATCATCTACATTGTTTATTTCTACATCTTCTGTAGGTTCTTCAGAGGTTGAACCTTCAACAAAGTTTTCTTGGAAGGGTGGCCTAATGTTCTGATCAAGGACATTCTTTCCAATATTTTGGTTCAAATTCCTCCTAAAGTTTGGGTTTCTTGCAACATTCTGATTGTCAGTAGAAGACTTTCTTTCAATGGTTTCCACTCTGTCTCCTAATATTTCCATACCTTTAATGATTACATCCAGCTTCTTTTCAAAAGCTGAAGGTTCTTCATTCATAGGCATTCTTCTCTCTGCCCTAGCTCTGGCTCGTTTTTCTATCAGATTTGCTTCTACACTCACCACTATACTTTGCATTTCCTCTAGTGTCTGAGGAGCTCTTTCCCTGAGGGAATAAGCTATATCAGAGTCAAAACCATCTGGAAATTTAACCAACACGTTGTTGGGTGGGGGTCTTAGGTTTTGAGGAACTGCATTATAAGATTCATTGAATCTTATGATGTAATCTTGTACGGTTTCGTTTGGTCTTCTTCTTAATTTTTCAAATTCTGACAGGATCTGAAGAGGATCCTTCTTTTTCTCCCATCTGTTCAAAAATGATCTATACAAAGCTTCTAAATCAGCAATACTGTTCGGGGTAAGAGCCCTAAACCAAGTTCTAACTTCTCCAGTAAGACTCTAAACGAAAATTCTCATTCGGATATTATCAGTATCAATCTCATAAAACTCAAAGTAATCAGTCATCCTTTTGGTGTGTTGTTGAGCTGTGTAGGTACCTGATCCATCAAAAGGTGTGATCTTACTCTGGTAGTCCTGAGGTAAAGCTGGAGGGTTGGCTGGTAATTGTAAAGGGGCATATCGATTAGCCATTGGAAGATAAAGTGGGATAACATGTGTAGATGGTCTAGCAGGAGGAGAATATGGTCTAGCAGGAGAAGATGGAGGTGCAACAGGTGTTTGAAAAGCTTGGGAAAAAACAACTGAACTCGCAGAAGCTTCAGTAATTACAGAGATGTTTGAACTTTCTTCAAAGGTTTGCTCAGACTGAATAGAGTTATGCAATTCTCTGTCAAGATGATGTGAAACAAATCTGTATTGCAAATCTTCAAAGAACAATGGATCTGGAACTAATCTAGATAATTTAGTTTCAGAAAAATTCACAAACAAAGATGTTTCAAATCGTGCATCAAAAGGAATGTCATCAATATATATAATTTTCACAGGACAAGATGCAGATCTAGAAAGTGATCTAGAACTTCCTGTACTCTCCTGACTTTCTCTTTCAGAACTTTCTTGACTTCCTTGTCTTCTAAGAATCCTAGGAATTAGATTTGGATTTTCAAATATTGGTGGTGGATTGGGGTCAGGGTTTGACCTGGTATGTCGAATCCTTTCTGAAGCCAGTTTTCTTAGACTATGTGTTTTTTTGGATTTTTTGATTTTAATTGAAAAAATAAATACAACTTCTACAAATTCTTCAAGAAATAATGATGTATGGTTAAAATTTTCTCAAAGATCTGTTTAAACTAGAGAATCTGATTGAAAACTTTTGAAACTAAGGTCCAGTATATAAGCCAAATCAGAGATAGACTGAAGCAGCTTTTATTTACTTTTGCATTCGCAGAGCAAAAGCAATTTCAAAGGCTTCCTGGCTGATCTTCAGACTCTGTCTATAGCTTATAAATGAACAATATTAACAAATAAAATGATTCAGATTCCCCATTATGGTCGCCACTATGTTATCACTCAGGTTTTCCTAGAAGTTGTGTAAGAGGAAAGTATACCCGAGGTAACCACAAACCAACCTTTTAGATGCAGAATCTAGCCAATCTGCATCCAGAGAGGGCTCTCTCTTTATGATTTATCTTTGTTCTTGGAAGGTTTTAGGCTAGTTATAGATTCAAAGTTTGTTTTGGGAAAATGGTTGAATCCACAAACTAAGGGCAAGGTTGAGAGCTTTCAGTCCATTGGGCTATGGAGTCAAAGGATGGCTTTACTGGATTTCTATTCTAAGCACAAGATGGTATTACAGGGCAAGATAGCTAGACATAGAACAATCCTTAAAATTTAAAGTGGATGGGATGATCCTGAAGGGATGAAAGGCAACTAAGAATCTTTCACCATGTTCAGAAGAAAGAAGTGAAATGACTACAAACAAAGAGCAATGAAGGATTCTTTATTATAGTAATCAATAATGTTTAAATTAGCAAAGCAGGAGCATTTAAGAATTCATGCTTATAACTAATTTAGAAGAAAACATTAAGAATAATCACATTTGAAAACAGAGTACAATTAAGCAATTTCTGTTTCAATCCTTTATGTAAATTATTCAGAAATGGATATGATGGTATTATAAACTAATATAAAATTTCAGACAAAGGGTAGAAACACTTATTGAACCGTAGTCCAACACATGAATCCTGCAACAAGTCCAGTGCTTCAAATCGTCATCCAGTAAGCCACAAGTAAATTTCTCCAAAAGCTTTTATTCCGAAAATCTCAGTGTTACAGCAGAGTAATAGAATCCACCCTCAACACTCTCTTTGAGGGTTTATTTATACACAAAATAATCTTAAACAATCTTACACTATCCTAGCCAATAATCTAGGCTGACTTAAAGCATAATTTACAAACAAACAAGAGACAAATGGTCTCGTGGATAGAATAATGGGCAACTGCCGATGTGCTGTTCCTTTCTTCGTGGATGTGCTGGAGGTAAGTGCTGAAATAGGGCTCTGTGCTGTCCCTTGCAGTATTTCTTTGGCTTGTTGGACACTCTTTTATTCCCACGGATACTCTTTAACCTTTTCACCTGATACTTTTTCATCTGTTTTCCTATTTTTACCATTTACTTGATAGTAAAGATAAATTCTCATCCTGAAAACAACTTTTATAGAATTTCCAACATTTCCTTCCACCATTGATCATCTGGTATCATAGTTCTTCTGAGCTTTCTTAAAGTTTCATCTACTTCAGTAAGTTTATAAAAGGTGGGCTCATACGGAAATAGATACTTTATTTCATGTTCTAGATGAAATAAATTCCTCACTTTATCATAGATACTTTTCCCGGTTGGTAATGCCGATTCTGACGAGCTAGTAGAACAAGCAGCTGTATTTTTAGCCTGAGCCTTTATTCTCTTCTCATAGGTTTCCAAGTCTATTATTTGATCTTCTGTGAGCATGGGACTTGGTAACCCACTATCCAACAAAGCTTGAAATTTTTCTCTGAAAATGTTGATGTCAACCAAAATGTCTGTGCACTTCCTTTCTAAATTTTGCATGAAAGTCCTCTTGGTGAAAACTCTCTTTGCTTCCAAAACTGTGCCTGTCCTATCATCAATTCCTAACAATGCAAGTTGTTGCTTTGTTCTGGAATTCAAAAATTGAATGAGCTGATTGGCCTGCTCAGGCCTGCCTCTCAATTCATTTCTGGTTCTGTTTATTTCTTCTTGGGCGATTTTAACCAACTCATTTTGCTCAAAAATAGCTTGAATAGAGGGCCAAATACCCTTTATTAATTCAATGATGTTACCCCAAAGAATGTCATTTATTTTGTTTAAAGGCTTCTCCAATGAAAGATCTTTTTCCAAAGCCTGAACCAATTTTTCCAACCTTTTTATCTCCCTGGTGTTATCAGCAGCTGTCTTTTTAGATGTGTCATATTTTTCCTCCAATTTTACTAATTGTAATTTAGTTTCTTGGAGTTCTGTGACCCTCAGTTTCAAACTCTCCATTTGTTTTATTAAGTCCTCAGAACTCAAGCCAGAAGTATTCACTTGAGATGGCTGTATCTGCTGCCCTGTTGTTGTAGTACCTGTTGTTGAAGTCTGCCTGATAGTTTCCTGTTCCTGCAATGCTTTTTCCAATTCCTTCTCTGTTTCATTTAGTTGCTCGGTCATATTTAGAAGTAACTCCATTATTTCTTCCTGTGAATTACTTTTTATAACTTCTTGGGTCTGAGGGTGCCTCAAGGCTGGTAGTTTTAGCTGTTTTCTGAGTGCAGCTATATCATCCTCTTTCTTCTTTATCAATGCCTCCATACCTTTAATGTCTTTGGGATTGTGACCCAAACCAATGATTATCTCTTCTAAAGACTTTATTCTATTATCTTTGGCCTGTGAGGAGGCCTTCTCAATTTTCAATTGTGCAGTAGTGTTATTCAAAGAATCCTGCAGCGTTATAGCTGCCATGGCCTTGTTGGTGAGAGTAGAATAGAACATTTCCCCAGTTTGTCTATGAAGCTCTATTTGGTCCAGGGGATGGATATCCTTTGCTAAAAATTCAAAATTTGTTCTGATGTAATCTGCTGCTGAAGTTGGATTTGGCACTTTTGCTTTGAAGTGGCTCATCAGCATTTTACCTTGTGAAAGGTCAAACGCTGACATTAGTCTTTCTTGATTATGGGGAGCCATCTTCATATATTGATCATATACCTTCATTTTCAATGGATCATTCTTTGTTTTAATATTAATGAAGGTTCTTTTAATATCTCCAGTGTCTGTATTTGGCGGTCTGAAAGAAGATACTTCAGTGCTTAATTGATTTTTTGAAGCTTTCCCTTTTTGGCTTATGTTTGTTTCACTTGCTGTGCCAGTTTGCTGACTATCTTCCCTTCCATCATCAAATACTTCATCTATAATTTCTGCATCTGGAGGTGGATCAGATTTGTGTTTTTTAGTCTGATGTACCTGTGAGGCCCCTTTTGGAGGTGTGGTATCTGGAGCCTGCCTCTTTTTCCCTATTTCCACATTTAATGGGGTTTGCAACTCTGGAACTTGGATGTGCTTTGCTGGTGTGGGAGAAGCCTGTGATTGTTCCGGTGCTTTGGAAGTCTGTGGTTTTTCCGCCATGACCAAAGTTTCAATAACTTGGATTACAGGTTCCTTTCCTTTACCCTTGGGTTCTGTTGCAACTGATGGACTGCTTTCCTGTAATGCTTGCTGTAGAGTGGCTGCTGAAGATGTGCCAATGTAGGGTACCTGCATTTGACCACACGTTTCTAGGTCAAAGTTCTTCTCAACATCTTTCATAATTTTATTCATTCTGTCTGCTTCACTTTCTTCTTCAACAAGAGTTCCTTCAACCCATTCATCTTGATTTGCATATTGTTCTAGATCAGGAATCTTGTGGTGTATATAGGGAGATGATTTGTTTTTTAATCTCTTTTCACAAATAAAACCAAAGGGGTCATAAGGAACCCAACGGAAAGATGTCTGGAACTTTTTCTCTAATAGAATTTCTGCTTCTCTCTCGGCCTCCCTAGAATTGCAGATGAAAGGACCTAATTGGCTTTTGATCCTTAACTGAGCTTTCTTCTTTACATTACAAAAATGGATCACATCTGAATTGTTCATTTGCCTGAAGTATTCCAAGGCAAAAATCCTCATTGGTACATATCTGGGTAACCTGAATGGATGTAATTCACATCCATAAATCCTGATGACTGTATGGTTTTGATACAAATACTAATCCCCAACCTTATAACTCTTTGAAAATTGCAAGGTCTTTCTAATTTGATTGTTGAGTCTTGGGGGAGGAATTCCTGTTAACAAAGTTGTTGCAGGATATACAAACTGATCAATGAATTCTGAGTAGGAGTAGGGAGAATCAGAGGAAAAATGAATGATGGGGGACCAAAATATGACTGACTTGGGATTTCCCTTGGCATAAAGTTTTTGGACAGGGAAAGGGAACCTTTCTGACTGATAATAGATCATAAGATGATAGATAACGGAGGAGTACTTAAAAACTTTTTCAGTACCTAGCCTTATGAATTGATCATGGATCTTGTTGGCTATGAAGGAAGCAAAATCATATTTAATCTCAGGAGGTTCCCCAGGAGTAAAAATGGATAGCAAAGCCAAGGTTATCTCATCCACATATTCACTGGTGTTGAATCCTAAGACAAAAGATATTATATTTACAATGAGCCTTCCTAATGTATTGAAATAGTAAAAACCATAGGGGGGAGACCCTTTTGGCTGATGCTCAGGTAACATGAAATGCTGACACATGGATTTTAGCTTTTCTGGGGTTAATTGCCTGGTTTTCTCAATCAATCCTTCCATGGACAATGGTGCTAATTCTTGGTCTGGTTCAAAGTGTAACATGGTATTGATAGCCTGGGGAGTGATGGGAAACAGAATACTTTGATCAGGAGATAATACAGCCCTCTGTGTGGGATGATAGTTTGAATGACAGTAATGAATGATTTCTAGGAAAATAAGGACTGAAGGAATGAGATACCTTGGGAGATTGGATTCCCACAGACCTATAAGATCTTTCCCCTTTGAGTATTCATCTCTGCAGCGACAATAACTCAATAGGGGAAAATCATCAAAATGCAAATCTTTAATTTGGAAATCTTCATCTATCAGAGGTAAATAGTCTAATTCACGGTGAGGAGCATTCAATGGAGTGATATTCAGAGCTGCCGGAACCTCCATTTTGGTTCTTGTGGATTCAAAATGGAGGTTTTTGCTTTTCCTTACAAGCCGGGCGGAATTTCTAAAACGAAGGAAATTGGCACAATTTGGTGGTTCAGTGGGCAATTATGCAGATTTAAAACCTCTGGGGGAAGACTCAATGATGATTTTTAATCACTATTATAGCGAAAAACACGGAGAACTGAGTTTTACTTGCAGTCGGGGCGGAAAAGGAATAAATACCTGTTTTTTGAAGGAGACTGGTTCTTTAATAGGTAACAGATGATGGCAGGACCGAACTTGACCACGGGCGCAGCGGAGTCTTGGAGTGAATTGGTCAATTACAGTGGAAATTTGAAAATCGCAGCAGGAGCTCTGTCGTTTTCAGAATAACGAAAATAACAGGAAAAACATGAAAAAATGGCTTTATTTACGAGTCTAAAGGGTTTTTATTTTTTCGAGGGATGACGTCATTGACGTACGGGAGTGACGTGTGCAAGGTCGGGTGGTAAGCGGTAAGCGGGAAGTCCCCGCACCGCTTTTGGTCGAGGGTGGTATTGATCGCGGGGGGAGCGATTCCATAGAACGTTTGCCACGTGGATGTCTGACTTTTCAAATACCGCTCGTTCCCCGCTGATTAACTTTCTCACAAAGGATGGGTAGCGGGGTTCACGTGGACCATTGATCTGTGGAGGATTGATCCGACGGCTGAAGCGATGGGGGAACATGCGGAGATTCCAGATGTGGGCCCGTCGGGCTTTAAACACCTTTTACCGTTTTTAATCACTCCGGGGGAAATCTAATAGGTGGATAAAGTTATTAATTAGTCCAGATGACTTAATTAATCCCGTATGCAAAAGAAAGGGTTTGCGGCGGAGTTGGCTAGGTGGAATGCCAGGTGGACAATCCACGGTGGCGCGAGACTTTTCCGAAAGAATAAATCTTTGGGCCTTGTATTTTTGGTTTTAAACATACATATTGTATGTCTAAAGTTTGATTTTTTCATATATATTTTTATTATATGGTAAATTAATTAATACAACTAATTCACCATAGGGGCGGGATTAATGTATAACGCTATATTTTAACCAAAGGGCTTGTAGAAGCGGGTTTTAATGATTTTTAGGGAGATAAATACTTTGGTTAAAACATTATAATAAAGGGGTTTTTGGGGTATATATAAACAAAGGAATTATATACTTAGGAAAGGGTATTTCACTAGGGATTTAGTAAATAAAGTTAAATGTTAATATGGCAAAGGACAAGGAAACTCAAAATATTTTTGCACATCTAAGAAAGTGATAACTTGTGAAATAAATTGCAGCATTTTATCTCCAACACTTAAACTTAGAATAGCAAGTTATCTTGAGGGATTTTTATGAAATTATGCATCAGTTTCCTAAGTAAAATGTGATTTTACTTAGGAGAAAGTTAAAAATGGAAGATAACAATGATGAATTATCTCAAATACTTAGGTCTTTTTTTGATCATTAGGCCGAGGGTCCGGTCCCTCCAGAAGTCAAGGAAATGCCTTGAGCCCTTTTGATCTCCAAACACCTTAGTACTTTTGGGGGAAATTAGTAAAACCTTTAAGGGGGAAAATGATGAGGGATGTTAATGATTTTTTTACTTTGCTTGCAATGATTTTCCATTGTATTTCCTGCTTCAGTACTTATGATGAAAGTAAAGATCAAAAACATGTAGCAACATCATTCATCAGATAACACTTTGCAGCACCATCTACCTACCCTATCTACTTAACACTACCATTTTCTCTTCTTTATTAGGGTGCATTTAGACTTGCAAACCCTTTTCAATCTTTTTCTTTTTACATGATAAATCTATCTATTTATACCCTTATTACATCCAAGGGCTCAGATTAAACTGTTGAGCACCTTTTATTCACTCTACCTATCTACTTATCTGCCAAGATTAAACTGTTTGGTCATATATTTATTCTCTAATCTATAACATGAAATTGAAATATGAGTAAGCCAAGTTTAAACAATTTGACTTATTCATAAATTGTGGCAAAAGTTTGACCAGCTGCACACAATTGATTTATTACAAAAATAAAATAGCAGTGGCATTTGGATTTGCACACTTTCCTTGGTCTATTTTTTGCTTGGGGTTCATTTCTTTCACTTTTTTGACCATTTTATTCTTTTTACCCTTTGATCTTTCTTTTAGGGTATACCCTCTTTACATTTTTTAACTTTTTTGATTTTTTTGTTTTTTAAGAATATGGAACACCTTTGCTCAAGAAAGAAGGTTTGAACATATTCCATAATTCAATCGAGACAATCATGAAAGATGAAACCTATTGGTATAGGAGTCTAACAGTTGGATTGAAGAACCGTCATATTCCAAAGATGGATATGAGGAAGTTTGATGGCAAGGATCCTGTAACATGGATACTACAGATGGAGCAATATTTTGATCTCAATAATGTGCAAAACATACAAAAGGTACGCATTGCAACTTTACATTTAGAAAAAAATACATTTGTATGGTATCAATGGCTTTTCTCCCATAAAAAAATTGTCACTTGGTCAATTTTTATGGAGGAAATGATAGCACATTATGAGGATACAAAGAGAAATAGCTTTTTTAGCCAATTGATAAATGTCAAACAAAAGGGTTCAATGGTGGAGCACATTGAGGACTTCCAAAAATTGAATATAAGGGTAACTAATATTCCATAGGAACACAGGATTGATGCCTTCATAGGGACTTTAAAGGATAACATCCAACATGAATTTCATATTTGGGAACCTAATTCATTGGAGAAGGCATTCAGGTTGGCAAGAAAAATTGAATGTAAAATTATGGTGACAAGGAAGCTTACCACTCACATCTAGAAAGATGGAAGTGTTGCTATTCCTAGACTTCCACAACCTACAAGGTTGACACCACAACAATTGGAAGAAAAAAGAGCAAAAGGGCTTTTCTATAGTTGTGATAGCAAATACACTAAAGGTCATAAGTGCACTAAGAAGAAATTATTTTACATGATTGTGAAGAGGAAGAAGAAAATGAAGAAGAAACTTCAAAAGTAGAGGATATACACAAGGAAGAAACCCTAGAAGAAGAAAAAATGAGTCCGACCATATCATGTAATGCATTGGCAGGAATTACCACTCCTCAAATTCTCAAGATGGAAGGACATATCAAGAAGAAAAAGGTAATAGTGTTGATTGATTTGGGCAGTACCCATAATTTTATTCATTGTAAGCTAGCCAAGGAATTGAATTGTTTCCTATACCCAGCACCAAAATGTCAAGTGATGGTTGCAAATGGAGGAACTATAAATTTCTCTAGAAAAATTCCATAATATCAAGCTAGACATGGGGGAATATTTATTGAATAGTTCAATGCTTGCCATCCCAATGGTAGGTGATGATGTTGTACTAGGAGTACAATGGTTACAATCTTTGGGGACAACAGCTTTTAATTTTCAAGAATTTTTCTTGAATTTTTTTTCGGAAGAAAAGGAAATGGAATTACGGGATATCGTAGGGAAGCTAGGAAAGATAATAATCTCTAACAACATGAAAAATCTTCTAAAGAAAGAAAAACGGGGCATAATTTCACAATTATGCTCACTAGAAGTTCCAACATCAAATTCATCTATTTCTCCATATCTCCAAAAAGTTTTGGATAATCATTCCAAGGTGTTTGATACTCCCAAACGACTCCCACCTATTTGTGATCATGATCATGCTATTTATTTGATTCCAGTAAGCGTTCCTCCAAACATCAGGCCTTACAGATATCCCTATGTCCAAAAGAGAGAAATTGAATGTATGATTGCAGAAATGTTAGAGGCGGGTATAATTAAACCCAGTCAAAGTTCTTTCTCTACTCTAGTAGTATTGGTGCACAAGAAATATGGATCATGGCGCATGTGTCCGGATTATAAGGAGCTCAATAAGCTCAATATTAAAGATAAATTTCCCATTCCTGTGATTGATGAATTATTGGATGAATTACATGGAGCAATTTATTTTACAAAGTTGGATCTTCGTTCAGGATATCATCAAATTAGAATGAAGACTGAAGATATTCTGAAAACAACATTTCGAACTCATGAGGGTCCTTATGAATTTTCGTTCATGTTGTTTTTCCTTACCAATGCACCTTCTACATTTCAAGGGTTGATGAATTACATTTTCAAACCATTCCTTAGAAAAAAATTTCTAGTACTTTTTGATGATATATTAATCTACAGTAGGTCTTGGAAGGATCATGTTCTACATGTTGACAGGGTGCTCAACCTATTGGAGGAGAAAAAATTATATGCAAAAATATCCAAATGTTTCTTTGGAGTACAAGAGGTGGAATATCTGGGTCATATTTTATCTCATGAGGGTGTTAAGGTAGACCCTAACAAAATTAAAGCCATTAAGGAATGGAAATTCCCCACAACCATAAAGCAGTTGCACAGATTTCTCAGGTTAATAAGGTATTATCGCAAGTTTGTTAAGAATTATGGGAGAATAGAATCACCTCTAACAACATTATTGAAGAAAGATGCATTTTCATGGACTCCTGAAGCAACTAAGGCCTTTGAAAATCTTAAAGAGGCAATGTGCCTAGCACCATTCTTAGCTACGCTAGACTTCACAAAAACCTTTATTGTGGAATGTGATGCCTTAGGAAATGGAATTGGTGTTGTTTTAATGCAAGAAGGAAGACCCATTACTTTTGAAAGTCATTCAATCAAAGGAAAGTATTTACAAAAGGTTATTTATGAGAAGTAAATGTTGGCAATACTACATGCACTAAATAAATGGAGACCTTACCTAATGGGAAGACACTTCAAGGTAAGAACTGATCATGATAGTCTTAAACACTTTTTGGAACAAATTTTATCTTCAAAAGAGCGACAAAAATGGATCACAAAGATGTTGGGTTATGATTTTGAAATCGTCTACAAGAAAGGGAAGCTAAATGTTGTTGCAGATGCACCCTCAAGAAAGGATGAAGAGATGGAAGCATTGCTTTGTGCCATTTCTATTATCCAACTAGATTCAATAACTGAAGCAAGGGATGAATGGAAGAAGGACGAGGAAGTGTGGACTCTCATTCAAAATTTGCAGCAAGATCCTAGTACATCTAATACATTTAGTTGGAAAAATGATTCCTTATGGTACAAAGATCACTTATATATTTGCAAGAATTCCCAACTAAAACAAAAGATTCTTTTGGAATTGCACACTTCTCCTTTAGGAGGACACTTGGGATTTTTAAAAACTTACGACAGGGTGAAGAAATAAGTTTTTTGTGATGGCCTTAAATATGATATTCAAAATTTTATTGTAGAATTTTTGGTTTTCCAACAAAATAAAGTGGAGACAATTAAGACCTCGGATCTTGTACAACCTTTATCCATTCCAAGTCAATGTTGGGAGGAGATTTCAACATATTTTATCACAGGTTTACCTAAGTCTGAAGGAAGTGGTTTCATCATGGTAGTAGTTGATAGACTTTCCAAGTATGCAAACTTTTGTGCATTATCTCATCCATTTAAAGCAAGTATAGTTGCTACTACATTTATGGAAACAATTCAAAAGCTACATGGAAACCTAAAGATTATTGTAAGTCACAAAGATCCCATTTTTACAAGAAATTTTTGGATGGAATTATTTTCTTGTTTGGTTACTCAACTAGCTCATAGGTCATCTTATCATCCTCAATCCGATGGTCAAATAGAGATAGTGAATTAATGTTTGGAAGGACATTTTCGTTGTTTTGTATCTGATAAGAAGTCACAATGGGTCAAGTGGTTACCTCTGGCTGAATGGTGGTATAACACTTCCTTCCATACTGCAGAAAAAATGACCACATTTATGGCACTTTATGGATATCATCCACCATCCGTCACTTCTTCTTTAATGAAAAATGCTAGGGTTCAATCAGTGGAGGATCACATCGAGCATCATCAAGAAGTTCTCCAACTCCTAAAGGATAACCTAATTTTTTCCCAAAATTGAATGAAACAATAGGCATATCAATATCGCAATGAGAGAAGTCTTGATGTGGGAGACTGGGTATTTTTATGGCTACAACCATACAAGAAAATGTTCCTCAAGAAAGATAAGAAGGATAATAAATTATCACCAAAATACTATGGTCCTTAAAAGGTTTTTCAAAATATTGGTACTATGGCATACAAATTGGAGCTTCCTAATTATTCATGAGTGCAATCAGTTTTCCATGTTTCATGCTTAAAAAAGGATATAGGGGACAAAATTCTAGTTCAAATAATATTGCCAGAACTTGATGAGGAAGGAAAAACCATATTGGAACTTAAAGTAGTCACATAAATAAGAACTCGATGACTACAAAATCGATCAATTTCAGAGTATCTCATCAAATGGAAGAACTTACCCACAGAAGATTCTACATCGGAGGATGAGAATTCATACAAAAGCACACAAAGCTACTCAAGCGTTGAGGAAAACACCTTTTTGAAGGAGAGGAGCATGTTAGGTCCTTATATTACTAGTATAGTCCCTTATTGTTGTTATTGTAACCCCCTTATTGTTATTATTGTACCCTTGTAACCCCCATATTGTTATGATTGTGCCCTTAAATTATTATTGTTAGGTCAGCTAGGATTACATTGTGGCCCCATGGACTCCTATATATAGAAAGGAGGTTTGGTCATTTGTATCATCCAAGAATTGTTCATTCATGTAATGTATTGTAGGTTGCCCCCTCGAAGTGGCTTATTTCTAAGGCGTTGATATCTCTTTTATTCTCTTTTTGGAGCTGGTTTCACAACATTGGAAGAAAGGCATGGAAGTTAAGATGGATGGTTTGAAGAATGGCATGGAAGCTAATATGGATGACATGGAAGATAAGATAGATGAAAAAATTAAAGACAACATGGAAGACATTAAGAATTATCTTAAAGTAGACATGGAAGGTTTTAAGTAAGGTTGGACAAAGTTGATACAAGAAATGATTTCTAATGGCGAAAAGGTAGTACAGTAAACTCATGATGAGAACAAAATAAATGTTAATCGTGATTGCATAAACTCTAATGTTGGACTGAAGACCCACCATATTCCAAATATTAATATGAGGAAGTTTTATGGCAAGGATCCCATAACATGGATACTACAAATGGAGCAATATTTTGATCTCCATAATGTGCAAAACACACAAATGTTACACATTGTAACTTTACATTTAGAACAAAATACATTTGTATGGTATCTATGGATTTACTCTCGTAAAAAAATGGTCACTTGGTCAATTTTTATGGAGGAAATGATAGAAAATTATGAGGATACAAAGAGAAACACATTCTTTAGCTAATTGATAAATATCAAACAAAAGGGTTCAATGGTGGAGCACATTGAAGACTTCCAAAAGGGTAATTGATATTCCATAGGAACACAGGATTGATGTATTCATAGGGACTTTAAAGGATAACATCTAACATGAGGTTCACCTTTGGGAACCTGATTAATTGGATAATGCATTCGGGTTGGAAAGAAAAATTGAAAGTAAAATTATGACGATAAGGAGGCCTACCACTCACATCTATAAAGATGGAAGTGTTGCTACTCCTAGAATTCCACAACCTACAAGGTTGACACCACAAAAATTGGAAGAAAAAAGAGTAAGATGGATTTTCTATAGTTGTGATAGAAAATACACTAAAGGTCATAAGTGTGCTGAGAAGAAATTATTTTATATAGATTGTGAAGAGGAGGAATAAAATGAATAAGAAACTTCAAAACAAGAGGATATACACCAGGAACCAACCCTAGAGAAAGAAGTAATGAGTCCGACCATATCCTGTAATGCATTGGCAGAAATTACCACTCCTCAAACTCTCAAGATAGAAGGACATATCAATAAGAAAAATGTAATAGTGTTGATTGATTCAGGTAGTGCCCATAATTTTACTCATTGCAAGGTAGAAAATGAATTGAATTTCTTACTATACCTAATACCAGAGTGTCAAGTGATGGTTGCAAATGGAGGGACTATAAATTGCTCTGGAAAATGCCATAATATCAAGCTAACCATGGGGGAATATGTATTGAATAGTCCAATTATTTCCATTCCAATGGGAGGTGCTGATGTTGTACTAAGAGCACAATCATTACAATCTTTGGGGACGATAGATTTTAATTTTCGATAACTTTTCTTGAATTTTTTTCGGAAGGAAAGGAATTTGAATTATGGGGTATCGTAGGGAAGCCATGAAAGGTAATAAGCTCCAATGTGATGAAAAATTTTCTCAAGAAAGAACAACGAGGCGTAGTTGCACAATTATGCTCACTAGAAGTTCCAACATCAAAATAATATATTTCTCTAGATATCCAAAAAGTCTTGGAAAATCATTCCAAGGTGTTAGAAACTCCCAAAGGAATCCCACCTATTCGTGATCATGATCATGCTATTCATTTGATTCAAGGAAGTGTTCCTCCAAAAATCATGCCTTACAAATATCCTTATGTCCAAAAGAGCGAAATTGAATGCATGCTTGCATAAATGTTAAATGTTGGTATAATTCAACCTAGTCAAAGTTCTTTCTCTCCTCCAGTAGTATTGGTGCACAAGAAGGATGGATAATGGTGCATGTATTCGGATTATAGGGATCTCAATAAGCTCACTGTTAAAGATAAATTTCCCATTCCTATGATTGATGAATCATTGGATGAATTACATGGGGAAATTTATTTTACCAAGTTTGATCTTCGTTCAAGATATCATCAAATTCGAATGAAGACAAGAGATATTCTGAAAACAGAATTTCCAACTCATGAGGGTCATTAAGAATTTTTGGCCATGTATTTTGGACTTACCAATGCACCTTCTACATTTCAAGGGTTGATGAATTCCATTTTTAAACCCTTCCTTAGAAAATTTGTGTTAGTATTTTTTGATGATATAGTAATCTACATCAAGTCTTGGAAGCATCATGTTCAACATGTTGACAGGGTGCTAAAAATATTGGAGGAGAAACAATTATATTAAAAAACCTGCAAATGTTTCTTTGGAGTACAAGAGGTGGAATATTTGGGTAATATTGTATCTCATGAGGTTGTTAATTTAGACCCTAACAAAATTAATTCTATTAAGGAATGGAAAGTCCCCACAACCATAAAAAAGTTACGAGGATTTCTCGAGTTAACATGGTATTATCAAAAGTTTGTTAAGAATTATGGGGGAATAGCAGCACCTTTAACAACATTATTGAAGAAAGATGAAATTTCATGGCCTCCTGAAGCAACTAAGGCCTTTTAACATCTTAAAGAGTCAATGTGCCTAGCATCAGTCTTAGCTATGCCAGACTTCACAAAAAAATTTATTGTGGAATGTGATGCCTCAGGAAATGGAATTGGTGTTTTTTTAATGCAAGAAGGAAGACCCATTGCTTTTGAAAGTAATCCAATCAAAGGAAAGTATTTACAGAAAGCTATTTATGACTAGGAAATTTTGGTATTACTACACGCACCAAATAAATCGTGACCTTACCTAATGGGAAGACACTAGAGGGTAAAAACTGATCATCTAGTCTTAAATTCTTTTTGGAAAAGAAACTATCTTTCGAAGAGCAGCAAAATCGGGTCAAAAATATGTTGGGTTATGACTTTGAAATCATCTACAAAAAAGGGAAGCTAAATTTTGTTGCAGATGCACTCTCAAGAAAGGATGAGAAGGTGGAAGCATTGTTTTGTGACATTTCTATTATCCAACCAGATTGGATAACCGAAGCAAGGTAGGAATGGAATAATCAAGAAGAAGTGTGGACACACATTCAAAAGTTGCAGCAGGATCCCAGTACATCTGATACATTTAGTTGGAAAATTGATTCCTTATGGTACAAATATCGCTTATCTATTTGTAAGAGTTCCCAACTAAAACAATATATTCTTTTGGAATTGCACACCTCTCCCATAGGAGGAAACCCAAGATTTTTAAAATCTTACCAGAGGGTGAAGAGAGAGTTTTTTTTGGGATGGCCTTAAATCTGATATTCAAAATTTTGTGGCAGAATGTTTGGTTTTCTAGCAAAATAAGGTTGAGATAATTAAGAGTCTACTACAACCTTTACCCATTCCAAGTCAATGTTGGGAGGAGGTTTCAATGGATTTTATCAGAGGTTTACCTAAGTCCAAAGGAAAGAGTTTCATCATGGTGGTAGTTGATAGAATTACCAAGTATGCACACTTTTGTGAATTATCTCATCCATTTAAGGCAAGTACAATTGTTACTGCATTTATGAAAACAATTCAAAAGCTACATGGAAATCCAAATATTATTGTAAGTGATAAAGATCCCATTTTCACTAGAAATTTTTGGACAGAATTATTTTATTTTTTGGGTACTCAACTAGCCCATAGATCATCTTATCATCCTTGATATGATGGGAAAACTAAGATAGTGAACAAATGTTTGGAAGCATATCTTCATTATTTTGTATCTGATAAAAAAAGACAATGGGTCAAGTGCTTACCCCTGGCTGAATGATGGTATAACACTTCCTTTCATACTACAACAAAAATGACCCCATTTATGGCACTTTATGGATATTGTCCACCATCCATCACGTCATATTTAAGAGAAAATTCTAAGGTTCAAGTAGTGAAAGATCACATCAAGCATCAACAACAAGTTCTCCAACTCTTAAAGGATAACCTAAATTTGGCATAGAAATGAATGAAACAATAGGCAGATCAACATCGGAGCGAGAGAAGTTTTGATGTAGGAGACTCAGTATATTTATGGCTAGAACCATACAAACAAATGTCCCTCAAGCAAGCTAAGAAGGATAATAAATTATCTCCAAAGTACTATGGTCCTTACAAGGTGTTGCAAAATATTGGTACTATGGCATACAAATTGGATCTTGTTGCTTCTTCTTGAGTGCACCCATTTTTTCATGTTTCATGCTTAAAGAAGGCTATAGGTTGCAAAATTCTAGTTCAAACAATATTGCCAGAACATGATGAGGAAGGAAAAATAATATTGTAGCCTAAAGGAGTCATAGAAATAAGAACTTGACAGCTACGAAATCGATCAATTTCAAAGTATCTCATCAAGTGGAAGAGCTTACCCACTGAAGATTCCACATGGGAGGATGAGAATTTTATAGAGAAGCATCTAGATCTACTCAATCATTGAGGACAACACTTTTTTGAAGGAGAGGGGCATGTTAGGTCCCTATATTACTAGTGTAGTCCCTTAAATTTGTTAGTGTAGCCCCCTAATTGTTATTTTTGTACACATGTAGTCCCTATATTATTATTATTGTGCCACATAAAACCCCACTATTGTTATTTTTTGACCTTACATTATTATTTTTAGGTCGGCTAGTATTATATTTTGACCCCATGGACTCCTCTATATAGAAAGAAGGTTTTTTCATTTGAATCATCCAAGAATTGTTCATTTATATAATGTAAAGGAGGTTTCCCCCTCGAAGTGGTTGATTTCTAAGGAATTGATCTCTATTTTCTTATATTTTTGGAGTTGGTTTCATAACATATATAGTTCAATTTGTCCCAATACCTTCGCAATGAGTACTTGGCTAAAGTGAATGAAATCCAGGAAGAAGGGAAGCACTTCTACTATTCTTGGTTATTTTTCCTTATTGGGCTCATCGGATGGAAGATGCCTCAAGATAAATAGTTCCCTAATATTGAGATAGACTTGTGCGAAGTCATGTGCTACGCAACCTTATGGAACTCAAATATCCCATGCAGAGTCACAAAAAAGAAGATTTTTTGGGTATTGTTCGACTCTGCGCTCTTCCAAGCCATTCATTCATAGCCAAGGTTATTTCTAACCCTTTATGGGAAATATATGTTGATTGCAAACTTCAAAGCTACATTCCACAAAATACATATCCACATGAAGGGTGTTGTGGAAGGATTTTGGTATGAACTACAGTACTTGGTAATGAAGGATGACTTGGTTCACATCACATCATAATGGTTTCCTGCCTGGTTAGATCCACGCACCACTATGGGTGCCTCTTCATTAGTGTTGAAGACTCTGACCAAGCTGCGAACAACCAAGGATACACAACTGAAAGAAAAGGACACTGAAGCAGAACATGAGCATACTACAATAAGAGAAATAATCGATTTGGAGAAGGAAGAAGAAACGAAAAATGGTGAAGGCACCAAGGGCCCTAAGACGCACACTACTAAAGGTACTAAGCGCGGTTCTTAGGCCGCTATGGGTCTGCTCAAGAAGGGGAAGGGGTCTAAGTTGGCAAGAACATAAGACCTCACTCTCACTGAGGATGACTTCATAGAGATCGAGAACATAGTAAAGTTAGCCATGGAGGATATCTGGACTAACATGGAAGTGCAGTACAATTTCATTCTCAAGGGAGTACGTTCGGGCATGCAGGAGCTCAAAATCCAAGCGAGTGCAATACAAGAGAGCGTGAAGCAAGCGAGCATGACTACCTTTAGTCTCAGAAAAATTAGTGCAAAAACAATCAACATGGTGTTACCATCCCTCTTGGATAACCGCCTGCTTCAGATCCTTGTGCCAGCCATTATAGTTGAGTCGCCTACCTTGCGTGCTACCCTGTGAGCATGCATAGAAATTAGCATACACCTAGTGGTTATACCAAGAAAAAATCTCCATGATATCCACGGCATGATCTTTGATGAGATGCAGTACCAAAATTCCTATGCCTTCCATGCTACCAATGAGTCTCAGCAGCAAGCATTAGTGTTGCAGTAGAAGAAACAAACTGTAGAGGAGGATCCCCACGTAGCTAACAATCTTCGTGTCGCATTAGAACCAATGATCGATCAAGTGCGCGATGACCTGCTACAGTTCACTATCCCTGCATCAGTCAAGCCAACAATGAAGTTACAAATCCTGGTCGATGTGGTAAAGGAATCACACATAGAGATCTAGACCATCTAGGTAGATTTTGAGAAACAAATCGTCGAGCTGCAGATGAAGCTCCAGCCAGAGACACCACCAGAGGTTCGAGCACAGTGCATAGCAGAGTTAGAGGTAGCCACAAACAATGTAGCAAGAGTAGTGGCCGAATCTAGAACACTCTTGGATGAGGCCATGGGTGTTTGGAAATTTGGTAAGAATGACCCGATGGTCCAAGAGCTAAGAAATGAACTTCGCATCAAAGAACAACAGTTTAATGAGATCAGGATGGCGGTGCCAACATTATTAACTGTGTAGAGGCTTGAGCGACTTCATGAAGGAAAGGAAATTTAGAGAGATATTGAAGACCTATGCCACTGAGAGAAGTTATTGGAAACAAGGATGCAACCTTGGGCTAAGGAAGCACTGCAAATGTCATAGAATCTTGATAGTGCCCTCAAAATCCTACAAAAACCATAGTGTATCATAAATTTGGAAATTGAGGGGCCAACAATAGAAAAGTTGGTCGATGAAGCACAAATTTCCGCCGTGCAGAGCGTTGAAGTCATCTTGACACTTCAGAGCTCGGCCAACGCATTGAAAGCGAACATGCATGTACCCACCCCATAATTATTCATGATGAGTCACGAGATTGTGTTGGGGACCTGTTGGAGTGGGGTCCCCTAGGGTGTATTTTTGGGTTAATTTTGTCTAATTTTTGTTATACACGCTACATGAAAATAGTCAAAGGGGCTTTAGGGCGACTCAAAGACCCTTAATAATTGTAATAGGTTTAAAGGGAAAAGCCATGAGTCTCAAACCATGGTTTTAGATCATGGTATGTGCATGTCTATGATATTATAAATATGTAGGGATTGAGTCGAGTAAGGATATCAATCAATCGATGATGTATGGCTCTTGTTTAATGTTTTGATATGAGTCTGGGTTTTTCTGGGTAGAAAGCCTGCTGAAAGATGTGTGCAGAAAGAGATAATTATTGAGCTATGTTTGGACTCTGATTTTGTGTGTGCAGAAGGATTGAATGTACTGAATTGAAATATATCTTAATAAACAAGGAATTTTTGGCGAACTTGGATCCTTATGTGATTTTTTGTCTTGAGTATCTATCATTGGTTGTTGATTTGTTCTATGATTGCGTATTTACTTCAGCTAATGGTTAATTTCATTTATGCATGAATTAGTTGATGTTAAATGATTAGATCTGAATGAAGTATACTTTGCGCAAAATATATTAAAGTATTTAGTGATAATTTCCAGAAGGATTAAATTTATTAATTTTTCTTGTGCAGATTTGTTATATTATCTACACTAATTCCAATTAGGGCCAGCACATCAAAAGCTTCCTTAGGGTGCGGATAACTTGCTTCCAGCACCCCCCATACTGCTTAGGGTGAGACTTTTATCTTCGCAAGTAGATGACTGTCAAAAGAGCCAATAGTTGGAGGGTTATTTTGGTTGTGCGATAACTCTGAAACTGGGTTAGGACCCCTCAAGCCAACATAAATTTGTGTTGTATGAATGGAGTATTGGAGTACACAAATATTGATGTTCAAAAACCAAGAACATCAAATACACAACAATTGGCTTTGTGGAATAAAATAACAACAAAATCCAATAGGATTTTCCTAGAGGGAGTCAGAGCCCATGTGGTTTTGGGTTTGCATGGAAATAAAACTGATTCTGCAATGTGTAAAACCCTCACAGAGTTATTCGAATGTAGTAGTGATGCAAGGAAATTTAAATTGAAAGATAATCTCAGGAACATTTGAATGAAAAAAAATTAAACCATTGTTTAGTACCTATCTAGATTCACTCAGGTCATAGATGAACTTGGAGGAGTTGGAGAGACTGTACCACCATCTGAACTAGTGAGCTTAGCACTCCTTCTTATTCCAAAGTCCTAGCACAAATATCAGGATTTATTTAACGGAAGAGATGAGCTCCAAAATTGGGAGATCCTTTGGTCTAACTTGGTGCAACATGAGATTAGAATAAACATTAGAGATGGATTCTCATCCAAAAATTATGAGGAGGAATAATTTTCTCTAGTTAGAAAAGGAAATAAGTCCCAAGGCGAGGCGAAATCCATCTAGAACCATGGAAATAATAAATACCTTACTAAAATTAAATGATTTCACTACCATGAGTAAGAACACTATGAAACCAAGTGTCCACATAATAAATCCAATAAGGAACATGTAGCATTAGGAAAAGGATATGCTCTCACATCACAATTCGAGTCATATTTCACCCTCATTTCTTGCATGGAAAGAATAGTAAGGGGAAGCACGTGGTACTTATAATCTGATGCTTCATTTCATATGAGAGGAAATAAGGAGTTCTTCAGCATCTTAGAGTAGAAGGACCTACAATTACACATAGAACTTGGAGATGATGAAAGGTATAGTAACAAAGGGATTGACACTGTAAACTTTAAGAGGGAGTCGAGCTCCCATCTTCACTTAAAGGATGTAATGTTTATGCTTGGTCTAAAAAATATATAGTTGTTGTCGTTGTAATTGAAGACAGAGGATATGATGTGGTCTTCAGTAGAGGGAAGACTTATCTGAAGCATGTTTCTACTGGAAAAGTAAAAAAATTTAGTTTGTAAGTTAGAAATCTCTACAATCTAGAGGAATATTCCACCATGTGTGTAGTTATACCTCCAGGAGTGAGGTGGTGAGATGTAGAGCCTTAGTCTCAAAGTTGAAAATATTTTGGAAGGTCCCATAGGATATCAACAACACTTGTTGTATACTCTTCTCATGGATCATTACCCTTTCTACAGGGTCCCATAATATTCAATGGCAGAAGTATTAGTGTCAGTTGATGCAGTTAGATCTTGGGAGACATTTTCAGCACAAAGACACAATTGATTCAGTATTTTTTATTCTGCTTAGTTGCATTTGTTGTAGTATCAACAATAGTGAGAGGGATTGTTATTTGTGTTACAGTAAATCCCTAAAGAGGAGTAGAATGCATACATCTTGATAAAGGATTTGTCGAGAGGCAAGTTTGAGTTCCATAGGAGTAGGATAGGAGTGGTTCAAAAACCTTTTCTTGCTAAGAAGGATTATTGAATTGTAGCAAGAAAAGGATTCATTTGACTTGTGCCTTAGTCAAATGTAGAAATTTGAATTTCCACATCAGTAGGATGACTTGAGTTGTGTTTAGCAGGAGTGACATGGCTAAGTCACTTAGTTAAGTCATTCAATTCAATTTTGTGGTTAAGAAGTAGAGTTGTATGAGTTTTTTGTTAAGATATAGCAATATAATGGAGTTACATTTAGTGAAACTCAATTATTTTAGCTTTATTCATGAATAAAGTCAGTACGGATTCAGCTGAGTAGTTGTAACTATTGTTAACTCACTGATATCTCATTTAACAAGTCAATTTACTAAAAATAAGCCTAGTCATGCATGCAATTCAAATTGCCTAGTTGAGTGGAGGTAAAATGCATATTTGTATTTATTATTATAAACTAGTGAGTGTAAAGAGTTTTCATGTAATGGGTGAGGAATTATCTTGGGATTGCGCAGGGAAATAGGAAGAAGCATGAGGCCTATTTTGGATAAATATTGGACAATGCATGTATAGGACGAGATCAGTATTGTAGTGTTGGTTGAGTTTCAAGGATTGAATTTTTCATTCTAATATATCATTATTCTCATATAATATAATACAAACATAGAAGGGGTTTTTTTCTGTTGGGTTCCCTGGTAAAAAATGTCTTCATTGTGACTGAACGATTGCATGTGTTTCTATAGTTAGTTTCATTTCTACAGAATTTAGTGGAATAAATTTATGTCCATTGATCTCAACTTGATTTCATCAGCAGCTGCAATTTTCAAGTTATCTATAGATGAGGGATATTAGAGCATAGCGGCCCGTAAAACTTTAAAAATTGAAATTGGGAAATGTTATGGGATTACGGGTTGGTGGGGTATCATAGATGATTAGGACATCATTTCTTAAAATAAATCGATAATATATATTAGCAAGAATATGGGTCAAATTTCTTATGCACATATTACGATTACATGGAGCGTGGATACCCACATGCTCGTAAGGTATTGCAAATTTAATCTTGGAAATGTTACTGGATAGTGGGATATTAGAGCATAGTGGTAGTACTACTCATATAGTGGAAGTGGGGCCTCAACTCATAAAGAAATATTATTATATGAGCAAGAGTGTGGGCCAACTTGATGTGCGCATTGTTTCTGAATAGTGATAATGTGGAGCCCTAAGACCCATGTGCATGTAAGCTTTTAAAATTAAAATTTAATAAGTTACGGGTTCTAGGGTACCCGGGTTCCAAGGTGCCCATCTTACTTAAATAAAATTTTATTTTTCAAAGTATTGATAACATTGGTTGAAGCTACGATGGCTCTTTAAAAAAAAATACATTGTGTTATTTAAATGTCTAATTAAAGAAAAAGGATTTTATTAAAAATGTAAATAATAAACTAAGGGAAAACAAAAGGGTCCCCATTCTTATTACAATCAAAAAAATAATTTTGGGTTTTTTTTGCTACAACAGTACTTGAACGTTGAGGTCATGAGAACACCAACAATCTTCTTGGATTGTAGACCTATTATCCTGCACATCATAAAAAATTGTTGGAAGCATCTTTCCTGGGTGTAATTTAATCGATAATGTTTTCATCAAATAATAAAAGCATATATAAAATAAAATCTATTCTAAAATTAAAATATAATCTAAATGCATCTATGCAAAAATCAATATGCAATGCATCCTACTCTAACATGCATATCCATAATGAAAATATTAAGTGTAATCATAGAGCCAATGCAGCCAAGATATGATAAAATAAATGTCATATTTCCTACCCTTATGATTTACTAAGATATATACATGAGAGAAAAAATGAAAATCATTATACTCATGTGCTAGGTCATAAGGGCGGGAGGTGGGAAAATAAACTGACCATGTATGAAAAATCATGGATGAGGAAGGAAAAGAGGGACACAATTTTCACCATTGGATTCTCTCTTCCAGGAAAAATATGGAGACATCAACAATCAAACTCATAAACATCTAATGAAGAGCCACCTCAGGCACATGACTCTCATCATTTCCCTTAGAAATATCATGGGAGAGGTATTATGAGGAAGATGAGGGAATGATAAGGTAATCATCAATGTCATATATGGACCATTTTCAAAACGATGACCAATATCCCATTTGGCCTCTTCTATATGTAGGAAATAAAAAATTTCTATGTCATGAAAATCCCAAGGAGCCAGTTCCTCGAGTTTCGCATAAAAACCAGATGGGGAGTCAACAGGGTGAAATTCAAAATACCTCGAGATATGGTTTCTTCACCCTATAAGAATTTATTTTAAGGTTCAACGAAGAACAAGGGATTTGGTCTTCTAATGGAGTCACCAAAAGAGGATATTTTATATCGTTAAGGAAATCATCTCTTCAAATATTGAACAAAGGAGGCAAATTTGCTTCCTGCACAACAACGACACCAAAAATTTTGCCACGCAATCTAACAGGGGTCCTAGGAAGGGAACATATGGAACAACTACTAGACTAAATCACAACAATGGGACAAATACCCACTATCACCTCAGTTAGTGTCCCTTGCCGTTTACGAAATTTCACCTATGGGAGGAGTCTCAATATAAAGGAAATCACTTGTAATGATGAGATAAATGATAAGGTGTGACGTCATTCCCAAGGCCCATTATAGGAGAGGCTTAATAGAAAGGTTCTCTAAGAAATACCTAAGAGGAAAATCTAGACCTAGGGTTGAGAGATATATTCAAAGACAATGATTATGTTCAAGGTCAAGACTTCCAATGTGATATATGGTCTCTCTAGAAGATTTTCGAGTTTATTCTTCACCAAAAAATGGTTTTTTATTCACTAGAGAGACTTAGAAAGAACCTACTCACGACTTAGGTTTTATGAATAATTATTGGAGGAGCTCCTCTAATGTGCTCACTAGGTCAAGATAGGATATGAAAAAGGGTCTAGAGATATTTATTCCTTCAAAAAATATGTTCAAATTATCCTTAAGAATACCACCAAATCCAAGATTCTTAAGATAGGCTTTCAAGGACCCAACTAGAGCACAAGTTTTCTCGAAAACTAACTGTGATAATTCCACCAAACTTACAGATTCTCTGGAGGATACACCAATGTAGATTCCTATCAAATGGATTTGAAAAATTATCCCTCTAAAGAATTTTGTAAGGTTCCCTAGATATGTCTTATAAAAAAAGAGTTGAAAATTTTGGAGAAGAGAGGTGACCACAAATTTTACTTAGATCAGTTCCTAATGCTTGGGCTATGAATTTTATGATGATTAAATATTTTCCAAATTCATCTTCAAGGAGATCAAAGAATGATTCGCTAGAAACCACTCTTCAACAATTAACTACTTTATATCTATATCTTTTCATGGAATAAGAACAAAATACCATCCACTAGGAACATTTGTTTATTGTCATTCATGATTAACATGTGAATTTTACAACAAAAAATTCATTTTACAATGATATTCAATAAATTAGGGCACAATTGAATTAAATAGTTGCAATAATTCCACACATTATACATTATACAAGAGAAATTATTCAGGAAATAGCACTTACAATATGAAAACAGGTATATCCAACCATATAAAAAATAATTAGCTCCAAGAAATATATAAATTTAAACCTCCAAAGATATTGAAATGCATCATAGAAGTCTCCAATAACATCCAAGAAAAAGTGTGAAGTATTTTAAAAGATAAATTCAAGTGATGATGATGATGATATCTCACAATGAGATTCATCTCTATGTATACTTGGAGGAATAATGTGTCTGAGGCACATACGCCGCAACTCTTCCTCAAACATCGGATCTAGATGAGACATAAACATCAAGTAGACTTCAACAATCAAAGAGATCAACACACAAAATTAACATAGAAGGAAAACGGAAGTAATGCAACCAATTTGGTCATATTGATAGCTTAGGTGCTTCTTCAATGGTCCCTTATGCATTAATGTTCCTCCATCAATGGAAAAATGGTTCACAATCTGGCAAAATATCCTCATTAAATGTGACCTAGCCGCTCCTCCAAATAGCAATAAAACAGTCTTTTCCAGATGTACTATTCCAATGGCTATATCTCAAAACTTATGTGACCTATTCAATCTCCAAGTGAAACTACCACATGCACGTCGCGTTAGTGTTCAATATTCAATGATCAAAAATACTCTTTTCACGTTTACATATGTAGTGGTCCTAGGTCAATTTTTTTTTATTTTCAACTCAATTTTAAAATAAAATTTTGTTCGCTGGATATTGGCTAGGTTTTAATGCTACCCCCTTCACTCCATTAATGGTAATTGTAATTCCATGGGTCATGTAATCCATTATCATCTAGAGTCTTAGGTCAGTCACCATGTTTTCACCTAGGTCAGTGTCTAGCTGTCTTTTATTTTTCCACCATAAATGTCCAAATCATGTCATAAAGAAGGAAAAAAAAGGGTCATTTTCATCATAGAATTTATCTTCAAAGGGAGCTAGCATAGGTAGGAAAATAAATTAAGACAAATTTTTCTTCTTTCAAAGCTTGTTGCATTGTAAAATTGTTCAAAAAGGCAAACATTTTCTCAAAATATCATGATTTCACTAAAGGAAAAAAATGGGTATTTTATTAATTTTATTAAAGGAAAAAGTCACTTCCTCAATTCATTTTATCCTCTCTTGTTCGATACATCTCTTCTCTCACCTTAAAAACACTCTACCATTCCAAAAGGTGTAACAAAACCAAATAAAATGCAAGAAAATTCACTCTGCTATGTTTCTAGGAGGCAACGTGATGTTTCTGGGTTTTGGTGCTACGGTTCTCCCACTGCGGTACATTTCTGCCAAAGGCACTATAATTTTGGGTTTATGCCTCCAAATTAGCTACTCAACCCTAAAAAAAAAGTGTTCAAAGCCTCTGAAGCCTCCAAAACCAATAAGTAAACACTCTTAATACATTTTTCAAGTCATTTCATCAGTGTATGAGTGATTTCTCTCCTTAGGGTTTTACTTCACTATGTTTTAGGGCCTCCCATTTTTTATTGGTTTCAATCATTGAAAACCCTTATCCTAGAATATAAAACCTTCACTTATCCTCCATAGAGACTATCCTAACACTCCTTATCACTAAAATCCATCTTTATCTTTGTTTCCATCAAAACCATTATTTCCCACTACATTTCCATAGGAAAACTAAAAAATCCCTGCGTTTTCACATTTTAGTCGATCTACTCATACCTATCAATAAATTTTAACCTCAAGCTAATACATCACTACTCTCCTCATTTCTTTTGGGAATTTTCCTTAACATCCTTATACCTCATCACAACTATTAAAGTGATCATATCCCTATCCTCTGTTTTCCAAAATTAATTGTCCCTACCCATTCCATCTAACTAGAGTTTCATCCTATTGGATATTTTCCCACCATTCCAATATGGGAAGCAAATATTGACAAGGTAAGGAGCGAGTGCTAGGGTTTGGTTTGTAAGCGCTAGGAAGTCTGTCACAAATGCTCGCAGAGGGCAGTGCCTTGTTCACATTTTTTCGAAGGCGGGGGTTGGCCCTGGCCCAAAAAATGAGATGTGCGGGGGTGCAGGGGCCCCATCATACAAACAAGTAATTATGGAAAAGGGTAAAGCCCCACTAGAAGGGGTTCAGATCTTTGAATCTGTTAATGTGGAAAAAGAGGAGATCAGCAGGAAAAAAAAGGCAAGGGGGAAAACCAAGGAAACCCACTACCAAAAATGGACAAATGGCATCAAAATCCTGGATGGTAAAGAAAAACGGGGCGCCAATCCTGAACAAAAATTACTAGAAGAAGAAAGAAAAAAAAAAGGAACTAAGGAAACGGAGGCCCAACCCCAACACAGTTCGGAGTTAGAGGGATCTGCTACAACTAATCAGAAACAGGAGGACCTGGGGCGCTACAATCCCAAAGCTAAAGATAGTTTAAAGGTTATCATCACTGACCCTAAAATGCAATATTACTGTTACCACATGTCTATCATGATGTAATATGTAAATTTATGAGTTTTTGGCTCACGGAAAGAGCTCTATGCCTCTAGATTAAACAACAATGGAAGCCTTAGGGTGATGTGAAGCTGCATCTAGGTGCCAAAGGTTTTCTCACTATTTTCTTCGCAAACCTAGAGGACAGAGACCACATTTTTGATGGCGGTCCTTATTTTTATGCCTCAACTGGCCTCTATATGAGACCCTAGAAACCTAACTTTTCTCCCGAATAGGAAACATTCACGCACATACTTGTTTGGATTCGCCTGTTCTCTCTCCCAAACGATTATTGGAGACTGGCAACCTTAGAACAAATAGGCAACAAACTCGGTACCTTCATCCAAGCTTCAGAGGCCACCCTTCAAAAAAGTTACACCTCTTGCACTCAAATTTGTGTTGAAATGGATGTTTTAAGAGCTTTGCATGAATCTGGGTTATGGTTAGAATTTAGAGATGAACTTTTCTTTCAAGCCATATATTATGAACAAATCCCCTTCGGATGTCAGAAGTGCCATGAACATGGTCACCTGTTTAGATAATGCCCTAGGAACAAGACAACCGAGAAGGCCAGAGAAAATTCAGTGAAGAGTCAGGAATGTTTTACCCGTCCGAATGGGAGATAAAGGGCCAACATAAGAACCCAACAGAAAGTAGGTACCTCCTTCAAAGGCATAGTCAATTCCTTTGAGATTCTTGGAGAAGTTTTTGTCTTAACTGATACTCCACAAGAACCAGACCCTCCGCAGCAAGCCCTAGACATTCCCACACAGGAAGACAATGTTCCCAACACTGATTTTACAAGGGAAACATTACAAGGATATTATCTAACAAAGGACCTCGAAGGAGATGCGGAAATGATAGCTAGTGAAATCAGCATAGAGGATATGGAACTTAGTGACATCCTTGAAAAGGAACGTATGGATCTCAACTCCATGGTGGAACAATGGAAGCAGAAAGGAGTGGAACACATCCCAAAGGAGTAAATAGATAGAGTAAATTATTTATTCTTATCAAGGTAGGATGCAGAGCTAAAAGGGCAGAAGAGAGCTTATGGTGCCACAAAGGGTCTTGGAGTTATAGCCCAGGGTCTTCACCACACAAGAATTAATGTGAAACAGAGGAAAAATAGGGTTCTAAGAACAAATAATGAAGCACTATATGAGCTAGGTCAGCTACTCCTCAACTCGGGTAAGATGAAAACCCTTGAGGCTTTCACGTTCTCCTTTTAATTATTGTTAATTATGAAGATCCTCTCATGGAATGCAAGAGGGCTAAACAACTAAAGGAAACAAAGACTCCTGAGGAAGAAGGTTAAAAATGAAAATATGGGTATGATTTTTTTACAGTAAACTAAATGCTCAAGCCTGAAAATAAAAGGAATTAACAAAAACATTGGAAAAAGAATGAATTACGTGGAAGCCGAAGGGAATGGCTTGGAAGGAGGTTTAGCCACCTTCTGGAATCCCCATTGCATCCATCTTATCAACATCGAGGCCACCAGGTCGTACATCTCCCTGTAAGTGAAGATTATAGGTGAAGCCAACAATTATCTATGCACAAAAATCTACAACCCCCAAAAATTAGAGTATAAATTTCTAATGCTAGATCGCCTCTCTGAGATGCATCAAATAAGTTCAACTGCTAAAGCCATCTATGGAGGTGATATTAACATGATCACGTCGTCGGAAGAGAAGAAAGAATGTATACGAACTCTAAAAAATGATGCATAGTCCTTCGATAACTTCATCAAAGCAGCCAAACTGGTGGACATCCTCCCCAAGAATGGCCTTTACACCTAGAATAACAAAAGAGGAGGAGACAAGCAGATTGCCTCTAGACTCGATCTCTTTCTTATAGCATAAGCCATCCTTCTTGAAGGGGTCACTGTAGATTCGGATATTATCCCGTGTGGTGGATCAGACCATTAGCCCATCACCCTAGATGTTGCCATCCTCGGAACTCCAAAAAACAGAACCTTCAGGTTTGAAAAATCTTGGTTAAGCCATCCAGAGTTCTTGACTAACATCAAAAACTGGTGGCATGAATCGTTGAATACCTGCAGTACCAAAATGTATAGGCTCAAGATAAGTTAAAGAATATTAAGGCTCGTCTCCAGTTTTGGAACCAAGAGGTATTTGGAAATATCTTCAAGGAAAAACAGGCCTTAGAGGAAAAAATGGCTCACAGCCATACTGACTGGCTCAATGGTAACATCAACCAGGATTCTATCAGCGAGGAAGGGATCCTCATGCAAAAATTGAATGACAGATGTCAGCAGGAGGAAATTTGATGGAAGAAAAAGTCCCACATCCAGTGGCTCAGGGAAGGGGAAAAGAATACTCAATTTTTCCATTTCTTGGCAGTTGACTATAGATGTGCTAACAAAATCACCCGAATGATGGATGATCAAGGCAACCCATTTTGCTCTCATCAGGACATTTCTTCCATCCTCGTTGACCACTTCAACCTCATCACAACAGAACTTAGAATTGACAGGGTTGAAGCTATAAGGAAGCTCATGAATTCCATTCCTAAGCTCATTACTAAGGACCTAAAAAAATCCCTAGACTGCCCAGTCACCCTAGGGGAAGTGGAGGAAGTAGTGAAGGAAATGCCTAATGGTAAGGCACCGGGGCCGGATGGCTTCACTATTGATTTTTTCAAGGCTTGCAAGGATATTTTTCAATTGGAGGTGTGGGGGGTGGTGGAAGATTCTTGAAAATCCAACTCCATCCTCAAATCCCTTAACTCGACCTTCATATCCCTTATCCTGAAAGAGGAGACATCCAGCACCCCTTCAATGTTCAGACCACTTTCTCTATGCAATGTGCTCTATAAGATCATCTCCAAAGGCATGGCCAGCAGATTAAAGCCCATACTCCCCTTAATCATCTCAGAGGAGAAATAAGGCTATGTAGAAGGGAGGCAGATCATGGAAAATGTCCTGCTTGCACAAGAGATGGTTCACACTCTTCAAGTCCAGAAAAAAGCAGGTATGGTAATTCAGCTAGATCTCTTGAAAGCCTATGATAAGGTCAGTTGGGAGTACATTGAGGCTATTTTAGCTGCCTTTGGGTTCGGGCATTGTTGGATCAAATGGATTCTGGATTTGGTCAAAACTCCAAGCTACTCAATTCTGGTTAATGGTGCTCCTACCACCCCTTTACCCCCTCCTAAGGAATTTTCCAAGGAGATCCTATCTCCCCTTTTCTCTTTTTCATTGTGATGGAGGGCTTGAGTAGGATCATCAAATCTTCTAAGGAAAGAAACTCCATCAAGGGCCTCCAGCCCTTGCCAAATTTCCTAGCCACCACTCATCAGCAGTTTGTGGATGATACTATGCTCCATGGAATGCCTACAGTCAAGGAAGCTCAAGGTTTCAAAGCTATCCTGGATCTCTTCAGTCTAGCTTCAGGCATGGAGCTAAATATGGATAAATCTTCCATCTTCTTCTGCAACACTCACCTAGCTATCCAAAGGCATCTCACAATGATTCTTGGGTTCAGAAGACGGAGCCTCCCCTCCAAATACCTCGGGATCCCTCTCACTGATAAACCCTGGCAAAAGCTCCACTGGGAGAAGTTGCTTTCCAGACTCGAAACTAGTAGTAATGGCTAGACTAGCAGGGTGCTTAACTTCGCTAGTTGTTTAATAATGACTAAGGCTGTCCTCCAAGCCATTCCTCAGTATATGCTTTCCATCCTTCCAGCTCACAAACGTGTCCTCCAGAAAATCAGAAACATACAAAGAGCCTTCCTTTGGTTGGGGAAAGCGGATAAACATAAATGGGATCTAGTGGCTTGGGAAAAACTCTATAAACCTAAAATCCTAGGGGGTTTTGGGCTCCATGATCCAGAAACTATGAATAATGCTAGTGGTGCCAAGCTTTGGTGGAGGTGGATCAAATATCCTAATAATCCCCGGGCTAGGATGTGGAAATCCAAGTATGCAGATAAATGGAACCGTCAAGATCTCATCAGAATGACGGAAGTTCAAGTTGGCTCCCCCATCTAGAACCTAGCTCGAGAAAATTGTCACATCATCTCAAATCACTACTTTTGGGAGATCCGTAATGGGAAAATGACCCTTTTCTGGGAAGATGCTTGGAAACAAATTCCTAAGATTGAAAGCCCTGAATATATTTCCTTGCAATGAAGATACCAGGAACAGGGAAATTTCAAAGTGAACCAGTACTGGTTGGACAACAGGGAGGACCAACACTGGAGACATTGGCACCTCAACATGCCCACCCCAATGGATGAAATGAATGACCTTCACCTCTCCTTCAGCTCGTCTCTAGAAAAAATAATGATCTGTCATTCCCAGGAGGATGATCAACTCAGGTGGGGCAATTTGGAGGGAGGCACTTTTAACTTAAGAGAAGCCAAGCTTCACATAGAGAAGAGGGATCTGGAAGAGAAAATTCAGGGGCATCACAATGTTTGGGACACCATATTTTGGCTGAAAATAAAAACCTTTTTATGACTCCTAATGCACCGTAAGATTCTAACTTGGGAGAACCTTTGCAAAAAAGGTTTCTATGGTCACTCTCGCTGCCAACTCTGCATGAGAGAGGTGGAGTCCATGATCCATCTCCTCAACACCTGCGATTGGATGAATAATCTTTGGGCTTGGATGGAAGGCATCTTCAGGCAAACGGACAGGAACAGGGACACCGTTCAAAATACTATAGCCAATTGGCGAACCAATTTTTCTAACTGTGACACAGTTAATAACCTGTGAAAACTAAGCCCTGGATTCATAGTGTGGTCCACTTGGAAATAAAGAAATAGGAGAATATTTCAAAAAGAATTTAGGCAGGAAGATAACATCAAATCATCCATTTTTCAAAACATGAGAGAAACTGCTCTTACCCACAGCAAAGCAGATCAGGCGAACCAATATTCAAACAATGACAGGCGTATATTACTGCTGTTTGGGATGGGTGAAGTCATGAACCTCGATTCTCCAATGCAGTGACCTCCGCCTCCTCCTTCTCGGCAGCCCTGGCAACTTCCGACTCCTGGGTTCCTCAAGCTCAATTTTGATGGTGACTCCCGAGGCAACCCTGGCCCAACGGACTTTGGAGGGGTTATTCGTAATGACAGAGGAAAAATTATTCACATCTTCAAAATTTCCTTGGGGGATGCCACTAATAATGAGGCTGAATTTGCAGCCATGGAACAAGGTCTGCAAATCCTCATTCGCTTGGGCACTGGAGTAGCAATCGTGGAAGGCGACTCACTTCTTGCCATCAATGCAGCGAAGAAATTACAAAATGGAACTCGTCCTGAGTGTGTCTCCAAGCATTTGCGTTTAGCCATGGTTACAGGGCTCATTTACAAACATCTGAATACTCTCAAAGGCGTAGTTCTTCAGGCTATCAGGCATAATGTGAATGCTTTGGTGGACTCCCTAGCTAACCATGCGGTCGACCACCCACGTGAAGTCATTAACATCTATTGGCAGGACGTCACTTGTCCTAGCCTCCGAGATGAATGCATTCAGATATCGAGGCAGGACCTTATAGGAATTTCAGGGAATGTAAATGGCCTTCAGGGTACAGATCATCAGTGATTCATGTGGGTCATTCTAATTGTCCAGCCCATGATCTTAAATTCCTACAGGTGGCATCACTGGCATATGTACAATGGACGGCATCGGAAAAGGTGGAGGTACCAAGGAAAAGATATAAGTCAGATAATTCTTGATGGTAGGAAGGACATGTGGACTCGGCTCATGAGGAATAAGCATGGAAACTTGCAAGCCATTAGCAAGCATGATAAGCAGATTGGCGCTCACCTAATGGGAATCCATACCGGCAGTAGATGGGACAAGGTAAAAATCCCACCCCAAATCGCGTCGCCCAGAACTATACCAAACTCTATTAATACCAAGCCAAACAAGAAAATTACCATTATTCTCGTCATCCATTTGATTTCAGCCCTACCTTTTCAGTTTCCATTATCAATTTCAAGAACCTGTTTGTGAGAATTGGGAATCCTACCATGACTGAGCAAATTATTCACAGCTCCAAAGTTGCAAAAGATCTCAAAAGAGCTCGGGAGAACTATGAGACGTCGATCTCTAACAAAGGCAAGGAAATCATCAAGGAGCTCCATGAGGAGGTTGGTAAAGCTAGGTAAGGATTAAAAAACTATTATATCACGCAGGAGGTGGACTAGATCATGGAACCGGGAACTCCGACCACTCGGGCTACCCAATTTCTGAGAACTCAGGCAGTGGATTGGCATATGAAAGAAATGCTCGCTAAGGCCCTCAGTGGGCAAGGGGCGGCCTTTAAGGAATGCTACCAAGCTACCTCCCTAGCCTTAGCCAAGAACTCTGCTTGGCTGGATAAGTTGAAAATCTCCATCAACTCGCTTACGAAGGAAATGGAAATGCTTGCTAGACGCCTGGAAGGTTTTATCCGGCTCTTTGAGTTGTATCTGTGCTATGTGTTGAATGTCTCAATTGAGATCTCGAATGATAGCTCCAAAAATTTCATCATAAGGCGCCATAGGCCTTGTCAGGTTCCAAAAGAAGGAGATGAAGCGGGTCTGAGTGTGACAGAAGACCCTCGTGCAGCTTAATGGTTTCTTTTCGAGTCCTGATGGGTAGTATTTTATTGCTAGTCCCCATATTTTTCTATTTTCTTTATTGTTTCTATGTCAATATTATGTTAGGCTCAGTGGGATTTTATATGGCCTCTAGTTTAATTTCTGCTTTCTCTCGGCCCGGCATCCCTGCGTGGTTGGATGGTTTATTTTGTAAGATTTTGTTGGATTCCAGTCATGTTAGGCCAGGCTGTCATCTGCTCTGTTGTTGGTTTGAAATTCTCCTGGCTCCAGAAATTTTGTTTGTTGGTTTTCTCTCTGAGGGCATGCACTTTTTCCTGTCTTCTGGTACTGGAAGCCCCTTTTGTAACCATATGTATGATTTTGTGATCTAATATATGAGCTAATTTACACAAAAAAAACCTAGGGTTTCATCCTGTTCACAAGCACTATCGAAGGTGAAAAGAAGGTTCGCAAGGGAGCCCACCATTCCAGGTTTGAGCTGTCCATTTTTCAAGAACTTAATGCCTCCCCTTATGCTAAGAGATGTTTTGAAAACAATGGATGTTTGAGATTTTGTGAGAGAAACATGTAGGTAGGCTGTCATGCTCAATTGACTAGAATTTTTTTGCCCTAAATTTAGTAGAGAATATGCCATCATAAAATGAATTGAGTTCACTCTATCAATGGATTACATCACTTCAACAACATGTATTCCAAATGAAGGAGAATTTTTCTTTGAGGGCATGGAATTGGACCTTGAGAACTAGCCAATGTTCGTAAAACCTCATTGTAGAGATGAACCTGAACATGTTTTCCCTTTTAGGCATTTACTTGATAAGTATGCCCCATTAATGAAGATAATCATGAAATATTTTAAATGCAAAAGGAGATTTTCAATATTGTACCAATACCATGTCAGGTTACTAATGCACTTCACAGCCACCAAATCACTAAATTTGTCCAACTATTTATTCATGAGTTTGGTCAAGATGACACAAAAGGTACAGAGCGAAGGAAAAAATCATCATCCAAGTTTATTCCACCATGGTTTCGTTTAAATAGTTGTTTTGCATCAAATCTCAGTAAAAAATATGACCTGGGAAGCTTTCATGGAGAAAGTAGCATCAACTCCTGCTACTAGTCCACCTATTATTTGTAGCACAACCTCAACATAGAAAAAGGAGGTTGGCTCTTCAAGAAGGTAGGAAAATATTTCAAAAGTGCCTAGGGTTGAGATCACTCAAACCTATGAGAAGGGTAAGAGGATGGTTTTTTCTCTTAATACCATCAAATGTGTACTTGCACTTGAAACTACACCTGAGCAAAGACAAACAATAGAGCAACCACCTAGTCATGATTGTGAGTCACCATTGCAGTAGCATGATGAAAAAGCACCCGTAGAGGTTTACATGGAAGAGCATGTGAAGGATAAGTCAGTTGAGGAAATCATAAAGGAAAATGATGAAGAGATAACAAAGTTGAGGGATATTTTGTCAATATAAAATTCCCATATCACCTTCTTAAAACAAGAGAATCTTCAGTTAAAAGTGAAACTACTCATCCAAGAGAAGCCAAAAGCGCATATTGAGGCTGAAAAAGGTAAAGGTAAAGAACTGGTAGATTATGATCAGTTGGAGGATGCAGAAGTTGAAACAAAAGAAATGAGACCAAGGACAAGAGGTCTCAAGAGGGCACTTTAGAGAGAAAAAGAATCAGCTCCTAAATCAGGTTGGAAAACGTTTGATGAATTAATTATTGATCAAATCAATCAATATAGAGAGTATTGGCTTGATAGCGTGAATGGAAACCTTGAGATGCTTCTGAAGAAATCCAAAAATAACAATGACCTCCATAGGCATATGGAAAATCACTATTGCGTTATAAACAAAATATCCTAAATCAGGTTGAAGCAGGTGAAGAGAAAGCTTAAGGAATCCCAAATGAAAATCCAGGAGAGAGATAACCTAGACCTACTTACTAAGGCATCCTTAAATTTTTTAGCCTATCATCTACATGTGTGATAAAAAAAAATTGACAATTTTGAGCATTTTGAGTATTTTTGATGATTTTTGGGAAATTCTAGAAATTTTGTCTCCACAGAAGCGTCGCGTAGCGATGCGACGCTTTCTCTCGGGGAATCAAATGAAGGATGGATCAGGTTTTTGGATGCCTCTTAACTTATACATTCTATATCAGCTGCTGGTTTTTAATGACATCACTTGGTTATGGAAAAAAAGCCAAAAAAATGCCTATTTTTCATGTTTCTAGTAGTGTTTTTGACCAGGCGTGGCGCTTCTAGAGTGAGGTTTGGAAAATCAAGTTTTGGAGGTATTCCTGTGGGTGTTTTATCAATTTGAACGTGCATTGGAGATTATATACATAGGGATACTCAGACCAACCTTCATACTTGCAATTGGATGCTTTATGTGGGTCAAAATCAACTTTGAACAGGCACGATGCTTCTACTAATGGAACTATGTTTCTGCATTGGATTCCCTTCAAACAACTGTCAAGCTAAAAAAAAATCATGATTCAATTCTAATATATCGCATGAGGTTTCGTTTGAGTGTTTGAGTTTTTTTTTTCCTCTTTTGATGAGGAAAATTGTAATTTAGTGACGGAGACATGCACTCCTAGTCTTTAGTTGAATTTTAGGGAATAGTTTCTAAATTCCCTAGATTATAGGAAGGGACTCATCTGATGTAATTATGATGCTTTTTGGATAGGTTTTCAACCCTATGAGGTTTCATCACTCTTATTTTCCTATATTTAATCCAACTCAAACCATTTGAAGGCTTGGATAGTTTTTATTTGCAGTGGAGCTGTTGTACAAGCTATTTTCTGAATGAAAACAAAGACAGTGTTGCAGAAATAGTGTTCAGACTCTAGTGGTATGCCTTTTAGAATTTTTTTTTCTCTATAAATTTATCATGTCAAATGTTATGTTATCCATATTACATATATATGCTTATTTATGTTAATGCTGATCAATTTATAGATATAAATCATTATTTCCATGCTCTGTTTTTTATAAGATTTGCATGAACATGTATCTACTCTTCTGATGAATGAATTAATTTTAATGATCATTCTAACTCTGTCTATGTTCACCCTATACAAAATGATAAATTAATCATGATCCTAATTTTACCTACCTGGCCTAACCCTTTCCTTTACAATCTGACATTTGAAATCTTACCTAAACCTTAGACCTAGTTCCTTAATTGTCTTTCCTACCTAGCAAAACATCAAACAAATAAGAACCTTGATCTACTGAGCATAATAAATAGCCTAAGATCAATATACTCAGTCATCTCATTGGCTTCAAAGTGACATTGAGAGATCCCTCTCTCGTTATGGTAGGGCTATATACCTCACCTAAAGGTTCGTTTGTGGTTACCTTCCTTCAGCTCCATTCTTAGCCTTGGGAAGCAGGGGGGAGTGATAACACGTCTCACTTATCTACACACCCACCATCCCTTATGTGTAGATCCAATACTCCAACCATATAGTCATTTGGTGCCCATGGGGATAGGGGAATCCTTGTATTTCTTCAATTAGCTTCCATTGACATACCCGGGAAGATATTCTTCACTCTGTGCGGCCAGGCCCATCGCGCCTCCGTCAGTGATCGCTTTAACAATATATGGTCCTAGTCAATCCATCTTGAACTTTCCTAGGTGGCGTGAAAATTTTTTGTCATACAAAAGGACCAAATATTCTTCCTTAAAGAACTTATGTCTGATATTCCTATCATGACATGCCTTTTCGCATGCCTTCAACACTTGTTGATGGCAATTTTCAATAAAGTGATACTCTTCAAGTGTGACCACTGTGACAACCATTCCTCCATAATATCCTCTTCTGCCATATTTTTGAATGCTGCAAAGCACAGACTGGGAAAAATGTACTACATTGGAATCACATCTTCCTGCCCATATACCATCCTAAATAGCGTATTTATTGTTAGATTTTTGCATGTATTTCTATATGCCCATAGAACCAAAGGTATGCACACATCCCAATCATTCTGATTAGCATTTTAAATCTTAGTCAACAAAGTCTCCAATATCCTATCAAACAATTCTACTGCACCATTCACTTGTGCGTGATATGGAGTGCTCTTTTGATGATGAATCCAAAATTATTCTGTCAAAGCTTTAATGGTTTCATTCACGAAGTGCATACCCCGATCACTCATCAAAATTTTATGGCATCAAAACTAAGTCAATATGTTTTAAAAAATGAAGTGTGCAACTATGTCCTCACTACAATCCTTTACTTTCTTAGCCTCAGCCCAATGGGTTACATAGTTCATTTCAATGATTATGTAACACACACCGGTCTTCTTTCCTAGAGGGTCAATAGGTCCAACAAAATCTACTCCAACTATGGATGCAAGGGCATCTCATCTGTATGTTATGGCTTCCCATTTATCTGCCATACATCACATGTGTGACAATGCACATATGCATCATTGTGCAATGTGGGCCACCATAGCCTAGCTCGCAAAATATTCTGTGCGGTTTCCTTTAATACATAGTGAAATTCGACAACCCCTCCATGAGCCTCAACTAAGATGTCTTGTCTCTCAAATTCCAAGACATATCTTTGCAACACTTCATATGAACCCATCTTAAAAAACTGACCAACAATGATAGTAAAGTCAATTGTGTGTGCCACCAGCTCTTTCTTTTGCTACAATGTGTACTCCTAGGGTGCATGTCCAACAGTAAATAAATGAATGATATTAGGGAAATGATGATCACCACCTTTATAGAAAATAACTGTGTGTCAGGTAAACCATCCTCCAAACTAGTTGGCTCTTGTGCATTCTTAATGCGCAACAGATTGTCTTGCCCAACATTTAGTCTCCATGGCTTCACAATGACTTCAAAAGCTTACTTCTGAAATAGCAGCAACACCTAAAGATAATCCCCCCCAACATACCCTTGTTGACCAAGTACTTTAAAGCAGAGTGGTCAGTAAACATCTTGAAATTTCCTCCTAATAGATAGTGGCAGAATTTCTGCAGTGCATACACCATTACCAATCCTTCTCTCTCTGTGGTTGAGTAATTCCATTATCTGCTTGATAGCTTCCGAATTGCATAGGAAATAGGGTGATATATTTCTCCAACTCCTGGATGCACTAAGACATCTCCGAGCATGATGCAGGAGACATTCACATGCACACAGAACACATTTGACCAATCTAGAAAGATCAATATGGGCACAGTGACCATATTCTCCTTCAACATTTCAAAACTTTATGAAATTTCTCATCCTAACAAAATGTCGCATCCTTCTTGAGAATTTTCTCCATGGACACAGTTATCAACACGTAACCCTTAATGAACTTTCGATAATATCCATGATGCCCCAATATTAAGCATAGTTGTTTGACATTCACAAGCATTTCCAGATTAAAAATTACTACAATCTTTGCAGGGTCTACCATCAACCCTTACTAGAAGATGATGTGATAAAATAGTATCCTAAATGGCTATGCACTTCTTCAAATTCAGTGAGATCTGGTACTTCTGATAAGTATCCAACTTTATGCATAAACTTGATACATGATTTTTTAACAACCCAAAGAAAACCCAATCATCAAAGCACACTTCTAGGAATTTGGAGATATACTCATTGAATGCAGTTACTACTATGCGCGAGAAGGTAACAGGCACATTCTTCAACCCAAATGGCATGACTGTATATTGAAAATATCCCCATTATTTTGAAAACGTTTTCTTACTTATATCCTCCAGCGTAATCCTGATCTGATGTTATCCTGAGAATCCATCTATAAAGGACTAAGACTCCTGTTCTCCTGCATTGTCGAAGATCTCATCAGAAAATGGAGTTGGAAATGGGTCATGAATGCATGCATCATTTAGTTTGTGTAGGTCCACACAAATCCTTATGTGTCCTTTTGTCTTCTTATCTTGCACTACCATAGGACTCACCCAATCAAACACTTCTACTAGTTCTATAATGCTTGCAACAACCAATTTATCCAACTTTTCCCTAAATTTCTGCTTATACCTTGGATTTATTCTATATGGGTGTTGCTTCACAGGTCACACATTAGGTTTCAAAGTGATATTCATAACTCCAAGCTCTCCAATTATCCATTTCAAATCAAATAAATTTGTAGGAAAAAGGTCCTGATACCAAGTCAACAGCTCAACAACCTTTCCCACTATGTCATTATCCCAATAATCTCCAACCTTCAGCAACTTCGGTTGTTCTTCATATCCAATGTTTAATTGTAGAATCTTCATAGGCTTTGTGACATCCAGCGATGTGATTAAAGGCCCAGCAAATGCGTGTTCACCCTTAGATTTTGGGATTGTGATATTCCTTGGATATTCTTTAGCTTCTTATACTGTCATATTTCAGAAATTGACACTATCCCTCATATGTGCATCCCATGATGGCGAAGTGCGCAATATCACTAGATTTGAAGTATCAAAGATGACTTCTTGGATCCCTTCTAGTGTTTTTCCGAAAAAATTAAATACACTCTCAAAGCTAAATGTAGAAATGAAACATTCGGTCAGTGCAAACCATTCATTGATTCCTTGGCGCAGATTTGTTTCCAAGTACCAATAAGTAGGCACCTTTCCCAATGTGTGAATGAACATGTGTACCCATTCAAGTCTCGACTCTGTGCCCCATGTTTTAGTCCACTTCACCAAAATTCTGCATGGAGAACCCTTTCTGGAATAAACTTCTTCCATTCTGGTAGTTGGACATTCAAAGCACAACCTCATCATTCATGCACATTCATCCAAGTTGCCCATGTTTCGTTTTTGATTCTCCCACCATCGTGCTGGAGTAGCGCGCAACGTTATATCCAATGCATGAAATATTTTTCCTTATGAAATATTTCTTTCAAGTTCTCCTAAAAACATGTTTACATTAGCTAACAAATTGTAATACGGTAATTCTCAAACCTCTGATGATATGCAGCGAAGAGATATGGTCACTTGATTAGAGCGCAACACAGATACTTCATGTAACCAATTTTTTCAATTCTCCAACTCTTTATCTAAATCTGAGCAGCATGAGTTGTCCTTTTTCCTGTTAAGCCTCCCATCAACTGTTGGATTTATCCAATCATCATCTCGTGTAGTCAGCTTATTGATATGGTCAACATCATTGCCAGCACGCACTGCTTCTGTATATCTTCCAACTTCCGCAGGATCTAAGGGAACTAAGACTCTAGTTCCATTGTTTTCAAATTCCATTCTTATCATCTTCAGATTTATGATGCCATCCATATTAACAGCCCAATCCAAACCTAACACCGCAGGGTAAGGGTCAATGTCATCCACGATTTGTATAACTTCGAAATATGCAAGCACCTTAACTCCTTCAATATATACAACCACTTGTGACAATCTTCCTAATGGAATGAATTCTTGTTGGTTTGCCATGCACAGTTGAATAGTAGATGATTCCAACATAGGCTCTCCCATGCGTTGCCAATTTTTCTTAGGTAATGCATTTTCATCAAACCCTAGATTGAGAATGACCCGATTCATCTCATAAACACCAATCTAAGCAGTCAAACACATCTCTCATCTAGTTCTCTTTTTGTTATTTTTCTTATATATTTTGTTGATAGCTTTATGTTCCATCTAAGATTGTTCCTTTTCTGTGCAGTTATCTATCAATGCTTGAATATTCTCAACTTCCCTTTTGTTGCACAACAACTTAACGAAAGCTTGTAATAATGGCTTTATTTCTTAGTCTACACCTGCATAATTCATAGTTCTACCTAATGTAAATGCGCTTTTTTTAGCAAAAACCTTCCTTTCTTCTACAAAAGTTTATTTTTCGCGCTAAAAATCAAATCCATCCTTTTTCTCAGGTTCCTTTCTAATCCAAAGATCAATTTCCAACTTCTTTCCTTTATCCTCACCAATGGTTGCACCACTCCTAGTGACAATATTCACGTGAGGAAATTCTTTGCATAGCTCCGCCCTGACCATCTAAATGTTCAGAATCAGAGTCTACATCATTTTCTCCTGCATTTTAGAAATTAAAATTGGACAATATTATATTACATGAACAAACTTCCTACAATACATGCATGATTGTCATGCATGATTCCGACAATCGCGCGCATAGTGACCAACATCTCCATAATTGTAGCAAATTACCTCTCCCCTTCCTCGACCAGCTGATCCTCCTCCTCTCCTTCTTCCTATGGTTTGGAATCCACCATACCCAGACGGGGATTTTGGTGAGGTAGGTTTGGCATGCATTTTGTATAACTCAAATTTTTTAATCATCAAATCAAAACTTCAGCAATGTTGTTCATCATGTCCACACAATGAACATAATCTACAACATAGCTACTTCAGCTCAATCAAGTATTTTCTAATCCTTGGTTAGAAATATATTGCATGCAGACCTGTAGTTTGACATATCACGCATCATACTGGAGGTGTCCCACTTGGTCCCACCATGCTCTTCAGTGTGCTTTGTCCTCTAGCATGCATATAGTCATTGAATACTAGACATTGATCCCTATGATGTCCACCAGCACTACATCGTATGTACCATACCTCTATGCATACCTATTTTACCTTATATTTCTATAGATTCTGAATCTCTAAGTGCATTTCTTCTAACTGAATCTTAATTTTTTGAGTTCCGATAACAAAATACACTGACACAACTTCTAATTTCATCACAATTTCTACAGCTTCAGCCTGCGTGGAAATATTATGTTGACTCAATGGTTGGTGCAGATGTGGGAGAAGCATAGAAATAAACCACAATTTTTTTTGGGTATCATTGATAGTGAATCCACCATCTCTGATAGTGTGCTTCAATCTCATATCTACATCCCAGACAAATTAATTCACTTCCTAGTGAATTGTAATGTTCCAAAATTTTCATTAAGTTAATTGGAACATTAATTTTAATTTCCTTTTAATAAAGAGAATAAAATGGGTAAGGGGGCCCATGAAGAAGCATAATAAACACTCCAAATTTTCAAAGGGGTCACTTAAGTGGCTTATTTGTCACTTCTTAGTGTGAAAAGGGGAAAATGCAAGTAGAATAGGTCCATTTTGACTAAGTAAAATAGCGCTGCATGGAGGGAGTGAGTCACCCAGTGGGACAGTGCAGGTTTCATAGTAGGGATATTATTTGATGAGAGAAACACTAATGGGCGGGGTCCGTGACAAGGAATATTCCTCTTAGCATAAAAGAGGGAAGGAGAGCCATTTCTCATTATGTTGAAGATTTTGAATTTGTTCTGCTCTCTCCAGTTGTTCAACTAGAATAGCTTGTGATGCTTAGCACAAGGGATATTTATGTTTAGAAGTTTCCTCTCCTTCATTGGGAAGCTTTGGAGGACCTATTCTTCATTCTCCTCACATCCAAGCTTGAGGCCAAGGTGACCATATTTAGCTACAGCATTTTCCAACTTGGCAGAAACATTGAATTGCTGGGGGTTGCAGTGAGGATTCATTATCACCCACTTCCAAAGCTAGTTTTGAAGAGGAGGAGCTAATTATTTCTCTGGGATATTAGTGAGGAATATCCTATAGCTTAATTTCAGATCTTGGCATTGGGCCATATGTTTCATCTCATTCCCAGCACTGTCTCATCCCTAGATTGCGTTATTTTCAGTGGGCAGTTGCAGGAAGGGTTCACACTGTGGATTGGAGGGTGTAATATTCAGTGAAGGGAGCAGCCTTTCACTTTAAAGATCAATGGAGGAGGTTTATACATCATTTGAATCATTTCCATCCTTCTCACTTTTTTTATTGTTATTGAGTTGCTGCTGCTACCCAGCAACTCCGACATTTTTCCATTTAGCGTATTTTTGCTAATCCCTTGGATGATTGTTGTAGCATTGTTTTCTGGGGTTGATATCTTGCTCCCCCACTTTATTTGAGCTTATTTTTTCTATATCATTTTATATATATCAGTTTGCAATCATTTTCACCTATGGATTTCACAGTCATAGCTTGTTGTTGGGTTGTGTAGTTGGGCATTTTCTCTTTTGTCTGTACAATTGTCTTGGGGCTGATTTAGCTTAGCTTGAGAGGACTTTCCTCAAGTTTTTGTATATACATTTGAAGATGCACATAATATAATGGCTATGCACTTTTATTTCACCATATTTATTGATATTTCACTACTGCTACTTGTTCAATTTCATGTATTGTTGTAGCTCTCCCTTTGAGCATTGCTTGAGATATACAAGACTAGAGGATCTGAATAACCCTCCTAGGGTTATTTCTTTGAGATAATCTTCTGGAAGAGTAATGTATGAATGGTAAAAAAAGGGATCCAAGTCTTGTTTCAGCTTATTTTTACACTTCCTTCCTTATACAGCGTCCCAGAGCACCATTTTCCAGAAATTCCTAAAAAGGAACATTATAGTGGTATTAGAGCTTCGAACTTGGCCTAGCCTGTGGAAGTTCGAATTGCAGAGACATAAGAGATCAAGATGATGTAGAGGATGCTATTACTCTCATTAGTTTTTAGATCCAGCAAAGGCCTCTCCAAGGAGGTTGAGAATACTGAAGAAAGAGAAGAGGAAGGACCATGCACTTCCTACTCTCACCAAGGAGGAGAAATGGAGCATGAGAAACACTTGGAATTCAAAATTCTAAGTGAGTATCTTGCTGAGTATAGAGAAAACCCTAGAGCCTTCCCAAAGACCTATCTTTTCCACAATGTATTCAGTAGAAAGAAGAGAGAAGATCCCACAGCTATGGGATGATGAGAGGCAATAGATTCCTATTGTCCACTTTCGATGGATCGCTCACATGTGCAACAGAGGTATGGGTAAAGAAGCTAGAGGCCTTCTTCCTGCTACATCCTGTAGTAGATAGAGAGGATGTAGAAGTTGCAGTGCTGCACCTTGAGGGTGAAGTAAAGACTTGGTGGTTCATCCATTGGGACCATGCAAGGGTTTCTACTCTTGCTGAGTTTTCTTAAAGATTGATCGGAAGATTTGGTCAAAATAGGGAGGAGCCCTCACCACCAGTTGTAGAGGCACATACCAGCATGTCATGATGATGGAGAAGAAACCTTCATCTCTAGAAATTGAGGCATCCAACACTATTGGGGAAGAGACTCTTGCTGCAACACAATATTCTTCCAGAACCCTCCAAGGTATGCCTAATTTTTTATTTCTCATGGAGGATTGTACATCATTGCATGTTGATTGTCTAGAGCAGGAAATTGTCACTGTGTTGTACTATCATCATCATACATCATTGATATGTTGTGTACCACCATTGAGGTTGGTTTTTAGAAACCTTGTCATGGAAGAGATTGCATTTCAATGTCCCATGAAATGCAAAAACCAAAATCTATTTTGGGAAGATGGTAGCCCTTGTTGGGAGGATACCAAGAGGCAGGATGGAGGAAGACATTCACAAGGAGTTGAGTGGATGTGGATGAAAGGCAAGAGGATGGTGAGCCTTTTTCAAGTTTATGATACAGGGCAACAAGAGGCAATGTTGTTTTGGCTACTGCTAAGAGAGTTTGGTCGGCATAGGACCCATACTTTTTCATGGGATATGGAGAAGGAAGAGGACCAGTAGGATACTTACACCATGGGGCAGAGAGGAGAATGGGTGCATTATGATGATATGGAAGTATTCTTACCACTCATTATGCCACCTTCACATATTTTTTATGGTGGGAGTATGGAGGAGCAGCAAACATTATTGTTGCTCAAATTATATTCAGATGTTGCAGGAGCAGGAGGAGGCACCAACATAGTGCAAAGGGATTTTCATTGGCCTTATATGCCCAAGAAGTACCTTATTCATGGGAGGAACTCTATATGTGCAGCAACATGATGAGTAGATTCTTTGACAAGATCCATGTCAAAGAGTCGAGCTTTGAGATGACAGTGGCCCTACTCTGCAGGCTAGCAGCGCTGTCAGTTCAGAGTTCGGATTACTTGTTGAAGTGTTTCCAAAATCACTTCACAAGTGATGTACCTTGGAGGCATGTAGGAGATGAGGATGAGAGAGTAATAGATGGTAGCATCCCTTACTATATCTTGATATTCTTGGCTTGGGTTCACAAGCACAAGGGAAGACACCTACATGCAGCATTTATGGATTCTGCTTTAATGCATTCTTATGCATACTATTTGTTGATGGAGGAGTCCACTTGGGAGGGAATCCTAATGGATTTATATCAGCATATGGATAGATGCACAACCCGAGAGATGATGAGATGGTTGGCACAACCACTTACCTACTCTGTTGCAGTAAGGGAGAAATTTTCACTTGAGCCATTTCAGCTCAAAGACTGGAGTACATGATGAGGGAGGTAACTATTTTCTTTATGTTTTTCACTCTCTTATCTTTTTCAGTATAATATCATATCAAGGAGGATCTTCCCTTCTTGCATATTAATTTTTGTTGTACTTATGGTCAATTGCAGCAATTATGATGGCCATCTTATTGGTGGATTGTGAGGGAAAGCCATGGGATTTTTGGTGTGCACCATTGGCACCAAATGGTGTTTTCATGATCTCATCTTGTAGGATGAATGTGGCAGCAAAAAAGTGGCTAAAAAGACACTTGTTGCACTATATACTGAGGCAGGCCAATGATGCCCTACATTGGTTCCATGTGTGGAGCTATGTTTCACCTCCTTGCTCTCACAGATTTATGCTTCCATATTCTGCTAGTAGAACGTTGGACATGGGAAACAGCATTGGAGGAGTAGCACAAGAGATGAGGATGCTCATGGGAAGTATGGTTCCCCATACTTCTCAAAATTCATGTTTTAGAAAAACAAGTGGGCCAGCCTTGATTTCCATGTTACACCTCTTGCTTTCAAATGGGAGGAGCCATTTGGAGAGCTTGATATTTTTGGGGAGGCACCCCATGGGTGTTGGATTTGATGGGATGGCTTGGGTCTCTCTTGAAGATCATGATGTTTCATCCATATATTATTAGCAGCCCCATATGTTGAGCCTCAAAATTGTGCTTTCCTTCACCTCATTTTACCTCATTTTCCCTTGTCCATTTCTATCTTAAACCCAATTGATCAATAAATATAGTTAAAATTACTTCTAGAATGATTTACATGACTGACTTGTTGAATTTTGTGATTTTTGCCATCATAGTTATTTGACTCTAACTACTTGCACGTGTATATTCTACGCTGAATCATATCTCCAAATACCTTCATGTTTGAGTATGTTCCAGGTGGCCTCTTGAGAAAAACCGCATATGGGTATGATCCACGTCCTGTCTACATGGTTCGTTGCTCATCATGGAGGAAGAAATGGATTCTGGGTACGGTTATGCACGTGGGAACATATTTATGAAGGAAGACTCCTACTAGGACTGTCTCAATCCAGATGTCTTTTCTTCTTCACGTAGCCACCTCAAAGACTCCTAACATGATTCGGATAAGGAAAGACATTATTCCTAAATTGTTGTAATTACTGTTACGTGCATTTTCTTTATAAACTCTTGGGAGACCGAGAGCTATGTTAGAGATTTTATGTTAGATTTGCTGCTAGATTTTGTTTAAACTCTGTGTTACATTCCTGAAGACGCAGAGTGTTATGTTCAAACTATTTCATCTTTAATGGAGCAGACAAAGTTATTTTGAAGGCGTGATTTAATTTGGAGTTGAATGCCGTCAAGTGGTAGAGGGCCCCTGCCTCTTGCACGGATTTATTTTGCGTAAATTAGATAAGTTTTGCTAGCTGCCTTTACGTTTTGCATTTGAATTGGTAGTTGTTTTTTTTTAGCTACTGTAGTCGTATTCATTCTATCTCTTCCACAAGAAGACACTCTTCCAACAGATTAAAATGATGAATGTTGAATGACTATAGTATTGTAGGATTAGGAGTTGAATTTATAGTTGTTTTAACTAGCTACTGTAGTTATATTCATTCCAGCTCTTCCACAAGAAGACACTCTTCCAACAGATTATAATGATGAATGATGAATAGCTATAGTACTGTAGGAATTAGTTGTAGTTTTTGCTATTCACTATCATAGTTACACTTGTTCTAATCACTCTTCCACAAGAAGAAACTCTTCCAAGACATCCTTAAGAAGTTCAAGACATGACTATGATAATGAATGATTTAATTGTGTGTTTTTACTAAGTATCATCTCTGATCTCACTCTTAAACGCTTGCCCAAGACATCATAATGACGAGTAGGGTATGGATGTGATAACTTAGTTTTTCATTTGCTTTCAATTGCATACAAGTACACAGTCATAATTGTTCTACCTCTTCCAAAAGAAGGAACTCTTCCAAAATATCACTAATGATGAACAAACAGATTGTGTAACTTCATAGATTAATGCATGTTAGTATAGTTAGAACAACTCCGGAGTTTCATTGCATTTAAATCATGTGCATTTACTTTGTTTCAAGTTTGATGATGACTTATAGTTTAGCATTGTTCTAGATTAATGGAATCTTAGGTTCATTCTTAGATTAACTCATTACACTTGCATCTCATATTCAAATTGTCATCCATTGCACAATAAATTACTTTAGTTGTTAGGATTAACAAGACAGCCTTCATTATTCACAAACATCTTCTTGTTCTAAAAACTACAAATGATCCATAGCCATAGGAACAAAAGACAACATCACTATAAGATCTGAAATCTCTCTGCAATCTCCTCATCATTTCATAAACAGAGCTCTTTCTCAAAAGAACTAAGTTGAAAAAGAAACCAATAACTCTTTGAGTATAGGTTCTGTGACATTCAATTAAATTGCAGAATAGAACTAGGAATTAATCATAAGAATAGAAGAGCTTAGGACAGAGTATTGCATCATTAGTGTTTAACTGTTTAGTTAGAGGATTTGCATATTTAGTGATCATTTCTCAAGTTTAGTTTGTGTCATTTGCCTAAAAAGTCATTATCAAACTTTTGCTTTTATTTAGTCATAGTTTAGATTCTGCTTCAATGTTTCCAATTGCATTTGCCATTCCATACATTAGGCTTAACTCTGTTTTTGACCACCAACTTCTTTCCATTAGTTTTCTAGGCATTTTGATTGTGAGCATAAAACATCAAAAGACCAAAAACATCATAAATCAACATAAAAGACCAAAAACATCACAAAACACTACACACAACGCATTAGGAAACAAGCACCTAGGTACATATGGTACACTTCACTTCAACAGTTTACAGATCCTGGTTGACAATTAAATGAGCTCAGTTTAGGAGACTAGACTGAGACCCAACATTTTGGCGCCGTTGCTGGGGAAGTGAAAACTAGGTAACCTTTGTTTCTTAGCATCCAAAAAAACAATTATGCGTAGGGAGAGAGATTCAAGGGGAAGATTTATAAGTAGCAGAGGCAGAAGTTTGATTTCTAGAATACCACTTGTTTCATCTAGATCCAGAGCTAGTACACCTCCAACTCAAACCCATCTTCCATCCTTTACTGATCCTGGACTTCTAGAAGATATAAGGTCACCTATTCCATTAGAGAAACCTTCCACTTCATCCACTGAACCTACCATAGAAGAAGATCTAAAAACTCCTGTTAGGGACACAAACCTTTCTACTTCCACAGGAGAGTCAACCATGGCAGAAGAAGGAGGAGGAGGAGTTGTTAATGGAGAACACACATTATTTGGAGGAGGTAGAGGTAGAGGAAGAGGAGGAGGAGGAAGAGGAGAAGGAGGTAGAGGTGCAGAAGGAGGAAGAGGTAGAATAGGAAGCTCTTTTGGGTTCCCTATACTTGATGAAGAAACCAATACAACCATGAAAAACATTTCACCCTCTGTCCTTCCGAACTTCTATGGACTTAAAACTGAAGATCCTGAAACTTTCTTATTCGAATTTGAAGTGCTGTGTAGAACTTATGACTACCTACAAGATGCTCAAAAATTGAAATTATTTCCTTCAACTCTGAAAGGAGCAGCATTGAAGTGGTTTATGAGTTTAAATAGTAGTTCTATTAGAACATGGGAAGACATGAGACAAGCATTTCTAGAGAGATACTTGGATTATTGTATGCCATTTAATCATAAGGAAGAAGTGTTCAATATGTTACAAAAAGAAGATGAAAACTTAGAAGATTTGTTGGAAATATTTAAATACAACATAAAAAGGGCACAAATGGAAAACCTAGATCAAGACACTTTAAAAGCTCTTTTGTTGAAAACAATTAGGGATGAATGGTTGGATATCCTTAACATGATGGGAAAAGGGGATATATCACAACTCACATTACCTGAAATATCCGAGTTATGTATCAACCTTTCCAGAGGGAAATCTAAAACTGTCAAAGGTCCAAGAGATCCTGCTCTTGCAAGGGCAAGTAAATCTGCTTCTGGGACAGTAAGTAGATCAGAAATAGGACATATGCTTGATGATTTTAAATTTGACATCTTAGGGAGTCTTAGTGAACAAATAGACACCCTCAAGATACAAAACAAGCAAAAGGCTAAATCTGATGCCTTGGCAATCTTTTGTCCCAAATGTAGGAAGAAACATGCCTTGAGAGAATGTCCTCTAGATGTAAAAGTTGTAGAAACCTGTGCTATTTGTTCTGAGAAACATGAGACCAAGAGTTGTCCTTCTCTTCCTGGTCTCAAGGCTGTTTTTCAAGAAGAAACTCCTACAGACTCCACAGAATCTCTTAACTTTGTATCTAGAAGACCTTGGCAGGGACCCCAGACACAAGGATTCCATGATCAAATGTATAATCAACCTACACCTTGGAATTCTTGGTAGCAACCTTGGCCCCAATTTCAAAATCAATCTCAAGCTTGGGCACAAGGATCACAAAGTCCCTATGGAAGATACTCTCCATATTATCAGTATCCACCATCCTATCCACCATATCCACATTTTTATCCTCAAAATTCCCAACAAAATTTTCCTCAAAATCTTCAACAAAATCCTCAACAACATCATCCGAACCAATCTCATCAAAATCAACCACTTCCACTACCATTCCCTCAAAAATCCAATCAATTTCCAGCTCAACCCATACCAAACCCCAATAATAAGAACCCTCGGAATACATACATGATAGAAGGACAACAATTTCCAACTTATTTAATTACTCCTCTAGACCTTAGTGATGTTCAACTTAGGTCCGGAAGGATACTTGAGAAGAGGAAACCTTCTGTGATTATACAAGAACAAGATAATTCTGAGGAAGACTCCCTACGGGTTAATAAAAGTCTTGAAGAAGATACATCCTTTCAAGACCAAAACATTGAAAAACTGAAACAAAAAGATCCAATAAATCCAACTCCGGTATTAGAGCAACCATCCACATCTACTTCTATACCTCCCTTTCCGGAAAGACTACAAATTGATAAAGGTGTAGAAAAACAAATAATGGTGCCTAATTATGATTTCTTAGATGAATTGAGGAATGTTTGCATTAAAATTCCATTATTGCAAGCCATCAAGGAAATCCCAATTTTAGCCAAAACAATAAAGGAGTTGAGTATGAAGACAACAAGAAAAAGAATAAGAGAAACCAAGAAAATTCAATTGGTAGGACAAATAGCAGACATTATGATGGGCAAGATTACTATTCCAAAGTACCTTGACCCAGGAAATCCAGTTGTCAAAATTCACATCAATGGAATTGAAATTCAAAACACACTCATTGACTTAGGAGCAGCAATAAATATCATGGGTAGACAAATCATGGACAAACTGAAACTTCCTAATCTTCTCTTTACACCCACACTATTACAATTAGCAGATAGATCTGTGATCAGACCAGATGGGGTAATAGAAGACATTCCAGTGTCCCTAGACTCTTGGGAGTACCCTGTGGATTTCATGATCCTAACACCCAAGAATAATCTAGGAGGCCATCTTGTTATACTAGGAAGACCTTGGTTGGCTACAGCTGATGCCTTTATTAGTTGTAGGTCCGGTGATATGTATATTTCTGATGGTAGTTCAACAAATAAATTCACTTTATATCCTCCAGCTAGGACAATTACAGAACTAGATGACACTCAATGGATAGAGGATGAAGAATATTTACAACCACTCTTCACAATTTCATAAATAAGTGAAGATAATCAAATTCTGAATACTCTAGAAAACTTTGAATCTTCTCCAGAGCATAAACATGAATCATTTCAAGAGGGATCCAATATTGAGTTCTTGTCATCTAGGCAGATGTCTCTTCATTCTATGGACAAATTTGGCAGCTCTACAAGTGAAATTTTTCCAAGCAAAACCTTGAACATAAACAAAAACCTAGAAAAATCTCAACAAGAAGAGTTAGTCAAAGTATTACAGAGACATTCTTCTGCATATGCATGGGAATACACTGACATGAAAGGGATAAGTCCCAAGACTTGTACTCATCACATCTATATAGAGGCAAATTGCAAACCAATCGGACAGCCTCAAAGACGGATGAATCCAAATCTTAGGGAAATTGTCAAGGAAGAATTACAAAAATTATTAAATGTTAACTTCATCTATCCTATTTCAGATAGTCAGTGGGTTTCTCCTTTAGTGATTGTGCCTAAGAAAAATGGAAAATGGAGGGTGTGTGTTGACTACCGAGAACTGAATAAAGCTACTCTTAAAGACCATTTTCCCTTACCTTTCATAGATCAAGTATTAGATACATTAGCGGGTAAAAAGTACTTTTCATTCCTAGATGGGTTTAGTGGTTACAATCAAATCCAAGTAGCACTTGAAGACCAAGATAAAACCACATTTACTTTTCCTTGGGGTACCTATGCCTACCGAGTATTGCCATTTGGGTTATGCAATGCACCTGCAACATTCCAAAGGGCAGTATTAGGAATTTTTTCTGATCTGATACATGACTGTGTAGAGGTGTACATGGATGATTTCACAGTTTATGGGGACACATTTGAAGAGGCTTTAGAAAACTTGGAAATTTTTTTAAAAAGATGTCAAGAAGCAAACCTTTCTCTTAGTCATGAAAAATGTTTTATGATGTTCACTGAAGGTATTGTTTTAGGGCACCACATTTCATGGGATGGGATTAGAGTTGATGAGGCGAAAGTTGAAGTTATTTCTAACCTATCCATTCCAAGTTGTCAAAGAGATGTTAGAAGTTTTCTAGGATTTACAGGGTATTATCGGAGATTTATAGAAAACTTCACTAAAATAGCATCTCCTCTCTTCAAATTACTTACCAAATATTGTGAATTTAAGTGGACTTCTGATTGCGAGTTAGCTTTTGAAACCCTGAAAACCAAAATTTTTGAAGCACCTATATTAAGGGGACCTAACTGGAAGTTACCTTTTCATATCTCGACAGATGCTTCCGATACAGCTCTAGGAGCAGTATTGGGACAGAAAGATTTAATTCCCTATGCCATCTATTATATCAGTAAAAATTTGACTCCTGCAGAGTTAAACTATACTGTAACTGAAAAAAAGTTTTTAGTTGTTGTTCATGCCATTAACAAATTTAGACACTATATAACAGGCTATGAAACTTTTATTCATACTGATCATTCTGCAATTAGATACTTAATGAATAAATCAATCACTAATGGCAGAGTTATAAGATGGTTGTTATTATTTCAAGAATTCAACATTACTATTCTAGATAGGCCTGGAAAACAAAACACTGTGGCTGACTTCCTGTCTAGAATTCAAAATATCAAAGATGACACTCCGGTTGAAGATCAATTTTCTGATGAATATCTTTTTGCAGTTTCTACTCAAACTCCATGGTTTGCTGATATTGCTAATTATTTAGTTTCAGGAAAATTTCCTTCAATTATGAATGCAAGGGATAAAAGAAAAATCATTAATGATAGTGCGAGATATTCATGGGTCGCTAATGAGTTGTACAAGACAGGTCCAGATTTGATTATTAGAAGGTGTGTTCGTGAAGATGAGATGCCTGAAATTCTCAAGGCATGTCATGATGAACCTTGTGGCGGACACTTTGCAGATAAGAGGACAGCCTATAAGATCCTTAACTTAGGATATTATTGCCCATCTTTGTTTAAAGATGCAAGGGAGTATGTCAAAAGGTGTGACAGTTGCCAAAGGGTAGGGAAACCTTCTCCTTCAGGTGAGATGCCATTACAACCTCAGGTACACATTGAACCTTTTGAAAAATGGGCTTTGGATTTTGTGAGACCTATTAGTCCTCCATCAAGACAAAAGAAATATGTATTAGTTTGCACTGATTATGTTACTAAGTGGGTAGAAGCTAAACCATTACTTGTTGCTAATGAATCATCTGTAATTACTTTTCTTTTTGAGGATATTTTTACTCTTTTTGGTGTCCCAAGGGAAATTGTTACAGATCAAGGAGCTCAATTTACATCAAGGCTAGTGGAGCAAATGATGGAGAATTACAAAATCAGACATAGAACATATACTCCTTATCATCCACAAGCAAATGGTCAAGTGGAATCCACTAATAAAGTCATTGAAGGAATCCTAACAAAGACTGTTCATCTACATAGAAGAGATTGGGTAGATAGGCTTTCTGAAGCCTTGTGGGCCTATAGAACTACATGGAGAAACACAACAGGCCATACTCCTTATGAGCTTGTTTATGGAAAGCAAGTTTTGTTTCCTATAGAGTTCCAAATCCAAACATTCAAGATGGCAGTTCAGCTAGGACTTGATCTAACGAAGGCACAAAAGCATAGACTGGAGCAAATTAATGAATTGGATGAGATCAGACAAGATGCAGTTCAGAAAACAAGTCTAGTCCAACAGCAAAGGGCTAGATGGCATGACAAGTACATCAAAGAGAAGAAATTTAAAGAGGGTGATTGGGCTCTCTTGTTTCATTCAAAATTCAAGGATTTTCAAGGGAAATTTCAGACACATTGGCTTGGGCCATATGAAATTGTTCGAATTTTTGATAATGGGGCAGTAAAAATCAGAACTATAGATGAAGAAGCGGTCACTTTTCTTGTGAATGGTCATAGACTGAAGCTATACCACAAGCCACTCTCAAGAGAAGAGTTTGTCAAGAAGTTCCAAGAAGACAATGATGTGAAGTTAATGAAGAAGAGTCTCTCTTCTTCATAAACTTGATTAAATTTTCTGAAGCATTTCTCTTTTGAAAAAAAATAAAAAATAAAAAATAAAAAATAAAAAAATAAAAAAAAATAAAAGTATAAACATGAAAACCAATCATTGATTGGCATGTTTATACAGAAAACATAGGGTGAAAATCAGAGTTTCTCTGACACTCTAACTTTTCCCATTTTTGTTTTTATAAGCAGCTGTTATAAAAATCATAAGTTCAGTTCCATAGTGCTTATGATTCATTTCACCTCACTCCATTTACTTATTCATCCATACTCCATCTCATCCATCATTCACATTTCACTCCATTCCACATTTCACTCATCTCATTTCATCTTCCATCCATCTCATTTTCATGTCAAAATACAAAATTTGATATCTTGATGTAAGTGAATAAAATATGTCATGAATTGCAGTACAGCCCTTATGTTCCTTCATTTCATTTTATGAACTGAATCCATTCCATTCCATTATTCACTTCATACATATCATAATCTATCATCCATTTTCATTCATACCACATAACATTTCACCCATACTCCAAAAACATTCCATTTTCATGATTAAAGTGTTCTACAAGAACATTCTGCAGCTCAGTGGACATTCTGCAGCTAATTAGCCTTTCTGCAGCCCGACAGTCTTTCCGCAGCTATAAACCCTGAAGGCATCAACCAGCAGACATCAGAATTACAACAAAGTGACCCAGTGTATTCATGAATCAAAAGCATCAAGAAAATTATGAAGACTCCTCCAGAGATGAGCAGAGAAGACAAAGGCTACAAAAATCAAATAAAAGGCAGAGGTAACAAATTTAAATTACGATGGCATTTCATAAAAGTTTAGTATAGTTTAGTTGTGGATTATTCGAAAAGGTTGTTTTAATTGTTTTTATTGATCAAACACCAACAAACCCTCTACAGACTTTGTATTAAAATCTTCCATTTCAAATTTCATATCCGATAGCATCTAAGTGGTTAATTGGCCGAGGTGTTTGAATTTTCCATGTCTCTTAACCAAATCATTCAATGATTGATTCCCTCTGCCGTCGTAAAATCCTCCGCCGTCCCTTCAATCATTAACACAATCCCTCCACCTCACTCCACTACTCCATTCCGAGACCACTACCATAACTTCATTCCGTAGCCATCATTCCATTCCGAATACGGAGATATTATTATCACCGAAAGCAGAGCCAAAGGATATCAGTTTGAATAGCATTGAGAATTGTAAACGCAGAGCAGAGTAGAAGGGTAAATTTGGAAGTGTAACAGTGTGAGGACTTGAAGCCACTTGATCTCGTGGGCAGATAAAATACCACTGTGGACGGAGTTTGAAGCATTTTCACTATCAACACAGAATTGTAGCAGTGTGAGTTTGAAGTCTTTTGTTACCAAAAGACAGAGGTGTTGTAGTGATTGAGTGTGAAGACTTTTGTTACCAAAAGACAGAGGTGTTAAAATTGAAGTCTTTTGCTACCAGAGACAGAGGTGTTGTAGTGATTGAGTGTGAAGACTTTCGCTACCAGAGACAGAGGTGTTGCAGTTTGAAGACTGTTGTTACCAGAGGCAGAGATGTTGCAGCGTTGAATTTGAAGTCTTTTGCTACTAAGAGCCAGAGGTATTGCACAAAAAGAAATTTGAAGCCATCTGCCATTTTCAATCAAAGACATTTCAGCTCGAAATTTGAAACTGCTTTCATCATCAAACAAAGGCATAGCACTCCGACATTCAATTGTCAACAGAAGCATATCAGTCCGAGGTTTCAAAGGCATTTTTCATTATCAAACAGAGGCAAATCACTTCAAAATTCAATTGTCAATAGAAGCATATCAGTTCAAGGTTTCGAAGGCATTTGTCATTATCAATCAGAGGTATGTCATTCCAAAATTGAAGCCATTTTCATTTAGAGCTTGAAGCCACTTCAATCCGAAAAGTGAAAGTTATTGTTTTGTGGGTAGAAGAGTGTTAATTTGATATTGAAAAAATCATGGGTTTCATCGTAAGGACTGAACCTGTGGGTTCAAAATATTTAGAAGGTTACCCAAAATGCAAAGAAATGTTACAACAAATAGGATGGCTTCAATTTTTGGAAAAATTTAATGGCTTCCATAAGGAAGTCACTAAAACATTTGCCAGAGCATTTCAAGGAACCGAAGTTGAAGTAGGTGATGTCAAGTTTACTGTCACTGAAGTTTTTATTGCAGAGGCTACAGGATTGCTCAGAACTGGAAAGAGATGGTTTAAAAATAGGGAATTCCACAATGACTCCTGGAAACAAATTCTAAAATCACCAAATATGGATGTTAGTGTATTCAAGAAAGGAATTCCCAGTACTGCATTGAAAAGCAAATGGAGAAACATACTACTTCTTTTACAAAAATTTGTTACATGTGAGGGTAGATATGGGACATTTTATGTCTACCACATTAGACTAATGATGCATTTTCTGGGAGAATATTTAAACCTACAATATTTCTTGCTTCAAAGTTTGAAGAAGATGGCTTCCTGTGTTCAGAGAAGAGTTCAATTTTTAGAGACAACCCTGTATCATCATGGTTTTATCAAAATATTGATTGAACATCATCTAGCTAAAACAAATGATACATGGAATGATTTCTTAATAAGAAATCATTTTGAAGAAGCAAAAGAACCATCACCTGAACCACAACCTACAAAGAGAAGTAGGAAATGGAGGGCTTCAAAAGTTGAAATTGACAAACCAGTCCAAGAGAGCAGTGAGGAAATCATTTTGGAGAAGTTGACTCGAATCAAGAGGCAAATTAAGGAAGAAAATATAATCAAGGAATCTGTCACAGAGAAAGGAGAGGGATCCTCTCAGCCTAGGAGAAGCCACAGATTAAAGGGAAAACTGAAGAAAACACCAATCAAACAAACAGGGGTAATCAACATAGAAGATGAAGAAACACCCATTGAAGAGGATGATGAAGAGGATTTTTATGAAGGAACCCCTGAAATTGATCCTGCTCAACAGGAAATTTATGACTATGTGGAAACTTTAGAGAGGACAGCTTCAGAAAGCAGAGAGAGAACCCCCAGTCCTCCACTGTCTGAAATTGATATATTAAGAAGGGATAGATATGAGTTGGAATTTCTGAATAGACACATCAAAAATGAGAATGAAATTCTCAAAGATCAAATCAAGCTCAAGACTGATATGAACTCAACCTTATCCCCGCATATAGACAAAGTGGAGAGGACCAATGAGAAGTTGAAGACAAAGAACAAAAAGCTAATCAGGGCACTCACCAACCTCAGGTTTAAACTTGTGATCAGGAAACCCAGAAGGCCTCTAGCTTTCAGACAAAGGAGAAGAAGGGGATTAGATGTCCTTGCAGAAGCCTCTGAATTCATAGGATAATTTGCATGAGGACATGCAAAGAGACAGAAGTGGGGGTATGTTGAGCCTCAAATTTGTGCTTTCCTTCACCTCATTTTACCTCATTTTCCCTTGTCCATTTCTATCTTAAACCCAATTGATCAATAAATATGGTTAAAATTACTTCTAGAATGATTTACATGACTGACTTGTTGAATTTTGTGATTTTTGCCATTGTTAAGCATTTTGACCGGAACTAGCTGCAGAATGCAGACATTTCGTAGCTAACCGGCGATTCTGCAGCTACCTTCATGTTTGAGTATGTTCCAGGTGGCCTCTTGAGAAAAACCGCATATGGGCATGATCCACGTCCTGTCTACATGGTTCGTTGCTCATCATGGAGGAAGAAATGGATTCTGGGTACGGTTATGCACGTCGGAACATATTTATGAAGGAAGACTCCTACTAGGACTGTCTCAGTCCAGATGTCTTTTCTTCTTCACGTAGCCACCTCAAAGACTCCTAACATGATTCGGATAAGGAAAGACATTATTCCTAAATTTTTGTAATTACTGTTACGTGCATTTGCTTTATAAACTCTTGGGAGACCGAGAGCTATGTTGGAGATTTTATGTTAGATTTGCTGCTAGATTTTGTTTAAAAACTCTGTGTTACGTCCTTGAAGACACAGAGTGTTATGTTCGAACTATTGCATCGTTAATGGAGCAGACAAAGTTATTTTGAAGGCGTGATTTAATTTGAAGTTGAATGTCGTCAAGTGGTAGAGGGCCCCTGCCTCTTGCACGGATTTCTTTTGCGTAAATTAGATAAGTTTTCCTAGCTGCCTTTATGTTTTGCATTTGAATTGGTAGTTGTTTTGTTTTAGCTACTGTAGTCGTATTCATTCTAGCTCTTCCACAAGAAGACACTCTTCCAACAGATTAAAATGATGAATGTTTTATGACTATGGTATTGTAGGATTAGGAGTTGAATTTATAGTTGTTTTAACTAGATACTGTAGTTATATTCATTCCAGTTCTTTCACAAGAATACACTCTTCCAATAGATTATAATGATGAATGATGAATAGCTATAGTACTGTAGGAGTTAGTTGTAGTTTTTTCTATTCACTATCATAAGTTACACTTGTTCTAATCACTCTTCCACAAGAAGAAACTCTTCCAAGACATCCTTAAGAAGTTCAAGACATGACTGTGATAATGAATGATTTAGTTGTGCGTTTGTACTAAGTATCATCCCTGTCCTTGCTCTTAAACGCTTGCCCAAGACATCATAATGACGAGTAGGGTATGGATGTGATAACTTAGTTTTTCATTTGCTTTCAGTTCATTTGCTTTCAATTGCATACAAGTACACAGTCAAAATTGTTCTACCTCTTCCAAAAGAAGGAACTCTTCCAAAATATCACTAATGATGAACAAACAGATTGTGTAACTTCGTAGATTAATGCATGTTAGTACAGTTAGAACAACTCCGGAGTTTCATTGCATTTAATTCATGATCAGTTACTTTGTTTCAAGTTTGATGATGACTTATAGTTCAGCATTGTTCTAGTTTAGTGGCATCTTAGGTTCATTCTTAGATTAACTCATTGCACTTGCATCTCATATTCAAATTTTCATCCATTGCACAATAGATTACTTTAGTTGTTAGGATTAACAAGACAGCCTTCATTATTCACAAACATCTTCTTGTTCTAAAATCTACAAATGATCTATAGCCATAGAAACAGAAGATAACATCACTATAAGGTCCGAAATCTCTCTGCAATTTCCTCATCATTTCATAAACAGAGCTCTTCCTCAAAAGAACTACTTTGAACAAGAAACCAATAACTCTTTGAGTATAGGTTCTGTGACATTCAATTAAATTGCAGAATAGAACTAGGAATTAGTCATAGAATAGAAGAACTTAGGACAAAATGTTGCATCATGGTAAGATTAGTGTTTAACTGTTTAGTTAGAGGATTTTCATATTTAGTGATCATTTCTCAAGTTTAGTTTGTGTCATTTGCCTAAAAAGTCATTATCAAGCTTTTGCTTTTATTTAGTCATAGTTCAGATTCTGCTTCATTGTTTCCAATTGCATTTGCCATTCCATACATTAGGCTTAACTCTGTTTTTGACCACCAACTTCTTTCCATTAGTTTTCTAGGCATTTTCATTGTGAGCATAAAACATCAAAAGACCAAAAACATCATAAATCAACATAAAAGACCAAAAACATCACAAAACACTACACACAACGCATTAGGAAACAAGCACCTAGGTACATATGGTACACTTCACTTCAACAGTTTACAAATCCTGGTTGACAATTAAATGAGCTCAGTTTAGGAGACTAGACTGAGACCCAACACCATATGTGTCATAAAGGAGGAGAAACACATTGGAAGTATGTGTTCTTTGGGGGAGAAGACCTCCATAATTTTTGCAGTACATGCTCTATGGGGAGTATGGGACAAGATATGGTCACCATGACAAAATGTTTTTTTCTCCATGAGGTGAACCATATGATTGGTTGGATACCATATGATGATGACTTCCAACTCATCACATATGAGATGACTTGGGCCAGCTTGATTTACAGCACTGAAGGAGAGATCCTTGGAGATCTAAACTTCGTCTTGCCACTTGAGGGAAACACTATTACAACCCAAATTAAGCTTTCACTCCACACTTATCACAAGTGGAGAAGAGGAAAATGTGGGGTAGGCTATGAAGCTTACCATGATCAGATTTTCAGCCCACCTATTCTACATGGACTCAAGGTGGAGGATGATTTCCAGGAGTTGCCTAGTTGGGAGGTGTCTTATTTTGCATGGTTGATTTCTTGGGGATGGAGGATACACATGGTGAGAATGTCTCCCAACACATTTCAGACTCCGTACCTTGGGAGGACCTCTAGACAACACTTTGCCACTCTCTTGAGCACCTCACCCTTTCATGATGATAGCTTGGTATCTAATTCACATGCTGAGGAAAGGCATTGTGGGAGCTTTATTGATGTGATAGCATCCTATTTCTTGGAGGAGATAATCATACATGGGTGCTGCATGAGAGGATAATAATAATCATTCTACGCTTGCACTTGCTTGAGGACAAGCAATCTTTGGGAGGGGAGGACTGTAATGTTCCAAAATTTTGATTAAGTTAATTGGAACATTAATTTTTCTTTCCTTTTAATAAAGAGAATAAAATGGGTAAGGGGGCCCATGAAGAAGCATAATAAACATCCCAAATGTGCAAAGGGGTCACTTAAGTGGCTTATTTTTCATCTCCTAGTGTGAAAAGGGGAAAATGCAAGTAGACTAGGTCCAGTTTGACCAAGTCAAACAACGCTGCATGGAGGGAGTGAGTCACCAAGTGGGACAATACAATTTTCATAGGAGGGATATGATTGGATGAGAGAAACCATAATGGGTGGAGCCCATGAAAAGGAAGCCTCCTCTTAGCATAAAATAGGGAAGGAGATTCATTTCTCATTATGTTGAAGATTTCGAATTTGTTTTGCTCTCTCCAATTGTTCAACTAGGATAGCTTGTGTTGCTTAGCACAAGGGAGATTTCTATTTAGAAGTTTAATCTCCTTCATTGGGAAGCTTTGGAGGATCTGTTCTTAATTCTCCTCACATCCAGGCTTGAGGCCAAGGTGACCATATTCAGCTACAACATTTTCCAGCTTGGCAGAAATGTTGAGTTGCTGGGGGTTGCATTGAGGATTCATTATCATTGACTTCCGGAGCTAGTTTTGCAGAGGAGGAGCTCATTATTTCTCTGGGAGATCAATGAGGAAGATCCTAGAGCTTCATTTCAGATTTTGGAATTGGGCCATATGTTTCATCTCATTTCCAGTGCTGTCTCTTCCCTATATTGCGTTATTTTCAGTGGGCACTTGCAAGAGGGATTCACACTATGGATTGGAGGGTTTAATCTTCAGTGAAGGGATCAGCCATTCACTTTGAATATTAGTGGAGGAGTTTTATACATCATTTTCATAATTTCCATCCTTCTCCATTTTTGTATTTTTATTTAGTTGCTACTACTACCCAACAACTCTAGCATTTTTCCATTTAGTGTATTTTGGCCAATCCCTTGGAGGATTGTTGTAGCATTGTTTTTTGGGGTTGAGATCTTGATCCCCCACTTTATTTGAGCTTATTATTGCTATATCATTGTATCTATATCATTTTGAAATCATTTTCACCTATGGATTGTGCAATTATAGCTTGTTGTTGGGTTGTGTAGCTGGGAATTTTCTCTTTTGCATGTACAATTGTCTTAGGGCTGATTTAGCTTAGCTTGAGAGGAAATTCCCTAAGTTCTTGTAGATAAATTTTAAACTGCAGATAATATAATGGCTATGAACTCTTCTTGTACCATATGTATTGATATTTCACTGCTGCTACTTTTTGAAGTTCAGGTATTGTTGTAGCTCTCCCTTTGAACATTGTTTGAGATATATAGGATTGGAGGATTTGAATAACCATCCTAGGGTTATTTATTTGAGCTAATATTATGGAATAGTAAATTATTAAGGGTAAAAAAAGGGATCGAAGTCCTGGTTCAGCTTATTTTTACACTGCCTTCCTTATATAGTGTCCTAGAGGACCATTTTCCAGAAATTCCTAAAAAGGAACATTACATGAATGTCTTTCAACTCCGTGACACACTACGCATATGACTAAGGATTTTTAAATTTTTATTTTAAGGCATCCTTCAGATCATTCATAGTCACATTAGGATTTAGCAATACATATCTTATATATACTAGTCCAATGCACGATCTTGAAAAGAAGTGGCTAATTTCGCTTTCTTGACATCATTACTATTAACTTGTTGTTCTCTCCATACAACATCAATGACAAACAAAAATTGCTTAGTATCTTCATTTCCAATACATTTGAATGTTGGAAAATTCATAGACAGGAAAATATCTATGACTGGGGGATGTGGAGGTGGAGTGGATGACTTGTGAGATGAGTGTGGAAGTGGAGTTAATGGGATCTGAACTATGGTCAATACTCCCTGATTTTTCCAATCTTGTGAGACTTCTTCTTGGGATACTTCCTCTTCTTTAGAGTGTGCAGATTAACTAGAGCTACTATTTTTTGTCTCGTTGCCACTATAAAATATACCCTTGAGAGGGCTATAAATAAACCCTCCTTCCATATCTGCACGGTAAATTCTTTGACTGCGCGTAGTCGAGCCTCTTCAAGACATTCATGCAATATTATCACACAAAGAACTCTATTCACACAATAGCATATTAAAACACAACTTCAAAGTGCATGGGAACTTACCTCTGGGACCCTTGAAGAACATTCTTTCTTCTTTAGAATAAGACACAAAATAATCAATGGAAAACTCAGTTACAAATCCTCCCTGAACATGATCATTTCAATGATATATCACATGGATGATCGTATTTCTTGTATTTTCTAATTTATGTATAAATTCTGGAGTCCACTAAGTGGTTGTGTCTTCCTTGACACGAGTATTAAATTTAATCGGTCTAGATAACCATTCATGCAACTCAGTTTCAAAGGATACACAAAATATCTCGTGAAATTCTATATAAATAGACTTTTGAACCCAATCCTCAGTACATAATTTAGAACTTCGATTCTCTTGGATCATGAATTCACGTATCTTTTTATCCAACCATTCTTGTAATTTGTTCTACATAGGATGCTAATACATCAATTCTCCCTCAAAATGATCTTAGTGTCGACAGTGGAACCATTGCATTTTTTGGCTTGAGGGGTCCTGACTGGGGTTCATATTTATTGCACAACCAACAAAGTCTCCAACTACTGGCCCTTTCAACAATGACCTGCTTGCACAGATCAAAGTATTGACCGAATAAGTAAGGGGGGGTGTTGGAACCAGGCTTCCACACCCCGAGGAAGAATTTGATGTGGTGGCCCTAAAAATACTTCTAATAGAACCTAATGCATATTACAAGAAGAATAGATCAACAATTATCAAAATAACTTCATTGCAAATACAGACAAGTGTGCATAAATAGATAACATAATCGCATATCTTCACATAATGTTACAACACACAATAATAATGTATGGATGCGCACAATAACATATATACTTTAATCAGATCTATTGATAATATACTTCGCCTATGTCATTTACTCATGTGGGTGTACTTGATCATAAACATAAGTAAAGCGATCTCAAAGCAATAAACATAATCATATTCACAATAATCAGATAACTAAGGCACCAACCACATAAAACATTTGATTATACCAAAAAAATCTTTGCATTAATATATTCAACAACTCAATAGATTCATACTTACCTAATAATTACCCTTCTGCACACATAGCTAGCATATTCTGCATACAACTAGGACTAGGTATCAACATACACAACCAGCAGGAGCCTTTCTACTCAAACCTAGACTTAGACAGAAGTCCTTACAAAATGTTCATTGACATAAGCATGAATAAATGAACTTCTTTACTTTACTCGACCTATCTATATTTATATCAATATAGCACACCGATACTATGGTATAAAACCATGGTTTGAGGCCCATAGTTTACCCTTAAAGCCCATTTACATAAAAAGGTACTTTCACCCACCCCAAATCCCCTTTGACTCTTCCACGCAGCATGCATGAGAAAAATATATACAAAAATTTATCAAATTTTACCCTAGGGGACCCCGCTCCAACAATATGTAACCAAAAAAAATAATAAGGACTAAATATTAGCCAAATGTTGCATTGTCAGAAAGTATTTTCAATTATGCCACATACATGGTAACCCAAAACACACTTGCACACGACAATTATTCACATGAAAAAAAAATACGAAAAGACTGAACATGACAAAAACCAAAACCAAAACAATAGAATATGTACATAAGGTAGGCACAAACCTAGACTATTATTGAAAACAATGTTTTAAATATTGGCTATTTACAGGAAGAGAGTAAGTGTTCCCGTCCAAATATTGAAGAAGATAAGTTTGATGTCCAAGCTTCTCATGAACCAAAAAAAGTTTGATCCATATTGATTGGAACTTATTGTGTTTCCTCTTATCTTGGTGGGATTTATCCCACTTCAAGACCAGGTCACCCACACTGAATTAACTTTTCCCTACAAGCTTCTTGTCAGACCATCTCTTAACACAACTCCGGCGAAGAGAATATTTTTCTTTTTCTTTTATTCTTTCTTCATTTAAATTAAGGAGGGGGTTTATCCTACTTTTAACTTAAACAAAAGAGTTACCATGCGATTCTTGTGAACATTGAACGAAAGGAAGGTAAATTTTCAACGAAAGGATGGCTTCTTTTCCATGCACCAAGAAGTAAGGAGAAGTATTTAGAGAAGGTTTATGCATGACACAGTCAGCCCATAGAGCGTTAACCAAAGAAAAGTGCCAGTTTCTTTGTTCAGAGAAGAGGTTATATTTTATTATATGGCTTAATATATATCTCGCATTTTCTATAAGTTTTATCCCTGTACATAAATTATCTACAAACAAATTCTTAGAAACAATAAATAAATAATAGCGAGAGAATAAAACATAAAACAAATATACATAGATATTTTCCCCTGGATCCCAAACCCGGACTACAATCTTGATTTTTCATTATATTAATTTTAGTGTTACAAGACATAGATATACACGTCGAAGCATTCATAAACCCCAATCCATTAACCCTAGATTAGAACATAAATGTAGTTCCCTTATCCAGATCTAAAAAATCCCATGAGAAGAAAACCATCATGCCCAAAACCATGTGAAAACCCATGCACAAAACCCTGGTCGGGTTCGCCCACCTAATATAGGGTCAAAAATGAAAAATCCCAAGGTGCTACCCAAAACCTTGTGTAGGGGGGGCTTCTGCCACCCTTGTGACCCCCCTACTGTACCCAACGCAAGTATAGGTGGTCTTATGCCCTGCTCTTACCCCCCACTTCACACATATTCTAATCGTGGAAAGAATATAACACACACCCAACATTCTACCACTTGCTTCTTTCTTTCCACAAGGAGCCATATGAAATATTAGTCATTGGTCCAACCCAGAAATGCCCATTGTTTCTCTACAGCAAGAGAGCTTCTCAGTTCTCACAAAATTTGTCAATGCATCTCAACATTCTTCAAAGTGTCCACTTTTACCAGCAAAACCATTTTATCCTCAACCATATCTCTCACAAATTTATATTGAACATCAATGTGATTTGTCTTTGAATAATATGTAGGGTTATTAGCCAAGAAAATTTCACTTTTCCTATCACAATATATCCTTATATCTCGTTGCACCAACCCCATACTTGAACACAATATCTGCAACCAAAATTCTTCCTTGCTTTCATGAGTGGCTGCCATGTATTCTACCTCTGTAGTTGAAAGAGCCACTAGAGGTTGTCTTTTACTCTTCCAATTGGCTGCATCTCCAAAAAGGCTAAAAACATTCCCACTCATAGGTCTTCTTTGATCTATATCTCCATCCTAGTCTACATCAACAAAGCGATGAATGTCCAAAACTCTATCCAATATTGGTCTTCCTTGGTAGCATAAAGCATAATCACTAGTGCCACACAAATATCTAAAAATCGCTTCACTACTCTCCAATGCTCCTTCCTTGGTTTTGACATAAAACTGCTCAATACTCCCACTTCATGTGTAATGTCTAGTCTAGTATAGGTCATTGGATACATCAGCCTACCCACCACACTTGCATATGGAACACGAGACATATCCTCCTCTTCTTCTTGTGTTTTGGGACATTTTTCAATAGAGATATTTACACCTACAGGAATAGGAACCTTCACCGGCTTACTTTCATGCATATTGAACCTCCAGAACATTGTCTCCACATACTTCTTCTAGTTTAACCACATCTTTATCTTTATCCAATATCTCTTAATTTCCATGCCCAAAATATATTTTGCAGCACCAATATCCTTCATTTTGAATTTGGAGAACAATTGGGTCTTCAAATCCTAGATAATTTCTTTGTCATTTTCAACTAGCAACATATCATCCACATGAACGACCAAATAAATAACACAGTCGCAAATTAATTTTAAATACACATAGTGATCCTCTTTGCTTCTACTGAAGCCAAGTCCCCGTATATATGTATAAAATTTCTAATACCACATCCTTGGTGATTTTTTTAACCCATAAAGAGACTTTTTTTACCTACATACTAGTTATTTCTTACACTACCCCGCAAAGCCTTCAGGTTGCTTCATGTAGATCTCTTCTTCTAGATCTTTGTGAACAAATTTTGCCTTCAAATCCATCTGTTCTACCTCAAAATAAAATGCAACCGCAACATATAAAAGTAATATAATAGAAGTTACCTTGGCAATGGGAGAAAAAATATCACCAAAATCAATTCCCAACACCTGGGAATAACATGTTATCAATCCTGCCTTCTTCCCAAGGATGACAATGTAGCTGAAGGAAGGTAACCACAGACCAACCTTTAGGTCTGGTAGCTAGCCCTACCAAGACCAGAGAGAGATCTCTACATGTCACTTAGCAACCAAAAGGATGTCTGGATATAATTTTTTAGGCTATTTATGATGCTTAGTAGATTATGTTTTTTTTTTGTTTGGATTTTTGCTAGATAGGGATGATAGTTATGAAACTAGGTCTAGGGTTTTGATATGAATTCAAAGGTTTAGTTGCATAGGTAAGGGAGAGGCCAGGTCGGTAACATAATAAGAATGATCAATTTTTCATTTTTTATAGAGTGAACTAAGAGGTAGTTAGAATGAGAAATAAACTGAATTCATTCATCAAAATATAAGAAACAATTTCATGAAAATATTATAGAAAATAAAGCATGGAAAACATGATTTCTGTTAATAAACTGATAATAATTAGCATAAAGAAGCATAAATGTGAAATATGAGTATTATAATATTCAAAATCATGAGTTTACATAGAAAAAAAAATTCTCAAATGCATACCATAGTAGTCTAAACACTATGTCTGAAACACTATCCTTGATTTCATTAGCAAAAGCTTGTACAATAGCTCCACTACAAATAAAAACTATACAACCTCTAAAAAGACTTGAGGTAGAATAATTATAGAAAATAGAGTTCATGAAACCTTCTATGGTCTAAATCATATCCAAATATCATCATAATTACATCATATGAGTCACTTCCTAGAATATAGGGAAGTTAGAAACTTATCCCTTAAATTTAGCTAAGGACTAGAAGTGTGTGTCTCCTCCATTAAATTACATGTTTCCTCATAATAGATGCCAAAAAAAACTCAAACGCATCAATTTCCACCTCATGGGACAAATAGCATCGAATTTTTGGAGTTTTCTGGGCAAGACAACTATAAAAAACGAATCCTATGCAGAAATGTCATGCCAGTTTTGAAGAAGAATCACGCCCGTTCAGGGATGATTTTGAAAAAATTAGAAGCATCCAAATGAATGTACGAAAGCTGTGATGAGTGGCCCTATGAGTCTATTTTCCATAACACTTTTAATTTTTTGAAAACACCAACATGAAGGCCTCCAAAAGTGGTTTTTCCCAACCTCACTCTCGAAGCACCGCACCTGCTCCAAAACACTGGCAGAAGCATAGAAATGTGCCATTTTTTTCCTTTTTCTTCAAAACTCGAGACCTTCATGGAAAAACAAGTGCATATTTTTCATGTACTAATCAAGATACACCCAACCATATAAGAAAAACTTGTTTGGAAGCTTTGAGAGAAAGTTTTGCGCCTCAACATGATGCTTCTGTGAAGACAAATTTTCTAGATTTGTGCAAAAAACACCAAAAATACAACAAGTGATCAATATTTACCAAAATTTGTTCTATAACACCTGTGGAGGATTCCTCAGCAAGGATGTGTAATTTTTCCTTCTCCTTAACCTTGATTTTACCCTTTTTAAGCTTCTTTTTCAATTGTTTAAGCCTAATATGTGAAATTGTTTTCTTGGCACAATAATGATTGGCCATATGTATCTAGAGGATATTGTTCTTTTTATATTTCTTCAAGAGCTTCTCAAGGTTTCCATTGAACCTATCAAGCCAATAATATTTTTCCTCATTGATTTCATCAAGAATTAACTCATCAAAAGTCTACCAACCTGATTTAGGAGTTGTTGACTCTCTTTCTCTCGAAAGCGCCTTCTTGAGGCCTATTGTCCTTGGTATTCTTCTATTTGTTCCAACCTTTGAATCCTCCAACTGATCATAATCTACTATCACTTTTCCCTTGCCTTTATCTGCATCAACATGTACCTTTGGCATGTCTTGGAGGAGAAGTTTCACCTTTCACTGAGGATTTTCTTGTTGTAGGAATGTAATATGAGAATTTTCGATTGAGAAAACCTCACTTAACTTTGATATTTCCTCATTCTTCTCCTTTATGATATCCTCAAATGACTTATCCTAAACCTACTCTACCATGTTAGCTTCTAAGCGCACTTGTTCATCATGGTGTTTCAATGGTGACTCACCATCATGGCAAGGTGGTTTGTCCACTGTTTGTCTTTGCTCATGTGTACTTTTAGGTTCCAATACACTTCTAATGTTATTGGGAGAAAACACCATTCTATTTCCTTTCTCATAGGTTTGACTAATCTCAACCCTAGGTTCTTTTAAAATATGAGCCTTCATGTTAGAAGAGCTAACCTCCTTTAGTTGTATTGATGTTGTGGTATGAACAATGGGCGGAGTAGCAACAGGAGATGATGCTAATCTCTCCATAAAAACTTCCTAGGTTATCTTTGTTACACCAATTTTTTGTCATCTAACCATGTATAACTAGATGGATTGAAATACACCATGTAATACCAATTTTACCATAGTAAAATTCCTTTCAATGAGAAATAATTTAATAAACCACAATTTATTAAGTTATTTCTGGTCCAAATAGAAATCCCCATGAGGAATAATTAAATAAATCCTTATTTATTTGATTTTCCTCTAGGAATAATTAATTAAACCTCTGTTTAATAATATTCCTGGTCATATTTAACACAATTAATGAGAAACAATTAGATAAATCATTATTTATCTTATTATTCTCAAGGAATAATTAATTAAATCATTATTTGATTAATATTCCTTGTTAAATTTGATTAAATCATTTAAGAATAATAAAATAAATCATTATTTGTTTAATTATTCCTCGATCCCATCATATAAATAATAAATAAATATTTAATTCGTTTATTTTTTATTGTTTATAAATAAAGGGATTTAAGAAATTTAAATTCCTTTTCCCTCCAACAAAATATAATAAAATATTCCAAGCAGTTAGATCTATATCTTGGTTAATAATATTTTATTATGCACCATTATCAAGGATAGCTCAATATTTTGTTATAAATAAGAGGGTTTTCCATTCACTTCTTACCTTTGATCCTTTTTACCATGGTCAGACTTTGATCCTCTTATCATTATCTATCTTTGATTCTTTTTATTTTCTTTTTGCTTATTGAGCTCCATTTGAGTTCTACATGTCTTGGGTATTCTACACCATTGAGAGAGAAAATATGAAGCTGAAGCATTTGAGGATAGCCAAGAACCCATCCCATTGTGGGGGACTGTATCAGTTCTCTTCCCAAGTGTTACATAATACAAAAAATTCTTTATAATTCTTGTCTTTTCCATTGGATATTTTGGAGAAACTCTTATTTCATTTTGTTGTTTAGCTTCTTTATTCGAATAGATTTGGGTTTATTTTTCATTTGTTTCGACCTTCTATTGGAGGTATAAGAAGTTTAACATCCATTTTTTTTGTTTGGGTTTTTTTTCATGTGTAGTTAAAGTGATCTCTTTCCGTACACTTACATTAAGAAATCATACTAACAATTGGTGACTACACAGGGTTTTATTTAGATTTTCTACATGGCCATCTGCTTTAGTACCTAAGGTTTTTCTTCAGCTAAGTGTTAGCCTCTTAATTTTTTTTTTTACCTTTTATGATCCAAAATAGTAAAAAATCTAACTTCTGGATGTTTCAGGGTGTTTTCCGCAGGTAGCAGGTATCATCCGCAACACAAACGGAAATTGTTTTCCACAACCTACCACCGAGACTTCTGGAAGTGTAGCTTGCACATTTCAGCATAGAAATTGTGATTTCAAGGCTCAAATAGTAGTTTTTAGGAAAAAAACTTTAAGTTCACCAGCCAGCAGATCAATACCTAGGAGTTGCAGTCTTTCGTTGGTTTTTTTTTGTAATTTTCTGGGTTTTTCGCAAGTACTACTCAGGGTTCATTGGCCTCTGTCTCCACCCATATTAGGCCTGGATATGCTAAAGTTTTATTTTTGAAGTGGGAATAAGCCTCTTAGGGTTTCAGTATGCTTCCACCTTTTTAGGAAGGGTTTAGCAGAGTAGGTAGTCTGAGATTATGTAGCGCTTTCAGCCATTTTTCAAGGTCTAGTCCCTATTTCTTTCAGATCCATTCAGATCGGTCATTACCTCATCCAAAACTACCTATTGAGTCTTGTTTGACCTCTCCCTTAGGATCCATCCTATTTCCCTTGGGGTTTTAACATGTATCCTCTCATTTTGCAACAATTTTCCCTCTAGTTTCTTGTTGTTTTTTGCACCTCTTTTTAGCAGATCTAAGTCAAAAGATCCCTGTCCCTTAGATATTAGATATTTTTTCCTTTTTTTGTGTTTTGAGTCACTTTTTCCTACCTCTTAGAATAGTTTCTTCAGAGCCCTTCTTTTTGGGTTAGAATTTATGCATCTTTATCTTTTTATTTTACTGTCGCTTCAGTTTTATTTACAATAATACAACATTTTTTATTTTTTATTTATACTCAACCATATGGGATTAATTAAAATTAACACATAGATCACACACATACACAAATAAAGTGAAGAGTGCTTAGTTTACACCGCCAAGCCAAGACATAAACATCGTAATTAATTTATTTGCCTCTCTGCGCCTTTGTTTATCTATATTTATTATTTCGGTAACTTTGTATTGTGATCATTGCACCCCCAAGGCATTTATCCAGGATAATTCTAGGCCATCATCATCAATTTATGTTAGGAAGACTTATTCCACCTCGTCACTATACCAACTTTGACTCTGGTCCATCAGGCCCTCACTCTGATTCAGAACCTAGTTCCCCTCTACCTCATTATCCCACCATGTCAGGTGCCAATGCAGTTACTGGTCCTAATGCTGGTGGTGGTCCCAAACCTAACTCTAGAGCTGCTAGTAGTGGAACCAATATTGAAACCATGCAAGCTACTCCCTTGCTACCTTTTATGGTAGGTTTGAGCCTCCCCGATTTCAGCCAGTTATTCAACGACCCTATAAAACATGATCCAGGTTGGCCTGCTATGCTAATTGAGCTTCCGTATGACATCCCTAAGTTTGAAATAAATGGTGGAAATGACCCTACTAATCACGTCCACTCCTTCCACATGTTATGTTCATCCAATTATATCACTGATGATTCTATCCATCTTCGGTTATTCCAACGCATGCTCACTGGAGACGCTGCGAAGTGGTATGTCGACCAGGCCTCTGCCTCTCATTCCACTTTTTCGACTCTTTCTAAAAATTTTCTGCCATACTTCTAGTTACCTCTTCAATATGATACTGGTACCAAGTTTTTGACTGCATTCTATCAAAATTCTTCCACCCTCCTTCTTAACCATGTCCAAGAATGGCATAGAAGGAGGAGCTTATGTTGAGCTCATACATTCAATGATCGTGTCTATATGGATTGGTTTCTCAGGACACTTTTTACTTATATTGTTAAAGATGTCGGAACTCACTTTCCTCAGAAAGAGGAAAAAGCTCTCCAAATCATGTTGAAATATGACCTCATCTACACCCTGTCTGGTTATGTTTATACCATCTTACTGGATCTTCCTAAACCTAGTGGTACCAACGCACCACAGGAATCTCAAGTCACCGATGGTATCGTTGGAGCTCCTTCACATCCGTATACTCATCCTCCATGGATTATGGTTTCCCTCGGTGACGGGCCAGCTCCTCTAACACTTATCCCCCTCCCGACAACATGTATCCAAGACAAAGAAAATTCCCCCCATTGCATCAACCGATGCTAGGGACTGTGGTTTCTCAACCTATTTACCCTAATGTTTCTCGACCTCCTTTCTATTTGTATCAAGAGCCTAGTGCTCTAGCCCCTCTGGAATTAGCACCCTAGCCTCCTATTACTTCTTAACCTTGGCCATAGCAGTAACCTCCCCCTCCGAGTCAAGTGTATGCATAGCAGAGCACAACTAATCCTCCAAAATCTAAGAAAAAGAGGAAAGGAAACAAAAATAAACCAGAGCAAGGTCATCATGGGAGCCAAGGGAACCTGCCAAACACTAACAACTAGAAACATGGCAATCATCCCAATCAGGATAGGCCTCTTTGTATGAATAAGCCTTGTTATTTTTATTTTTTTCCATGGCCATTATAATAACGATTGTCCCCTTTTACCCCAAATCCATCAGTTTTGTGAAGCACAAGAAGCATCTAGAGGACAACAAGCCATGGTTTCGGCTCCTCCAAATACTGCACCTATTCAACTAGTTGTTTTTACTGATCCTTTCCCTGAATAAGGATATGTGGCTGCCCAACCCCCTCAAGGTCAGGTTGCCCGTCAAACCTCTCAGTCTGGTACCTCTGATTACTAGATTCTCGTCATGAATTATGAAGTGGTTAATACCACTTATTTCAACCTTCAAACTCGATCGCGCCAATCTGGAAAGCCACCTATTTCCTCCGCAACCGAGTCTCAAACCAAAGTTTCCACAGAGTCTAGTTCGACACCTGATGCCCCTTTACAAATCCCTCAGCCACGAGAAGAGGTCCTTCCCAAGATGCCCAAAGGGCCAGTATGATGAACTGTTGCTTCTTCCAAATGTACCCATAATTATAGTATAATAGATGACTTAGCACAATCTACTTCTATTGTGTCAACAATGGAAGTCCTCTAGTCATGCCCCTCACAACATAAAGCTCTATTATCTACTCTGGGAGATGTGGATCCTTTAGATGATTTCTTGATGATATTTGATTTTGACAAGTTAGAACATCCCCCCTTACCTTCATCCATCACCTTCCAAATACCAATCAAGATTCAGAATGCCCATTTTTCATGTTGTATCATTGACGAGGGTGCATCGACCTATGTGATTTATGCCTTTGTTTGGAAGAAATTTAGATCACATGAGTTAGTCACATCCACTATCATTTTGCATGCTTGGGATGGTTACTCTTTTCAGCCCATTGGCATGTCTTGCAATTGTCTTGTTACCCTTGTGGGCAAGACTGTTTGAATTGACATTTAAATCATTGATGCCACCTTGGATTACAATGTCCTTTTGGGTCATAGCTACACCTATGCGATGTCTATTATCACATCTATGGTTCAACATAAGATATTATTTCCCCACGATTGGAATATTGTTACCATATATCAGTTGACATCTAGGAATTGAAGTCTTGGCTCTTTCCCAAGTCTATCATCTCTTCGATGGCTAATAAACAATCAGTCACACCTCTTATTAGTGTTTCACCTGGATTCCATACATATTCCACCTTACTTGTTGCTTTCCTTGGTCCCCTCCCCCTCTTGTCGTAGATCTTATCTCATCAAATGTTTGCATGATGCAATCATCTCGAACTAGCCACAAGCAGTCCAGTTCAACTTCACAACAGCCTCTACCTCGGTAAGTTATTGATGGTCACTCAATGGAGCCTACAGGGCTTTCCTCTTCTGCTAGTGTCTCTTCCATTCCTTTCCAAATAGGAATGGTTCCCCCTAGCTTTAACAGGTTGGGAGCCATTCCGTTAGGCCATTACCCCTCCGGTTAGATACCATTTGTAGCTCCCCCCTTTGGATTCTTCTCAGTACCTGTTATCGCTATGTTGAGACTTCCCAATTTGACCATGGGGATCCCAGTTTGGTACATCAATCTCCCAGCCGAAACCCAACCTGTTCAGCTCAAAAAGTATACCGCTTTTTTTCCAGTCCAACTGGTTTCCATGAATCCTACCCTTTCTTTAGTGCCTCAGCCACCTCAATAGGAATCTACTCCTATTGCGCAAGCATCTATTTAAGGGGGAAAAACCAGAAAGAAGGCACCTAAGGATAAGGATGCCCAAACACGTCACACTCCTCCTAAGCCTCCAAATAATTCACCTTTGTGTGCTTTGTGTGATATTGTTCGGCATGCCACCCATAATTGTCCTGAAATTCCTCATCTCAAACCTGTGGTCAAGGATTCATTTCCTGAATATGATATTACGGAGGTCCATGTTACCTTGCCTGATTAAGCTAAGAAACTCAAATCGTTGCAGACGAACCACCCTTTTGCTTTGTGTGATCTTTATGGCCACTATTGTCACCTCTGTCCGCATCTCGATGACTTTCACGACACCCTTGAATTTTTTCGCGAAATAGAGGCCGCTCATTGTGGATCCTGTACCCTCTACTTGTGTGTTCTACTTTGGTAGAACTGGAGGAAATTTTCACACCTCATCCTGATGTTAAGATGAAGGAGCCTTCGTCCACCATCCTCTATCTATCATCATGCGTGAGATCCTTGGTGGAACACCCCTTCGAGGAGTTCCCTTCTATTTTGTGTGAGCCTCCTTTGGTGATCACCTTAGGCTCAACATCATTAGATGTTTCATCTACTATCTCTTCGTCTACCCTCTGTAGAGATATGTATGTGAACCATATCTCTCATGATGATGCATCAAGTAGCCTTGCTGTGTCATGTAGTATTTCTTCTCCCAGTCCGCCCATCTTTCACTCTGATGAATACATTATGGAAGCAATGACCACCACTAACTTTCCTTGGGATGATATGCACAACCATGTGTACTTCCTTCCACAGTAGTCCCTTGACCAGTTTATTTTGGAGTCTAAATAATTCATCTCAAATGAGGTCGATTGGTTTAGAAAGCACATTGCTACACCCGATGCTTTCGATAAAGAAAAAATTTCCTTGGGGGCACCTAACACCCTGAAGAAATTGAGGCTTACTCAAAGCTACTCAAATAATTCTACAATTTTTTTTCCTAGTTCTATTCAAATAAGCCCGAACATTATCCTTCTTTTGTTGACCACCATATCAACACATGGCCTGATGCCTACCCTTTCAGTCAAAAGTTGAGACACATTTCTCAACAAGAGGTTCTCAAAACCACAATCGATAAGATCAAGCAAGATGGTTATTCCTATCCTATTTTTAAGGAAACATGCACCGCTTGTGTCTGTAGGGAATTTGGTGACCTAAAAAAATATTGTCCCCACGACATCTTCCCTACATCATGTATCGACCATACCTTTACCAAGTGTAAGGGGAATATAAATTTTACCCATAGAAACCCTCATGCATGTTTTATTTCTGCCATGAATTCAAGTTTCTTGCATTTTCCATCATCTTCTCCTTTGCTGTCTTGTGACGCCTTCTAGATGGATCCTTCATCCACACCGTACATTGGCTATGCTGATAGTGCAAGTCACTACTCACGCAATCTAGCCTCAACAACCTAGGCCATTTCTACCCCCATACATTCGATACTCCTTTCCAATGATGTATGTATTGGATCTACCACCAATAATCAAGCTGAATATGATGTAATGATAGGTTTGATATTTAATTCCCTTGACCATCACATCCTTCATCTTCATGTTTGTTTATATTCCCTATTTCTTTTCAGAAAATTAAATGGTGTTTATTGTGTGCATAACCCTATCATTATTAGAATATATTTACGAGTGAAGCTCTTAATGCGTGTATTTGAAACCATTACATTCAGTCATGTACCTAGAGCCCAAAAGCATTATGTAGATACCATTGCAAACAATATTCTATATTGGCACTTATCACATGCATTTAACACAAGATAATAACATTAAAAAAAAAGGTGAGCCACATGCTTGTCATATATAAAATATGCATATCCATTATATGTGTCCAAAAAATCATAAATGTTTTGGATTCCTCTACTCTAATACATCTGACATGTCCATAGCTTGTTACAAAACCAAAACTAGGGACACCTCATGCAGCTACATCTAGTCACTATCTGGAGGGTCCCAAGCCAATGGCTCGGCTCCTGCAGCCCACAGATCCTACATACCATATTCAGTCATCGCCATGCACTACATGACCCCTCGACACTCCAAGGGTAGACCAACACATGCCTCGATGTAGAGGCCATCTAGATATTGGGAGTCACACTCTGATACTCCGATCATTAAAAAATTTCATCTGCGATGGAAATCCTCCAATATTGCCTCTAAATCAGCTCTGTGAGCTCCTCTAGCTATATTAGACTTTGTAGCCCCTGGCGCTGCAAGATGTCCCATATACCTGGTCGGTTTCACCAGTTCTATATCTGCATACCAAAAGTAATGAATCAGTACCATATACATCATTCTAAAACTTTAAATGCATCATAAAATATAATATCTTTTCACTTACCATCTGGTCCCAATGCTCAAATGGGTGTAAGTGGCAAGTCCTGGTCCCACTTTTATTTTTGGTGATTTGATGCTTCATCCAGAAGCCTTTTTTCCAAGAAGGGTCACTTCACCGCCTCTAAAAATAAAATTTCTACACTTGTGCCACTTATACTTGGGGAACCACTTAGCCTTCATACTTTTCGAAGGTCGATTTTTTTCACGAGTAACCATCTTTTTCTCATGCTTTTATGGTCCCCACTGGGCCTATTCTATGTGGCATCATCATCGAGTCACCCTTGATCATAAAATCTGAGTTAAGTCATCATCACATTCATGGAGTCTATCTAGAGTCCCTTTTTCCTTCTATCATAATATTCCATCTAGTCATGCTTTATCCCTCTCTCATGTAGCCCCTTTTGGCCTCTAGTCCCATTGTCCCCATCCCCTCAAGAGTCGAGTCGGTCACTACCTATTTATCCATGCTTTTTATGCTTTGACAAGGGAATTCATCTATTTTCTACATAGTATCCTTCATTCCATCATCATCCCTGGTGTCAGTCCGTCAGTCGCTGTATTATATACCCTCGTGTCTTAGTTGAGGACCCTCGTTGTCTCACCTATGGTGGAAGTCCTTTTGTCGACATCAACACATTCATTCTAGAATACAGGTCTAGAGGGCGATGTATCTTGGTTCCAGCTTACATCATTGTTCAATGCCTCAGATCAGGTAAAGGGACTCCTTATTACCCTTTTACTTGATTGTTTCTCATCCACTCCACTTTAGCATGATCGAGATTCGTATACTCGATTTTTCGGTGATCCAGCATATTGATCCGGTGATTCCTGGGTGTGTGTGAGATGTTTCAGACCTCATTAGGTGGTGGCCCTTCAGGTAGCCCCCCACATGCCTGGATGACCTCATTCTCTTCTACAACCTCAGTTGCAGCTCGCAGATTTGATGGGTTTGGCCCTAGCTACTTGCAGAGCCTATAACATACATGTATCACTTAGATGACCCATTTATATTTTCAAATCCCTTACCTATTTATTAGGGATTCTCTAGTCGTTATTATATCTCATGTAATCATATATCATTGTATTCAGTCATGGATGTTGTCGCAGGCACATTATTTATGTGGGATCCATTATATTTTGTGTCTGGCCCATTTTTACGCCAGCATATCATGCATTTTATAGCTCAGTCTCATTTTGCTAAGCAAACCCTTATTCTTTGTACTTTTTTATCACGGTGGGCATAGGTATGCCTCCCCCACCTCATAGTATACAGGTACTCAACAATTAGAGACTTACAGTTGTCAGTCTCACCCCCTCAGGGTTATTATCCTCTTTTTCTTCGCTTCAACTAGGTATCTCTCTCTATATGACTCCTCTTAGGTGTCTAGTGATTTTGTTCTTATAACATATTTCAATCATACGATTAGCTCCTAATGCTTGCACATTAGGGAGAAATATCTTACACCAATTTTTGGTTATCTAACCATGTATAATTAGATGGATCAAAATACACCATGTAAGACCAAGTTTACCGTAGTAAAATTTCTTTCACTAAGAAATAATTTAATAAACCATAGTTTATTAAGTTATTTCTGGTCCAAATAGAAAACCACATGATGAATGATTAAATAATTAATTATTTAATTGATTTTCCTCTAGGAATAATTAATTAAACCTTTTTTCAATAATATTCTCGATCATATTTAACCCAATTAATGAGAAATAATTAGATAAATCATTTTTATCTTATTTTTCTCTAGGAATAATTAATTGAATGATTATTTGATTAATATTCCTTGTTAAATTTGACTAAATCATTTAGGAATAGTAAAATAAATCATTATTTGTTTAATTACTTCTTGATCCCATCCTTGAAATAGTAAATAAATATTTTATTTTTTTATTGTTTCTAAATAAAGGGATTTAACCAATTTAAATTCCTTTTCCCTAAAAAAAAATAATAAAATATTCCAAGCACTTAGATCTAGATCTTCGTTAATGATATTTGACTATGCACCATTATCAAGGATAACTCAAAATTTTCTTATAAATAGGAGGGTTTTCCATTCACTTCTTATGTTTGATCCTTTTTATGGTGGTCGGACTTTTATCCTCTTATCATTGTCTATATTTGATTCTTTTTATTTTCTTTCTGCTTATTGAGCTCCCTTTGAGTTCTACACATCTTGGATATTCTACGCTATTGAGAGAGAAAATCTGAAGCGGAAGAATTTCGGGACAGCCAAGAACCCATCCCATTGAGGGGGTCTGTATCAGTTCTCTTCCTAGGTGTTACATAATACAAAAAATTATTTATAATTCTCGTCTTTTCCATTGGATATTTCATAGAAACTCTTATATCATTTTGCTATTTAGCTTCTTTGTTTGCATAGATTTGGGTTTATTTTGTATTTGTTTCGACCATGTATTGTAGATCTAAGAATTTTAACATCCATCTTTGTTATTTAGGATGTTTTTCATGTGTAGCTAAAGTGGTATCTTTCCGTACAGTTGCATTAAGAAATCATACTAAAAATGTTGTTTGCTAAGAGTTGGTGCATAACAATAATATTTACCAAACCATGGTGAAATAGTTTGGGATGAGGATTTCTACCTTTTCTTTCTACTTTTTCTGCTATATTTATCAAACTCTTGAATAGATAATTTGAGAAATTGAGAGATTTGGTAGTTGTAAAGTGCATTAGCAACCTGACATGGTATTAGTAAAATATTGAAAGTATTCCCTCAGATGTGAAATACTTCATGACGAGCTTCATTAATGGGGCATACTTATCAAGTATATTCCTGAGAGGGAAAACATGTTTAGGTTCATTTTTGCAATGGGGTTTTAGAAGCATTGGGTAGTTTTCAAGGTCCAATTCCATGCCCTTGAACAAGACTTTTCCTTCATTTGGAATCCATGTTGTTGAACTGATGACCTCTGTTGATAGAGTGAATTCAATGACTACAATTTTGGCCTTGTATTTACTAAATTTGGTGGAAAAAAGGGTGGTCAATGGGGAATGACATCCTACCTCCATGATATTCTCACAAAATCTTAGACATATAGTGTTTTTAAAACATATTTTGGCATATGGGGAAGGATTAAGTTGTTTCAATGTGGATGGCTCAAGTCTAGAGTGATGGCCTCCCTTGTGAACTTTATTTTCACCCTCCATGCTAGTTGTGAACACAATAAAACCCTCCTAGATGAAATTAGTCAGTAGGGATGAGTGAATTTGGAAAAAACAGGGGATATGGATAGGGTAGGCTTTGGGGATATGATGGAGTACACGAAGGTTTAGGAAAATTCCCCAAAAATTTGAGGCAATAGGGTAATGTTTCAGCTTGAGTATACAGGTGGAATTACTTGAAATGGGTATGGGAAAGTGGGTCAAAATAGGAAAATGCAAATATTTTCTAGTTTTGTTGTGGAAGTGTAGCGAGGAGTTAGGGCTTTGATGAAGAAAGGGTAAAGGGGACTGTGGGCTTTGATAGGAGGTGTCGTGGTAGGGTTTACAACGGATAAATGAAGGTTTGAGATGGTGGAAAAAAGGGTCTCTAATGGCCTAAACCAATTAAGAAAGGAGAAACCCTAGAGCATAAGAGAGAAAAACTGTAAGTATAGAAAACATTGATACAATCATAAATGAACTTGAAGAAGCCTTTGGAATGTCAACTTCCTAGTTTTTGAGGCCATAGGAGGTTTGAACAATGGTTTTGAAACTTGAGAAGTTGATTTAGAGGCCAAAATCCAAAAACATAACGCTCTTTTGTAGAAACATAGTGTTGCCCAGAATCATAGCGCCAACACCCAGAAGTGTCTCATTGTCTCAGAAATGTCGCGCAACTCCTTCAAAAACGTTGCAAAGCCTCCATAAGCATAGAAAATTGGATTTTCATGCAAATTTTTCTAGTTTGCTTCCACCTTTGGCAATGGTAAGGTACTCTGAAGGTGAGAGATGCATTTTATTGAGTAAGGGAAGATAACATGAGTGAAATAAATCTCTTTTTCCTTTTTATATCAATATTAGAAACTTTGTTTTTCAATTTGGTGAAAACATGACTTTTTGAAGAACACTTTGCTTTTTGAATATTTTTACAATGAAAGAAGCTTTTGAAAGAAGACAATTTGTATTTTTTTAATTCACCTACCTAAGCTAACTCCCTTTTAAGATAATTTTGTATGATGGAAATGAATGACTCTTCTTTATGACATATTTTGGAGTTTTATGGTGGCGAAGTGAAAGACACCTAGACACTGACCTAGGTGAAAACATGATGACTTTACCTAAGACTCTAAATGAAAATGAATGACATGACTCATGCAATGAAAATTACCATGAATAAACTGAAGGTAGTAGCATTTTAGAAACTAGACATATCTAGCGATACAAATTTTATTTGAAAACTGACTTGGAAATGTAAATTTTGACCTAGGACTACTAATAGAAAAATTTTAAAGAGTACATATTGATCACTGAATATTGGACACTAACATAACCTTTTTCTACCAACCGAGCTTTTTATTTCTCCACCTTTTCTTTTTCATTAATATTCTTCCTAAACACCCATTTTATTCCTATAAGCTCAGGTATTCAGTGATCAAATAACTCTTTCGTTTGTTTTCCATAAAGTCCTAGGTCATTTATTTTTCCTTACTTTTTGAACAAGTTCTCTAAAAATAATTTTGGTCACTGAGGAGGTCTATGTCAAGCACGTTGATCCTTCATTTCATTCATCACCACTATCATTTTAAAGGTCATCTCCATCATCAACACTGAATAGGTCTAAGGTTATTTCACTCCATCTCATATATGTCATTGTCTAGGTTCATGTCTACCTTTCAAATATTTTCAAATTTTCACTTAAAACAAGGAAGAAACCCTCCATTCCACTCATAAAAACCTAATTAAAAGGATATCATGTTTAGGAGATGAAATAAAGACCACTGGTCTTGTTTCATATGGTTCAAGTTTCAAAAAAGGTTCAAAGAAACTCATTTCTGTCTTATTGTCTCATGGAATTCTCACTGTCTTATTAAAGGATCAAAAAATAATTTTAACTGTAAAATAGTTCAAAGGAGGTCAATCTACCCTATTGTACCAATCAAATAACAAAGGATTAATTTCCAATTTTTAAAGACACCTTATCTTGTTTTGAAAGAGTCATATCCAAAATGAGAAAAATTTAAAGGTTTTATAAAAAAAGCAGTTTTATTGTCTCATAAAGAAAGGTCAATTGTGTCTCATTGTCTCATTCAAATTGTTACACAGTAATTTGTCACCGTCCCTACCATTCCCCGTCCCGCAAAATGGAGGACCCATTATTTTTGGTCAATTCCATTGGATTGTGTTAGGCTGTAGGGTTCTCTCTAGATGTCAAGAATCAAGATTCAATACCCTCTATTATCTTCATCACCCAATACAAGATTTAAATTTTTCCCAAAAAAACGCTTATTAATTTCGCAGCCATTATTTCTCCCTGCTTTAAAAACCCTACATTTAAATGAAAACAAGCATTGCATTTCAACTACAAAAATCTATTAGTGTTCAAATGTACATGTGTGCATCACTTGTGTAGGGAAATCCTTTTCCACTTTCACATTGTCCAAGAATGTGTGCAGTATAGTTCATATTTTTTGTGATTTAGATTATGTTGCAAAAGGAAAGGTAAATTATTTCCCATGGAAAAAGAAGGTTTTCCCTTTTTACTACTGGAAATGGTACAACAAAGTTCCATTTCTACCCGAAACTCCTATGAAACAGGAACCAAATAAATTCCATGTCCTCAATGGACATCATTTGGCTTTGAAAATGGCCATTGCACCATGTTGTTTCTTATATTACATCACGATAGTTTCTTAGGTCATTTCTTGTTTCTTGAGATGAAAAACAACCAAATAAATTGTGAAGATCCTTTCAAGAAATAAATGACCATTTCTCAATCATATCTCAACTATTTTTTATTTTATTCAGTGGTTGCTTACTTTGAGAGAAATTTGACACTTTTATAAGGAATATAACATAAAAACACAAAATGGGAAGAAATTGATGAGGTAGATGACCTTTAGTTGTTGTCAATTAAGAATTGATAATACACGATGCATGTTCTGTACTACAAACTAGATTCCTTCTTGGAGTTAGGACACAGAGTATTGAATCAAAGTTGTAGTTTCTAACTTCTTGTATTGGTTCATCAATTTTGAAATTCAGACATTGCATGTCTTCATTGCTTCATGTTTGAATAATTTGCATCATATCGTACAATAGGAAATTAGGAATTATCATTATTATTACTTTATGGATCTGTTAAGTTACTTTTAAGTTTGCATGGTTTAGTGTGAAATTATTCTAGTGTGCCCCTAGGCCCAGGTGAAGGAATGCCAAGGACTGAGAACCCTAGTTTTTAAATGGTATTGTTTCTTATACCCAAAACCCCTCAACATCACTTCTTATTAGTTCTTAACAATATTGTTGTAAACAATTTGAGAACTGATATAGAAAAATCTCGCACTTCTCAAGATAAAGTCCTAAAGCTAAAGTGTGATACCATGTGTAATTCAATAGCCCCATTGTCACCTCACCAACCTCTTTTCACTTCGGGCTAGCTCTCCTCCAACTCAGGGGGGGTTCTCCCTAGTAGATGTTAGGGATCTAATGGCCCAACCAAACCAATTCAAGAGCCCCCTAACTCTCTATGTTTACTACTATCAATCAAAATATTGAACAATAGGGTCAGACATGCATCTTGAAGATAAAATTGCCATGGTATTTTTGGGTAATTTCAAAGGGAAAGTCCCCAAACACATATAATCAAGGAATTATAACGTGATTTCAAACATTAAATATCAACAAAATCATTTAAAGGATATTTAAAGGAAAAAGGTGATGGAAGATAGAAAGTCCCTTACTTAAATGCTCTAAGGATTTTTCAATAGTTGCTCCAAAAGCTTCACTTCAAGGCCCTTCAAGATCGTCTCCAACAATGCTATACCATCTTCAACAATGTTGCTCCAAAAATGTCCTCAAGGTCTTCACAACAAGTTTACTAGAAGTTGCTCCAACAATATATTCAATAAGGTCTTCATTGTCAACTCGTCTCTTGTTTGGGTGCCTTAATGTGCAATGACATGTTTCCAGGACTGAATTCAATGCAAGGCATCTTTGAAACTCTAACTCTGTCTTCCGGTGTCTTATTAGAAATTATTTCAGTTTTCATTTTGTGTTTTCAAGTTAGATATTGTTTTCAAGTTTTTACATTTATAATTTTATTGCAATGTGGCAGACTGATCAGAGCAGTGCAGGAACAACCCCGAGACGGGATGATCGCGGAAAAAGGCCAGCGGAAGAACATGTAAAGTGCCAGCATTGCTCTATCTTCAGGTATTTTAGTTATTTACATAATTGAAATAATATTAATTTTGTTCAAATATGTAGACACATAGCCATGGTACACTTGATGATTCCCTCTTTGAGGAAGAGCTTTCTTCATCCCTATCTCCAGTGTTCTTGTTGCGAAAAAAGGCACGAGATGAAAGGTCGAAATTTAATAATTTGATAGACGCGCCTCAAACACCTGAAACAGAAGAGAGGATAAAACAAATTATGAGCCAAATAGAAACATATCAGGTAATAATAAAAAGTCAAAAGGATATTTTTTTTGTTCTGCATGAGATGAATTGTGATAGTTTGATTTTTAATTTTTACATTGACTAAACTAACAAAAATTTCTTTTGTATGTAGCGTTTTCTGGCACTTGCTGAACCCGATGTTGGTGGTAGTGGGACACAAGGGCAAGAGATTTCCCAACAACCCTCTCGTACACCTTCTACTCCTTTAGGTGCCAGCCAAGAAACACACCCTGCCCAAGCAGACACCCAGCCAACCGTTGAACGTGTTGGCAATGATGAGGCTGATATGGCCAACTACATTATTGTGTTTCCTGGAGCTACACGTGTCAGCTCCACAGGGAACATTAATGGCACGTTGTGGTGAACGATGAAGGTGTCCCTATAAAGCACGTACAACTCCCAGGTAAATTTTAATATTTTAACTATTTCATGTACTTTATCTAAAACATATTTATCATGATTTTTATTTTTAAATTAATGATAATATTTTATTTTATTTTTCTGTGTAGGAAGCAATGAGTTCTACAGGTTTTTGGAGAGCCATGCGTTGGTAATTTTTGGCCCAACCATATGCACAGGGTGGAATTTCCAGAATTCCAACCTGAAAAAAATAACTTCTAGATTATCTAGAAGACCTTTTTGGGGTTGGCACATTTGACAGAACAGGTGGCTCGGGTAGCCAGAAAATATTTGAAATATACCAGGGACACCTATAGGACGCAATTGCAATTTAACCCTAGATATGAGCGTCCTTTCACAGTTCCAGAGAGTGAGTGGAGAGCACTCATCCATGACGAAAAAGAGAAAAGGGCAAAGAAAGAAGGAAAAATGCCAACTGGACTCGTAAGGTAAATTACAACTTTAATTCAATAGCTTTAATTTTCTATATGTCTAAAATAAAAGTGTGTTGTGTCATATCCGACTTCAATCTTTTGATGCTAGGTTGCCTGACACCTCAAAGGCAACCAAAGCTAGGATTGAAAAAAAGGGCCATCACAAGCTAGGCCAGGGCAGCTACTTGAAATTAGCCGCAAGAATTGTAATTGAGTAGCTAAACATCTTATAATTAATTGTATCGCCTTCCAACGTTTTTGTAATCCTATCAAATATGATTAAAAATACACAATCATATGTAATGTAGGGTGATGACTTCGAAACAGAAACTATAGAGGAAGATAAAAATATCGCTTTCCATTTTGACTATCAAGCCGTAGTTGAACGTCGCAGAAGCTTGGGGCGGGTCCCAAGATCCAGAATCCCTGATAAGGTAAAACATTAACCTTTCAATATGTTTGTTTTCATCCATAAATTTAATTTCTAACAACTTTGTTTAAATCAGGGGAGAAGCACTACCGACGAGGCAAATAACCCAGTTTTAGAGCCAGATGTAGATGATCCTCACGTGCAACCTGATCATTGTAGTGGGGACCAGGCCGACAATGCTACTATCAGTGAGGGTCGTGACGGTAATTAATTTCCACTTATAATTTTTCTAATTATACCTTGATGGTTGTCCTTATAACGTTTTTTGTTTAAATGACAGAGAATGTTTCCCTTGAGGATCTTACCACCAGAGAGGAAGACAAGGCAACAGTCCCAACGGCGACAACTGGTGCACCAGGTAAATAATCTCATTGCAATTTTTTTTATTAATATTACCGAACTAGTTCAATGATATTTAAAAACCGACAATTAAAATTTAATATTATCTATTTTTGTAGGCAATGCCCCGTCACTGGATGAGACCAGACATCGTGACTACGCAACTAGGTCAGCGCCGACAACTGGTGCACCAGGTAAATAATCTCATTGCAATTTTTTTTATTAATATTACCGAACTAGTTCAATGATGTTTAAAAACTGACAATTAAAATTTAATATTATCTGTTTTTGTAGGCGATGCCCCGTCACTGGATGAGACCAGACATCGTGACTACGCAACTAGGTCAGCGGCGACAACTGGTGCACCAGGTAAATAATCTCATTGCGATTTTTTTTTATTAATATTACCGAACTAGTTCAATGATATTTAAAAACTGACAATTAAAATTTAATATTATCTGTTTTTGTAGGCGATGCCCCGTCACTGGATGAGACCAGACATCGTGACTACGCAACTAGGTCAGTAGTGCGGGTCGAAAGGCATGAAACAGGAGCAGGGCACAATGATATTGATGATGTAATTAGGAGCTTTAGAAATAGGAAGAAGAAAAAGAAAATTTGATAATGTAAAATATTGTATTATTATAAGACAAACGTTACGATACTTGGAACGTTTTTTGCGTTATATAAAAAACTCATTTATCATACTATTTTTATGTCAAGCATTAATTGCAATGTTTCCTTGCGTACTTTTTGTTGAATTGTTTTTTTATTAGTTGTTGAATATTTTTTTTTATGCTCATGAAAGTAAAAAATGAAATATAGATTGGGTATTGGGGAATTGAGAGTGATGTGAGGGGGGGAGGGGCCATAAGAGCTTCCACCTTCACGTGGTTGGCCCTGTTTAGTAGAGAATAATTTATTGGAGTGATTTAATCTTGGAGCAAACCTCCCTTGATCCAGCGTAGCAACAAAAAAGTCACTGTTGACTTAGTTGCTACTCTTTGAGATCGTGGGAGGCTTGTTCCAAGCTCATGCGACTCCAATAAATTGTTCTTGAAACGAAGAGGAGCTTATTCAGGTATGTTTTGACATTTTCAACATATGTTCTAACATTATCATAAGAATTCATCTTAGAGTAAAAAATACTGCATCAATTACTTGTATTTATTGTATAGATAATGATGGATTTTGATTGACTTGGCAGTGCAGGTACAAATCCTCTTGCATCATGAGCAATACAACTTGCCAACCAGGGTCATGTCTAGGATATTTTTGCTTGTGCGCTTGACCCGGTTCGTAATGTCACATTTTGTAAGTTCCTTTACAGTTCATAATTCAATATTAAGCTTGTTCATGATTATTATCTAGGTTTTTTTTATGTGTTTTTTCATCTATTTGATTGTAAGCAACTCTGCATGTTTCCTGTTGTTCACTATGATTTGTCCCATTACCACTCCCAGGATGAATCTGAATTTATTGTTACATAGGTTACTTTATTGTTACTATGATTTCTCCATTTACGATTTCATAGGTTACATCATGTAAAGTTGTCAATCTCAGGTTGGTGATGAGCTTTAGTTCTCCAGATTTGGGGTTTTTCTGATATTTTCTCCCTCATGTAATTCCTGCATCACCTCGTTGTTTGAGCATGCCAATTTTCTACCACTTGTACCAATTGGCACATGTCAATCTATGAGTGGTGCCACATTTCACCTATTTTCAGTGAGAGTTTAGGGTTTCTCTAACATAGCTTCAGAAATCCGATTCAGTGCCTGCTTGAATATCGTCACATAATACTCACGGTTTGGATTGATGAGCATGTTCTGAATGGTTGGGTTATTCATAAGAACCACCCATATAGTCATCTTGAGATATTTCAGAAGTTTTCTCAGGTTTCCTTTTTCACCGTTTCTAGTGGGTGGGATGGTGTGGGGTGATCCATCAATACTGGTGCTCTTGTAGTAGGGAATTTGTTTTTGGGGATATAAAGGAGCATTTGATGTAGATATCCCATTGGATGCATTCATATATGGGCATGAGAGGTCAAGAATTTAAATTAAAAATACGCAACCTCTAGCATGGCAACCTAAAGGCTGCGAGAGACACTGGTTAAAGATTGTTTTGTGCTGGCCTTAATATAGTCGTGATTTATTTCTATTATATTAATGCAAATATATAGTCTAATCTCATTAAAATGAGGATTGTGGTTGTATTTCTCTTTGGTTGTTTCTCTCTTCATGCTCCAGAAGTTTCCAAAAGTTGCGATAGTTGTTTAGTTTTCCCCGTTACAACTTAAAAGTGGTTTTTAGCAATGGGAGTCATGTTTTTTAAGGTTCATACTAATATGAAGATCTTGTAATTCTATATTCAGGATAAGAGAAGATGGCCTCTTCTTTGGGCAGTATGACAACAATTGCCACATCTACCTCATTGGGTAACAATGGAAAGGGGAAGAAGTTGGGTGAAATGTTTGATAATTATGGCAGACAATTGTCTTCTCTTTTAGTTTTTTCACCCATTTCCTTTAATCGCTCAAGCAGAAGAGGGACTCTGAGATTACGCGACAGAGAGAAGGTAGTTAATACAAGAGCTATGGAAAAGGAGTTGTACTTCAACAAGGATGGCTCATTGACAAAAAAATTGCAGGTCAGAGAAAAAATTATGTTTAAAGGAAGGTCACCTGCACGTGAAACTTCACTGCGGTGGATCTTTCCTTGTCCACTTATATTCGATTTTAATGTGTTATTTTAATTTTTCATGGAGGGTTGTTTTGGCATATGGTCTGGCATTCAATTGCACACTTACTGAAAGCATTGTCAATTTGTCTTGCAAGCGGTGTGAACAAACTTTCTGATCTTGTTGGAGTCACCCTTGGGGAAAAGGGACAAATTTTGTCTTGGAGAGCAAGCATGGTTCTCCAAAAATAGTTAATGATGGTGTGACAATAGCTAAGGAGGTAATTTGTAGATGTGTGCTCTGGTTTTCTTTTTAACGTTGTATTAGTTCCCCCTCTTAAATGTCTTAGATTTGGTAGGCATAATTTGAAAACTCCAAGGTGAAAGGAAACATATTTGTTACCCAGTGGTCTACTTGGCCTATGGACTAGCCACATTAGAGTAATGCATAAAGCTTTTCACAACAATAAAAGGAAAGGGTTATGGGTGAGTCAAATTTTATTGTTATTGACAGTGTAATGAAATGTATCTCAATGCTATGGTTTTGGCCTTTTTATTGGTTGAATTAGAGGACCCAGTTGAAAATATTGGGGCCAAGTTGGTAAGGCAAGTTGCGGAAAAGACAAATGATTTAGTTGGGGATGGAACCACAACATCTGTTGTTCTTGCACATGTTGGAATATTGAAAAATTCCAGAACAATGAATGGAGAATAAATCTCCCTTCCTCTAACACGGAGAAAATAAAAATTTCTTTGACAGGAGACAGAGTTTCAATACTTTGAAAACAAACTTCTATTCCCTTCAATAACTCAAAAAAAAACTATTACACTTCTTCCTCATTGAGAGGGATTACAAAATTATGACTGCTACAAAACGCAGTGCATAAAACCAACTCACTGTCTGTTCAAAACAAACATACTCTGTCTCTAAAACACTCTGTTGTGTTTTTCACTTTCTCACTGCTGTGCATACACACTTAAAAAGTTACACTCGGTCTTTCACTTTTTACACACTGTTGTGTAATAAAAAATTTACGTACTGTCTATAAAAAAAAACTACCAAGCTTTTTTGTCCTTTTTATTTTTATATGCCGTAACATATAAAACATATTATAATAAACCCTCTTTTTAAAAAAATAAAATTAAAACTAAATTCTATGGCCCACCTTTCATTTCGCATATGATATATATATAACATATGTTTAAAAAATATGTATATATTAAAGCATACATAAAATTAAACTATCAAAACATTAAATAACCCTTTCCATCGGACTTCAAAAGTCTGAATAGATTGAATTTCAAACCAAATTCGTGTTCCAAAATGGGATGCTGACATCTGCCTAATTTGTAACGTGAATTCTCAATCCAATGTGCCTTATAAAAAATTCGGGTCCGGTTTTCAGGTTTTCAGATTCCCTTCAATTTCATGCGATCCAATATTAATGCTCCACGTTTCCTCCTTTTGAATTTACAAAACTGGGGGGTAAATTTATGTTTGTTTAATTTCTGGTTGGTGAATTGCGTTAATGCTGGTTGTTGTGTTTAAATACAATCCTGTACAGAAATATGGCTGCGGCCGTCTACAAAAAAAACTTGCAGGAATTTTAAATGCTGAATTAAATTTCTGGATGGCATGCAAGCAACCTCCAAAAAAAAAATTTGTTGCTGCATCCGTCCTTCTGCTGCAGCAGTTGAAGTTAAAATTCAACAGCACAGGGTTTAATAAGTGAGGGTGTAAAGGTAACTTTTTGTCGATAGTACTGGATTAAGATCATCTATTCATTTTTGTAGGGTCTTATGGTGTTTGTTTTTTAGTTTTGGGTTGGGCTTATTGAGTCTAAGATAGTTTTTGAGTGAAAAAATTGCTATTAGGTATTAAAAAATTTTGGTTCTTTTGTCAAAATTTATGAGCTTGTTAGGAAATACAAAACTGACAATGGTTGTATCTTAAATTTGTGGAAAATAATTTGAAATGAAACCTTTTTGTTTAGGTTTTTGCAGCAGGTGAAAACCCCGTTCAAATTACTAGGGGCATTGACAAGACAATAAAGGCCCTTGTTTCGGAACTCAAAATTTTGTCAAAGGAGGTAAACGCTTGCCTTTTGAGTAAGCTGGTTTTCCTTTTTGCTGATGGTTTGGTGTATCTAATTGAATTAGTTGCCTAAGGTATTTTTGGTTGCAAACTCCTTTTCATTTTTCATACGGTATTGGCCTTGTGGAATACATTTGATTGTGTGGTCTTGTTAGATCTACAACATTTGTAGTTGTTTAGTCTTATGGCCGAGGTGCACTTTTATTATGGAAATAGTTGATGCAATATTTTCATTTAATCCTTACTGCAGGGTAGGATGTTGAGAAGTTTCTTGTGAAACATTTGGTATTCAAAATTACACTTGATCCTATACAACATCATGCACTTGACTTCAAAATTCATATTCAAAGTGTGCCAGAAAATTCTTGCAAAATTTCAAATATTTATGTTGTTTTAAACCATTATCTTTTTCATGTATTGGATGTTGAAAATGTGAAAAAGACTTTGGTATGAAACCAACTAGTGAATAATTTCCAGCAAAAAAACCACTTCCAAGACATGATTTAGAAGTAGAACATATGTACTTATGAAGCATAGAAATATATCCTTGATGCATTGTCAATGTTTGGCTAGGGTTATTTTTGGAGAAAATAACTCCTTATTCCTAGAATAGTGATCTTCAATACAAGTAAATGCCAGAGAAGAGAGATCATCATGTGACATAAACCTATTAACAAAAGTGAACATGGAATGATTATTAATTATGGCATACTAAGTTGTCAATGATTTTGACTATTTGTCTTTAACATGTAAAAATGTTAAATTTCAAACTTACATCATCATGGTTTGGCATCATGAGCTTGACTAATTGTCCACCATGCTCATAATTTCATTGTTGTCTTCATATCTATAAACAATGTTTCAAATAATAATAATAAATTTCTATAAGAAAAATCCAGACCTCCATGTTGCTGCTCCTTGTGAGACAAAGTCAAAATTGCATTACACAATCTGACACATAAGAATCTCCTATATCCCTGTGGTATGTATCCAAATTCTTATAATAGTGTCTTCAAGACTTATGTTGACATTGCCAATGAGATATTTAAGCAATGAAAGATGGAGCCTTCTTCATTTTTGTATATGTAACAGTATTTTATTAATATAAAGATTGATGGTTTTGTCTTTCTGAAAATGAAATGTAAAAATAATTTATTGTGGTCAATTGAAAAGTTTTTTTTTAAAGCTTTTCATTATGGAAGAGCGACATAGATATATGCCCTTCTAATTGAAATTCAGACCTGCCCTTCAAATTTGATCACTATGTGGGACCTTAACAAACAATAAAACTATTCTGTCGCGCATTATATAAAACATATAACAAAACCTTTGTCAAAACTTCAAACGAACCCTTTAGCCGTGGGTATTTCATCACGAATTGATTTTTTTACCATGTACCTTCTTCTAGAAGAATATTCTTCCACTTGATTAGGTACTTCATAATGGTTATATGTCAAAGAGATACAGAATGTTTATCTATAACTTTTTGTGGTTCAAGAATCAACTTTCATTCTTCATCTAATTTTGGAAGTTCTATTTACATTGGCATATTTTTTCCCAAAACCTCTTTTAGGCAAGATACATGAAAAACCTTATGAATGCAAGAAGAAGGAAAATATAACTTCTATACCACTTGTGCAATCCTATGAATAATTATTTAGGGCCATAACATTTTTGAGCTAATTCTTTGTTCTTCTTTTTCTTGAATGAAGATTGCTTATAATGATATAATCTAAAAAATACCCAATTACCCTCCTCAAATTATCTTTCACTTCAATGTTGTTCCCCTTGTTGTTTTATCATGTTTCATGTCATTTGAAGGTTTTCCATAATAATTTTCAAAGTTTCTTTATTATTTTTCATATGTGACTCTGTTTCCTATACTTTGGACTTATCTTGCAAAAAGTATGAGATACTAGGAGTTGGATATCCATAAAGGGCCTTAAATGGGGAAATTTTAGTAGATATGTGATAGGTAGTATCATATTACCATTCTTCCTTGACGAACCCACTTCATCCATTAATATTGATTTTCTAAAGAGTAACATTGTAGATAACCTTAAAATCATTTGTTAACTATTTTTGTTTGACCATTTGATTGTGTTTGATATGTAGAACTCATGGCAGCTAGTGTTTCTCCACTCATATTAAATAATTATTTCCAAAAGTTTCTTGTTACTATTACTTTAGGAAAACCATGAAGACTATGAATTTCTTTCACGGACACTTCTGCCACTTGGCTTGTTGTTTATGTACTTTGAGCTCTACAAAATTTGTCTATATAAATGACCACAAAAATGTAATACTTACCTTTATATTTCAATAACCTTGTAATAAACTCTATTGATATATCTTCTAGTCTTTGAATATGTATGTGGAATGGTTGAAGTAACCCTAGAGATTTTACTATCTCTCTTTTATTTATTATGCAAACCTGACCTTCTCTTACAAAATTTTGAATATCTTTCTTCATTCCTTCCAAAAATATATTTTTTGATCCTTTGAGATATTTTAAGGAACCCTGCGTCCTACCATCAGAGAGACATGGGACTCCCTTAATATTTGTTTATTCAAATATGCTTGCGTGCATAAAAATATTCTACATTTGCACCAAAGTATATCTCTCTTTCACTCCCAATGCTCCATAGAATTCATCCCATCCTTTATAAATTTTAGTTTTTGTTTAGTACTATTGTCATTTTTCCATTATGGAAAGCTTCTTCTAGCCACCTAGGAATAGAAAATGTAATTGGATATAAATTTGAGGCCTCTTCTATTTTAGAAAGAGCATCATGTGCTAAATTTTCCTTACCCTTTTTGCAGAATATCTCAAAATTAAAACTTTGCATTTTTTCTCCTCATTTTTGTTAATCTTCTAATGAAAATCATAGCTTCAAAAAATACTTTATGCTATCATGGTATATCTTGACTTTAAAGTACCTCCCAATGATATACTATCCCCATTTTTTATTGCATGTAATATTGCTTCATTTATTTATACGTAGATTTCACCAAATATTTTCTTTGAATTCCTTGCTTTTAAAAGCCAATGATATCCCTTATTGCGTTAATGTTACGTAAATTCCTTGTCCTAGTGCCTCACACTCTACTATGAATGTTTTACCAAAATTAGGTGCAACCGATGTTGGTGTAGAAGACATGGCATCCATTAAAAGAGAGAATGCCAAAGTAGCCTCATCATTCCATATAAATGATATTTTCTCCAAGAGATATGTGAGTGGACTTGAAATGCATGCATAATTCTTAACAAATGATCAATAATATCATGTAAGTCTAAAAAATCTTCTAAGAACCTTGATTTTCTTAGGAATAGGTCATTTTGTAATAGCTTCCATCTTTTGAGGCTCCAACTTCACTCCTTCCTTTAAAACAATATGAACCAAATACTCGAATTCTTATTTCCCAAAAGCACATTTGGATATTTTTACATAAAAAATGATTGTTCTCAATAATTTATATAACTTTTCCACATGTTTAGTGTGGTATTCCCATGATTTATTATAAATATGTGTATTATCAAAGAAAACCAACACAAATTTTATAAGATGGGATCAAACAAAATTGTTCTTAAGTCGAGCCCGCCAGACTTCAAATGGCGATAAACCATAATTCAAACCAAATTCGCGTTCCAAAATAGCCTGCTGACGTCGGCCAATTTTGTGACGCGAAAACCAATTGAATTCCGCCCTAATATTTTTCGGGTCCAAAGTTGGGCTGGCGTATGGAGGGAGATTTGTGACGCGAATTTCTTATCAAATTCGCCCTAATATTTTTCGGGTCTGGATTTCCACTGCGCGAGCGGCCCAAAAAAAGATCCACTCCAATCAATTTATGCCATGTGTCCTCAATCAAATGTTGCCCTGTTCCCAGATGCGGGTGCATTCGATGGCGTTTAAGGAGATGGGACATGGATGTGGCTATTTCATATCAATCGCTAAGTTTTAACGTTGTTCAATTAAGTTCCAAGGTTTTCACATCAAATCGCATTAAGTTTTAACACTGTTCAAGATCAGACCTCCACCCCTGTTAGCGATTCCGCATGCTCCAATATGATCCGGCCTTCGGCTCTCATTAATGATCAGAGATTAAATATGATGGGCTTCCTTCGATTGCATTGCAGTCAGGTCGATAAAATGGCATTTCGCTATGGTTTTTCAGACGAGCCAGTTGTTGGGTTACACTGCCTGCTCACTGTGAAGAGAAGGAGAAGTGGCCATCTAAACTGCTGCTTAGACCTTGCTGCATATCTGCATTTCTCTCGGTCTGGTCCTTGTCTGTCTTCCTCTATTTCTTGGAATTCTGCTTCTCTGTCTCCTCTTGTGCCCACTGCTGACACTGCACCCATGCCTCGCCTACGTCAAAGGATGCGTTGTCGCAGGGGAGCACTAGAGGTCAACCCCTGCGCACTCCCTCCAGCCCCTCAACCGAGTCATCTTCCCAGTCCAGTGATTATCACGCAGGTCGCTATCCAGATACTAGAAGTGGGCGGGGTTGGGTTCTAGGATCTGGCCACCGTATGGGCTCCCCTGCTCCTCATTTCCCCACTGCTTCACCTTCTCCCACGACGCGCACTGCGCTTTTTTCCTTTAATTTCTCTCTGAACTGCCCACGAATCACAGCTTCAATTACTTTGGTTTTCCATGAGGAGGCCCAAATGGAAGAACAACGCACTCATCCGGCAGGTCTGAGCTCAGAAAAAGCCGGCCAACATTCGGGCCTTTAGGAGGGGAGCGGTGGCATGACTGTGGAGGTAGCACCTAGCGATCCTGGACCTTTCGAAGGATGGTGCCGAATCGTCGAGGAGCCGGAGGAGTAGTTTGGTTAATTTGTTTTTCTTGCTTCGCGACCCACTTAATTGGGCTGCTTTTAGATTACGTTACTGTGCTGGACCTCTATAATATTTTTGAATTCTATAAACGTTCAAGACTGGTTTCCCCGTATGAGAGCAGTCTTCTTAATTTTTTGATTTTTTGATGACAAATTTGCCATGAGTTTGGGCAATGTTTTTGACTTCGGTGTAATTTTATTCCCACTATTAATAGATTAACTTTACTTAGAAAAAAAATGTTGCCCTGTTTCTATTTTAAACTTGTTTTTTGAAAAACAGAGCCATGTTTATATGATTGTTTATAGTCGAAGCGCTGCGGGGTGGTTTATTATATTAATATTTCACGGTCAAATTATGTTTATAACAATTGGAAAAAAAAAATGTTGCCCTGTTTCTATTTTAAACCTGTTTTTTGAAATACAGAGCCATGTTTATATGGTCTACGTATTATACTCTTTCTTTGTATATCTACAGGAACCTTTTTGCTATGAACAGGGTGGATGCTGTAGCAGGCTACTAATGGAAACAAGCGAGCCTGAACCTTACATCTCGGATGCAACAGATGGTTACCAATTTTGGAATCAAGCGAGCCTGATCTTACAAGCGAGCTTGGGTTTCTGCAGATGGTTTTTATTTCCGGGAACAAGCGAGCCAGAACATACAATCAACCCTGGGTTTATACATATTTTTGCTCTATCATGGATGCTTTTTTTGTGAGGCGTATATCAACAGTACATGTCTCTGCACATTTCCTGTATCCGCTTTATGATATTATTTTATGTGTTGACAGGTTATCACTCTGCCTTCAAAACTAGCGATGCTGGTTTATTGATATGGTCTGATGGTCTTTTTATATTTTGGACATATCACACTCCTCACATGATTAGCGTTTTTCTCTGTTCAAGGATTTTGGGTACTTAATTTGTATTTGGAACAATGGACATCGGTACTCTATCTGTTGCTTTACTATTCTACATACTGCTATTTCACTTTCTTATAGATGCCTCGGGCATATTTGGATGCTTTCTCAGATTGTCGATAATCTCCATGTGGACCGTTACTGGGTTTTATATCATGTCCCCGTATGTGACATGGGGTATTTTTCTATCATTGTCTGGGGTGGGACTTCCACTTTTCTGGATGGATATTTGGGTTCCAATCTTCAGATGTGAAAATGTAATGACTTCATGGACTGTTTTACTTCATATAATATATTCAAAATAACGTTTTTTCTCTTCTGAAAAAAAAATTATTAATGTTTATCATTCTGCCTTCAAAACTAGCGATGCTGGTCTATGTTGCTGGTTTATTGATATGGTCTGATGGTCTTTTTATATTTTGGACATATCACACTCCTCACATGATTAGCGTTTTTCTCTGTTCAAGGATTTGGGTACTTTAATTTGTATTTGGAACAATGGACGTCGGTACTCTATCTGTTGTTTTACTATTCTACATACTGCTATTTCACTTTCTTATAGATGCCTCGGCATATTTGGATGCTTTCTCAGATTGTCGATAATCTCCATGTGGACCGTTACTGGGTTTTATATCATGTCCCTGTATGTGACATGGGGTATTTTTCTATCATTGTCTGGGGTGGGACTTCCACTTTTGTGGATGGATATTTGGGTTCCAATCTTCAGATGTGAAAATGTAATGACTTCATGGACTGTTTTACTTCATATAATATATTCAAAACAACGTTTTTTCTCTTGTGAAAAAAAAATGATTAATGTTTATCACTCTGCCTTCAAAACTAGCGATGCTGGTCTATGTTGTTGGTTTATTGATATGGTCTGATGGTCTTTTATATTTTGGACATATCACACTCCTCACATGATTAGCGTTTTTCTCTGTTGCAGGATTTTGGGTACTTTAATTTGTATTTGGAACAATGGACGTCGGTACTCTATCTGTTGCTTTACTATTCTACATACCGCTATTTCACTTTCTTATAGATGCCTCGGGCATATTTGGATGCTTTCTCAGATTGTCGATAATCTCCATGTGGACCGTTACTGGGTTTTATATCATGTCCCTGTATGTGACATGGGGTATTTTTCTATCATTGTCTGGGGTGGGACTTCCACTTTTCTGGATGGATATTTGGGTTCCAATCTTCGGATGTGAAAATGTAATGACTTCATGGACTGTTTTACTTCATATAATATATTCAAAACAACATTTTTTCTCTTGTGAAAAAAAAATGATTGTTTATAGTCGAAGCGCTGCAGGGTGGTTTATTATATTAATATTTCACGGTCATTGGAACACCCACAATTCATAACAAATATTGGAGATTTACTGTCCTGTTTTAAAGTTTCATTTTTTTTTTTTAAATTGAACCCGTCGTCGGTATATCGACGCCTTGTAAGCGTCGGAATTGCGATAGCTTAAAAACGTCGGAAGAGTGAAAGAAAAAACGTCGGACGAGCGACGTTCAAAACGTCGAACCACATTTCGTCGGAATTGCGACAGTTTACAAACGTCGAAAGAGCAACGTTGAAAACATCGGACCACATTTCGTCGGAATTGCGACAGTTTACAAACTTCGGAAGAGCGACGCTCAAAACGTCGGACAACATTTCATCGGAATTGCGACAGTTTACAAACGTCGGAAGAGCGACGTTCAAAACGTCGGACCACATTTCGTCGGAAGTGTGACAGTTTACAAACGTCGGAAGCGCGACGGTTTGGGAAATGTCGAAAGAGCGACGCCTATTTGGAAGCGACGGAAAAAGTGTCGATAGTGTGACACTTTTTAAGTGCGTCGAAATTACGACGGGGTGGTAAACCACGTTTTGCCCATCCTCGAACTATCGCTCTTGTGACGACTATGTGTCGGAATAGCGACGAATTAGCTGTCGGAAATTCCGCCAAATTTTCTAGTGACATGACTCATGAAATGAAAATGACCATGAATAAACTGAAGGGTGTAGCCTTTGAAAACCTAGACATATCCAATGATCAAAATTTTCTCTTAAAACTGACTTGGAAATGTAAACTTTTGACCTATAACAACTACTAGACAAATTTGAAAGAGTACATATTGATCACTGAATATTGGACACTAACATTGGCTCTAGCTAGGGATGTAGCTCCTTCAGGAGGTGTTAAGAACACCGTAGATCAGGTAGCCTTATTCACTGGGCGATGGAGTCAAAACTAGAAACTGAAACAACTTCGACAAATTGAAAAAAAAAATGACTGAATTTTGTGGAATTTTTTGAAATAAAAAACATCAGCTGATCATAGAAGTTTCATGGCGTTCTCCTCGGGGTTCAAACTTCTGCAGCAACCTCTTATTCTTGACAGCAAAATAAAATTTATATTTACAATGAAAGTGAACTTTTTCTTCAAACTTAGGTAAGGTAGTGTTTGAGGAACCTACCGTTCACTGGTCCTCCCAAAATTTCTTTCGCGTCAAGATCTTCTAACAAGAATGCCTTATTACCTCTTAATGTTGTGATCATGTATGGAAATTTCCATAAATTATCAAACTTATCGTGCTTACCTTTATCTTCATTCTAGGCATCCCATCAAAGGACAACATCTCCTACTTTGAAATCATCAGCTTTGGTCTTCCTGTCATACACTTTCTTGATTTTCTCCTGAAGTTTTGAAGTATGATTGAAAACTTTTGCTCGTGTCTGCTGTAAATGAACCATTTGGTTGATCCTTCGTTGGATATGATTCTGTTCACTATCGATCTCTTGCATAATTTTCATCATTGGGAAAGCTAAAGAAGTGGGAAATATTGTGTCAACACCATACACAAGCTGAAAAGGCAACATATTAATTGATCTCTTCATACTAACTCTATCTGCCCATAGGGCATTTATGAGCTTCTTGTACCAATTTCTCTTGTTCTCTTACATCAGCTTCTTAATTATATTCACCGATGATTTGTTTGACGATTCAGCCAACCCATTGCCTTGAGGATAATATGTTGTATAATGGCCAAGTCTTATGTGATATTTAAGGTTGTTGCATTGTCAGTAATAATTTTCTATGGACAACCAAAACGAGACAAGATATTGTTTTCTAAAAATTGAATGATGATATTATTTGTAGCTTGCCTCGTCTGTATGGCTTCAATCCACTTTGTGAAGTAATCAGTGGCAGTGATTATCCATTTATGTTGAGCATATGTAGGGGATGGATATCGCAATGAAATCAAGACCCCACTGCTAGAAGGGTAGTTGAACTGTGATGGGTTTTAAGGGCAACGACAAAATCTTTTTGTTTCCTTGAACAATTTGACATTCATGACAACTCATGTTAGTCTTATACACATCTGAAAATAAACTTGGCCAATATAAGACAACCCTCAAAATATTATTTGTTGTAGTCTTCTAGAAAAGATGACCACCACAGTCACCTTTATGAAAGTCATTCATCACTTTTTCAACTTCTCCTTTTACCAAGAAATTCAACAACACTCCACCTGAATCTTTCCAATATAAAGCATTGTTAAAGATACAATACTTAAGAGCCCTCAACTTCAAAGATATATATTTACTACTAGGGAAACTGAGAGGAGGATCCAGGTGTTGCAAAACATAAACAATATCAGCGTACCATGGCGATGAAATAAAAATTTCAGATACCTGAGGTAATGAATAAACCTCTTTCCCCTCAGATAATGCAACAATAAAATTGATGTCTAAAGCATGGATATTGGAATCCACCATAAGCTTTTTCAAGCCTTGTTCCTTGATCATTTTTGCAGGCTTGATCTCCAAGTCATACTCCAACATAGCAGTGATCCATTTGCCATGCGGAGCTTCAGGATCATTCTGTGTAAGGAAATATTTGACAGTAAAGTTTGGAACATATGCAATAACATGAGAATGAATATAGACTCGGAATTACTTCAATGTTTTAACTAGCACTAAGGCCTATTTTTCAATGATATTGTACTTCAATGATCCAGGTGGATATTGGTGGCCACCTGCCTATTCCACTTGGGCCCCCACCATTGTCTCTTTCAGTTTTTTAGTTTTGGCATAACTTACTATTTTTAGCAGTTTTTCGGGTCCTGAACTTCCGGAGCCGTTTTGAGGCCCTAAACGACGTTTTTTGGGTATGTCGTTGTTGTGATTTGATCATCAAATTGTCACAAAAGTTGTAGTCCTCGAATAGAGCTTTCTAATGATGTATCATGTGCATCAAACGGAGATAGTATGCCAAAGTTACGTCCCTGGGAAGTTGAAACACCAATTTACCCAAACGGGGCCCATAGTTTTGGCGCTTCATCTCCTAGGGTTAGGTTTTGGGATGTTGAGGGCTCTCCATTGTTTCTCAATAATAAATAGGCCCTCGAGCCTCATTGTAACTGAGTTCAGAGGTCTGTAGCCACCACATCTCTTCTCAGAGATTCGCTACCAGCACCCTAGCTATTTTATTTCCATTATGTCTGTAAGCATCTTTCTGTTATTTGATATTAATGAAATGGAGTGTTATTTCCGCTGCATCTCTGTATTTATGGTTATGTGTTTATTCTATTGCGTTCCTGCATAAATCCGGATCATTCGAAATTTACACATCTGTAATGGTTCTACTGAAGAAAGCGATGGGTTGTTATGTTTTCTGATTTTTCTTTTGCATGAGGACAACATCTAGAGTATACTTTGAAGCAATGTAAAATATGATGAAATCAAGTGTGTAATATGGACTAATATGAATAGGAGCATGAGATAAAGAAAATTTTACTCGATTGAAAGATTTCTTTGCTTTCTCATACCATTTTACTTCACCGTCTTTCTTCAGAATATCAGTAATTTGCCTTAAGTGTTCAACAAGCTTAGGAACAAGCCTTCTCGGAAAATTGATTTTACCATTGAATGACTGAATCTCATGCTTACTTCTAGGATAGTCCAAACTCTGAATAACTTCAATTCTTGAAGGATCTATTTAGATGCCATCTTTTGAAATGATGTGGCCCAACAATTTTCCTTCCTCCGTAGAAAAAGAAATTCTTCTTAGAATTCGATGATATGCCAAATTTCCCACATCTTTGAAAAATTGTTTTCAAGTGCTACAAGTGTTTCTAATTTGTCATGGAAAAAACAATGATATCATCAAGATATATTACTAAGAATACATCCTTTTCATTGGCGAAAGCAATGTCCATCGCTTGCTGAAAATTCGCTCCTGCATTTTTCAATCCAAAGGGAATTTTGGCGTACATGAAGGTACACCATGATGTTGTAAAGGATATATTTTCTTGATCATCTGGATGGAATAAAATCTGATTATACTCGGAGTATCCATCCAACAATGAAAGTCTAGAATATCCAACTAACCTTTGCAAAATATGGTCCATTTTTAGTAGTAGGTAATTGTCTTTCAACGACACTTTATTCATATTTCTGAAATATATACACGAGCGAATTTATTCGGTCTTCTTCCTTACTGGCACTAAGTTATGCATCCAATTTGAGAAGCGAAATGGAACTATAATACCGACACTAAATAACCTATTTACCTCTTTTTTAATGGATGGAATTAGCTTGGCATTCATTCTCCTCAATTTCTGGCGGAAAGGCTTCTGATCCAGTTTGAAAGGAATAGTATGTTGAATTATGCTCCCATGCAAAAACATCGACAAGGCGGGACATGGGACATGCATAACATTTACCTTTCATCTCTGGGCTTAAGGATTTTTAAATCTTGACCATCTTGGGCTTATCAGGAGTGCCAAGATTAATATCTTCCACTCCTACTTCTGTTAGCAGCATGGTCAGTTTTCACGCAACATCGTCTTAGTCAAAAAGCTCCTCCAAAGGCACAAGACCTCTAGGAATGGAGTTGTCTTTCAGCTGAAGTAATTTCATTTCTACTGCATGCAATTCTTGGTCATTTTTAGAAAATTGGTCATCCATTTGTAAATTCACAAATTCTTCTTTCGTCTACAAGAAGTTGTTGATATGTTTGTCATCTTGAAAGGCATGCCAATACTAAACATATTGCAAGGAAAAGACCCTCTAGCAGAGGTTATAAAGGAGGTTTTTAGTGTTATAAAATTGGCCAAAATTGTCAAAAAAAAAATCTACAACATCTGGTTATGGTTACAGAGATTTTGGCAAAGCTTTTAATGGAAATTCAACACAACTAAAAAAAATGGGCAGCCAAAGGTTATTACGGATGTTATTTTCATCAGTGCGCTACTAAGGTTTCAACACACCGGTGCGTGTCATCTAGTCGGTGGCATCGGGGTAGTCGAAGTGGGTTTTCTGCTTGGGTCATCAGTATAAATCGCACCGAGGGCACGGTGTTGGTGATACAGCACACGGGGGGTTCTAATTGGTCTTGGGATTTGTGCGTGTCTTTATAGGTCATCTCAACACACCGATACGTAGACTTATGAAACTCACCGAGTGTCTTGGTATCAAACAAGCAAAACATGCCGATATTTATAATTGGTATTGGTATTTGTGCGGTGCCCATACGTCGTACAAATGCACCGGTGCATAGTCTCACATAAACGCACCGGTGCGCAGTATCACACAAACCAATCGAGATTTTTAATTGGTTTTGGTATTTGTGTGGTGCCCATGGGTCGTTGAAACACACCGGTGCACTGCAACATACAAACACATCAGTAAACAGTAAATGACATGCACCGGTGTTCATTTTGTATTTTTTAGAAACATCGACTTGTGACAATGCAATTATTGTGATTTTTTAAAATTCATTATTCATCAAAAGTCGACACATCTTATAACAATATTCATATTAATTAAATTTTTATTAATGCATTTGAATGTGATGTTTGGATTAATTTGTTATATCATATCATAATTATTGTGATTTTTTAAAATTCATTATTTATCAAAAGTTGACACATATATATCTTATAATATTATTCATATGAATTAAATTTTTATTAGTGCGTTTGAGAGCAATGATAGAGGCATATTAGAATAAATTAAAACATACTTTATTATATATATATATATATATATATATATATATATATATATATATATATATATATAAGACACTCTTTGTCATACAAAATAGGACAGTTATTGGTATCCCTTTGTCTTTCAATTGGGAGACTATGTCCATTATGTTAGGGTCCTGTGATTTGGCTGATTGGAAAGCCAAGTGACAAGGTAACATCAAACCAATCTTTGGAGCCCAAGGACCTAGCCTTCCTGGACTCAGAGAGGGCTCTCTCTATTTGTGTAATGGATATCTATGTGTTTGCTTCTTATGTTTCTAATTTTAGGCTAGTTGTGAAGTAGGTTTTTTTTTTTTGCTTTTAGGTTTGTGAGGGAGGAATTGATCAAAGACTAAGATAGGTAAAAATATTGTCAGATCAACTGGGCTATGGGGTCGAAAAGGTCAAGAAAGCTTCAGATGGTGATACAAGGTATGTTGAAGGGCCAATTTGATCAAGGTAAAATGGATCTTTGGGTAAAATGAAGTGGGATGGACACTAAGTTTCTGAAGAACAAAGGATTTCAAACATAAATAGTTCAAGAGCTGACATACACATGGTAGGGCTTACCATTAATCATGATAAATGTAACTATAAACTGATAAATGCATAGAAATAAACATTCAAGCAATACATAGAGATATATAACTCTCTAACTTTAGGAAATTGCTATCACGCTTTGGGGAAAGACAATTAAGACAAACAAATAACTCAAATCACTATGAGGAAATGCCTAGACATAGTATTTCAAGCTATCGGGCACTTTGAAGTAAGATTTCATAGTTTTAGGCAAAGGGAAAGATCAATACAAGACTTCCTTGGTTCGACTACGACAATCAAACAATCAAAGAAAGGTTTTAGAGCTGGAGCTATGACTAGCCATGAGTAAGCAGGGCATACTGTGAATCATATTAGCATGCATAGAACCATAAATGAAACAAGCAAACAATTTATTTAGTTATCAAAGAGCAATCAAGGATTCTTTGATATGACTAAGAAGGAAGAAAACATAGAACCTATAAAGAAAGAAGAAATTTGAGGTGCCTCCAAGGGCATGTCTCAAATCTATTCTCTACTGTCTTATAGCAAGCAAGAGCATGAAATATGGATGAAAACTAAGAATAATAACAGAGAGGGACACTATACCATTTTACCAAGTCAAGGAATCCAACAGCAGTCCTCTTTCATCATCCAAAACATTCAAGAAACTATCCAATGCATGAGACAAGTATTTCTTCCAAGCTTGTATAACCATATATTTCTCTATATCATCAAGTTCAGTCTTATTTACAATGAATTCTCTTGGAATATATAGGCCAAGATGAGGGAAAACCTCCTAATGCAACTTGCAAGCTCATTGGCCCATCAAAAATATCTAATTTTGTCCTTGAGGCTTTGCAAAGCCCAAGGCACAAAATATCTATAAAAATATCTTAAAAATGCTAAAAAAGGAAATTATATTGACTTTTCCTAACTAACCATGGCTAAAAAAGGCTAAAAGCACATTAGGAAAAGCCACTTCAGAAGAGTGCATTTTTCACAAAAATATTTAAGAAATATTTCAGCAGAAAATTTTGTCTTGTGGGAAAATTTTTGAGGCCTTCCCGATGTCAAAACGAGGCCCGTGATGGCTCGTTGGAAATTTCTAGATGTCTAGTTTCTGAAAATGCTTTGTTTTATCCAAACTGATCAATAGAAGCCTACCAAAAACTGACATGTGTGGGAAAACCCAGAAAATAGCCTTTGCTGATATGCAGGGCAGAGTGTTGAAGAAGTGACTATTTTTCGCCACTTTGGGTGACCAAATCATCTTCAATTGATCTAAAATTCGCTGAGTAGATGCCCCTGAAATTATGGCATTCAATGATACCATTTTCATACTTTGAGGATGTCTCGAACAGAAATGGTGATGCCCATGATTTTTAGCAAAAAGCCCAAAAATGTCAAAAAACCAAAACTTGTTGAATTTTGCCCAATTTTGGTGAGCATGACCCTCATGGGTTTTCAGAAGCATGTTGAGAAGCAGAGGAAAAAATTTGAAGCCTTGATATGTCTTTCTTCATTTTTGGTGCCGGACGCCTCTTTTGAGCTTTCTTGAGCCTTTCTTGTGTGGCCTTCAATTTCCGTCGGGTGAATTGATTAAGCTTCTTATAGTGCTCGTTCATCCTTCTTTGAAGGTCCAAATCTCTATTGGCCTTTTCCAACTTCTTCTCAAAGTGTTCATTCACCCTTTCAAGCCATGTTTCTCTATTGTTTTATATCTCTTGGGTGAATAAGGTAGTAAGAGGAAAATATTGGAAAAGGGCAGCCGCTTCCTCTTTTTGTTTCTCCAAGGCTCTTTTGAGTCCCATGGTGCTTGGCCTCTTTCTTCTTGGTTGATCCTCATCTTCACTATCATTGAACTCGCCCATGAGTTCTTCCAACTTAATTTGCGCTTTGGAGGCCTCTTTTTGATACTTGATAGCCCGTGTCTCATACACCGCCATGTGGACACTCATCTTTTTGTTTTGTGTTTGCAAAAAGTGAATGAGGATTTTAGACATCTCTAGATCTGCCCTTAAATCATGATTTTTTTCTTCTCTATCAATCAAGAGAGACTCTAGGATTTTGGCCTCATTGTCGCTATCATCACTATTTATCTAAATTATGTCAAAGTCCCTCTCCTTCTCATGGTTGCTTTCTTCCTTATCATTTCCCTTGCTTTGGGTGGCCTTCTTGGTCTTCCTCCTCTTGGGTAATTCAACAATGGATTTCTTGGGCAACTTCCCTTTGCTTCAGAGGGCTCTAGTAAAATTTGGAGTTACAGTTTGAGGCACTCTCTTTCTTGATGTTCGGGGTTTTGTCACCTTTGGAGAAGAAAGCATGGCCCCTTGCCTAGGAGAGGCAGCTAGCACATGCTCTATTTGCTCTTTGCCCTTTCTACTCCCCTCATCATCCTTGCCACTGTTTTGACCTTCTTCATGAATGCTTTGACTGTCACCTTGCATGTCTTTTTGAAGGCTTCCCCTTTCACTCTTGTCCCTGCTTTCTTCATGAATTTTAGGCTCTGTATCCTCAAGGTTTTGTGCTTCATCCTCATCATGTTTGCTGCTGTGATGGCTACCAATATCCTCCTCTTTTTGGCTGTTGTGTTCCTCATCAAACTGTTTCATTTCTTCATCATTGCCCTCTTCATTGTTTTGCTCTTCTTCATGGTATTCTTCTTCATCAATGTGTTGCCTTTCCTCACTATGTTTTTCTTCACTTTGCTCCCTTTGACTTGGATCCTCTTCACTGTTTTTTTCTTTATCACTATGCTACCTTTCCTCACTGTGCTCCTCTTCATCATTATGTTGTTCTTCCTCACTGTGTTGTTCTTCTTCATTATGTTGTTCTTCCTCACTATGTTGTTCTTCTTCATTATGCTCTTCTTCTTGATAAATTATGGGATATTTTAGCTTCTTAGGAATGGACTTACTAGAAGAAGGAGAAAGATGCTGAGTAGAAGGTGAAGGAGATGCATGGGATGAAGAAACAATGGCAAAATCGGGATGTGCAATGAAAGTGTCCCAAGAGATTCCCTTCTTCTCAAGGTGATGAAGAATGACAATATTGATAAGGGAATGATGGAAAAGACAAGCGGGCTGCTGAGAAGAGGGTCTCTTTTGAACAGTGGAAGCCATTTTTTCAATACTTCTATGGAGGAAAAAGGGGAGGTTTAGCAAGTGGGTCCTCGTGAAGTTCATAAGTAGCCGGACATGGTAAGCATAAACCCGGGAAAACCTTCCCTCACATGTGAAATATTTCATGATTATCTTCATGAGGGGAGCATAGCTAGTCAATAGATATGAAAAAGGAAAGATGGATGGGCATGCATCCCGATGCTCTGGCTTCAAAAAGGGTTTGTATTGATCTGAGTCTAGGTAGCTCTACTTAAACCATTTTTCTCCGACATATGGGATTTTGGTAGCTTTGGAAATGGATCTAGGAGAAAACTTGAAATCTAAACCTGCCAGCTGAACATGTTTCCCTTGCAATCTCAAAGCACATAGATGTGTCAAGAGGAGATAAATTTTCCCCTCCTGAACCCTTTGACAAAAATCCAAACATCCAACTTCATGAAAGTTATAAAGAACTGAAGGATGGGCATTTACTTCCTTAGTTGAAAAGGGTTCATACCTTTTGTGAGGGCCACTTCTGCTGTCTTGCCTGGGAGGCATTTTTCTTTGGATACTCTTTGCTGGCTGACCAAGACAAGCTATTTAAAATGGTCTTTGAAACGGTCTCCCAACACCACACTTTGTCCTCCTTGTAAGTCACTATGCATCTTTGATGCTGGCAAACAAGTACTTGTTAACTGATAATCAAAATCAATTTATCATTGTGTTTGGGCAAAGATCTTGAAAAATATGTGTTTGTGGTTCTTTATTAAACAAGGATTTCTTTTGTTTTGGCACAAAAATCCTCCCTTCAGGCACTGCCCCTTTCCTATTCACTGCCCCTTTTAAAAAGCAAGCAAGATATCCTTCAACTGACTTGAAGACCTTCACAACAGACTATGTTTTTTTACTCTGGGGCTGCACAAACTCTCACTATCTCATAACACAAAAGGGACTCTTTTAAATTTACCAAGCCTTCAACTTCTAACCATTGTTTTCCTCTTTGATTTAGCAGACAAGGTTTGTTCTTTGTTTAACATTGTTAGAACATCTTTTCCAGCAAACTTGAGACCTCTGCAACTCTGCATTTCTTTTCCAATAACTGTGGGAAGTCTTCGCTTTTTATAACACAAAAAGAGCTTTCAAATTGGCATAATAAACCTCCCTTTTTTTACTATTTTATCATTTCCTAGCCATGACCAAAGAGACCCTTTTGAAACTTGACAAACCACCTATCTCCTTTAATCATTGTGTTTGAGCAAAATACTTAAACAAGGTGTGTTTGTGGATTTTGTTTGAAGAGGAATCTCCCTTTGTTTTGGCACAAACCCCTTTCCCTTCAAACCCTGCTCCTTTGTTATCACTGTTTTTGAAAGGCAATTAGGGCTCTTTAAGACTGATAAAACACCTTCCTCTATTACTGTATTGATCTTTGACACCCACAGCAACAAAAACTTCTTTGATTTGGCAGGCAAGGTTTGTTCTTTGTTAACACTGTTAGGACACCCCTTCAGGAAAATTTGAGGCCTCTTCTCAACACAGGAAGACCTTCTTCAATTTCAACAAAAACTCTATCTCTTTACTATTGTTTCTCTCTTTATTTTTTAGATGATGAAGTGCCTTTAAAATCACTATTTCTTCTTGGAAAACACAGCAAAGAACACCCCCTTTAAACTTCGAAATTTACCAAGAGGTAATGGAAAATACCTTGAACAATGTTTATGGGCCTTGTTTGATCGTTGGAGCAGCGTAAAAGAGCTTTTTCGAAACTAAATGGAGGAGCGGGTCGTTTGAAACAGAGGGTGCCACGCATATGGAGGTAGTTGGGTCAGCTTCGGGCATCGGTGACATGAAGATACATGTGCGCCGCTACAGGCGCGCCGTGATGTAGTTTAAATCCTTTGCTCGGGCACTCACAGGCGTGCCGCGCAGGGTTTTAGCTCTGCAAACTTTGAAAAATGTCCGAAAATGCTTCTTTCTCCCGTGAGCAGGCTAAGAGACGTTTTCTTCGTGGTTTGAAAAATGCTAATGGGCTTTTAAATGGTCCTTTTTGCCTTTGAAATTTGGAAAGAGCTCAGATGTCTTCGCAGCATAATTTGGAATGGTGAAATAATGTTGTGGTCGGCTTCCTTTTGAAAACGCTCCTATACATGACCTTTTCGAAGTAAAGAGGTTTCTTTAAAAACAATATCATTTTTCATTGCCTTTTCATTAAGGAAATAACCCCTGAGATCACAAATATAACTCTTGGCAATTATAGCCTTTTCTAATCTTTGTTGTCCTTTTTGTATACAAGAGCTATTGTTAACCACAGCCAGCTCTCTCTCTTTGACAATTTGGATGAAGGTTTTTAGCCCAAGTCTCACCCTTATGACAGTTTGAGGGAGGTTTTTATGAATAGAGGAAAAAGGGTTTTGTAAACACCATGTGTATGACTATGGTAGGTTTTGTTTCTTTGAATGGTGTCCTGAACTTGAATCATTTTGTCATACCCTTCCTGTCATTGTGATGAGCCCGTTCCAAAGTTTGGACATTCTAGCCTTTCTTTACTCCTTGAAGGAGGCTTTTATAGATAAAGAGAAAAGACTTCTTTTGACACCTTTGTATCACTGTTTTGATGATGTCACAAATGGCTTCAAACCATGAACCTTCAGTTGCTTCCCACTGAATTTCCATTTTGTATTTTACACAGTAAACTCCTTTAAGCACCCCTTGAAACACTATTGTTGTATCAGTGGTTTCATCCATTTCAAGGAAGTGATGTAAACAAGTTTTTAGGCCATTTGAAACATTGTTAGTCTTGTGCTCTTTGAATGAGGCTATACCTCTGTTCCTGACCCTCTTCTTGTTAAATGAAGGAGGCCTTTATCATGTTCCTAACCATCTGCTTTTAAATGAAGGAGGTCTTTATCATGTTCCTAACCATCTCCTTTTAAATGAAGGAGGTTAACATAATATTTCCAAACCATCTGCTCTTTATTCTAGAGGAGGTTTACAACAAGTCACCCAACCATCTGCTCTTGCTTGGAGGAGGTTTGCACAGTCATGACATTTCATCCCTTTCTCAAACAGTTTCCTCTCCTTGTAATACATATCTCTGCTTGGTATATCACAATAAGTAATAAATTGAAAATTTGACAATATGCTATGAGAGGCATGTTCTGAGATATGTATCATGTTGTTAGAATACCCTTGTGAATATTTTGAAACCAGGAGCCACATGACTTGTATCTGTAGAGTAATTGCTTGCTAGTCATTACTTACTAACATTTCTTGACTGTGTTTGCTGAGGTTTATTGAATTTGCTCTCTGACTAGCATTCTTATCACAGGCTCAAGACAAAATGAGAAGCAGTTGTCTTCTCATGTTTAGTTTGATAATGTTTTCTAGAATATTTTTACATCTCTGCTTCTGAAAGAGACACTGAAACACGGTAGATCAACATTATATCAGCTTGGCTTTTGAAACATGTACTGCTGAGACATCAAGACCTTTTAGTGGCACGACCTATGGGTGTATCAAGCTTTGTTTTTTGCAGATTAAGCGCCAATTCAGGGTTGGCTGGTATTGAACAAAATATTTTGGCTCAGGATGCTTTTGCCAAGGAAGGATTTCCTAAAGCGCCACTACCTAACTTAGGGGAGATCTTTGACAGATTTTGAGTATTCTCTTTGGTATGACTAGATCTTAAGATGACATATGACCAGAGGTAGAGTGGCTGAATTTTTATCAACAGTTGGTTAAAGAATGACCTGGGGATGAGGGTAAATGACAGCAGATGACTTTAGCTTATGACAGCTCATGGACAGGATTATATGACTGAAACTAGATAGGACTTGACAACTAGGTTTTTTCTCATCATAGGCTGACTAGAAAAGGCAAGAGAACAAAAAATTTTTAGGGGTGTTTTCTAGATGTCAGATTTGATAAATTGGAGATCAGCTTCTAGAAAACTTGGCCTTAAAAACTAGTCATCGTCAACAGTTGAAAAATATTGATGACTAACAGTGGCTCCATTTGGGAAGGGCAGCTCCTTTTCAGGAAGTGTTAAGAATTTCAGATCTCTTTCCTTTGAAGAACAGTGCCTTTATCCATTGGCACAAATTTATTTCTTCCTTGATGCTATTTCTGAAAATTGACAGCATGATTAGCATCAAAGTCATTTCTACCTACCCCGCTACATTTCCTAACATTTTTTCTCTTTTCAGGTGCATTTGGACTAGCAACCCTTTGACATAATATTTTTGAAAAATGACAATATCTAATTCTACACTTATATCTGCTGGGAGTTCAGATTAAGCTGATGAACTCCTTTGTTTCTCTACCTATGCTGGATCGACTGTCAAGGTTAAGTTGTTTGACAGGATTTTATTCACTAATCTAAAACATGAAATTGAAAAAGGACCAAATCAGGATTAGACAGTCTGATTTTTCATGTACTTGTGGCATGAAAGACAAGCTGCACATAATATTATTTTGCATAAAATGAAATCTAGAAAATCAGGGCTAGGATACACAGTTTTTTTTTCATCCCTACTTTCCTCTTTGGTTCTATTTTGAGCATGTGGAACCAATATCTTTTCCTAATCTATCTTCTTTGACAAGTCAAGCTTACACAATATTGACTATCTCTCCTCTCACTAACTTATCAACAAATAAATTTAAAACATGTTCAGTTATGATTAGGCTAGATAACTGAACAAGACATTTTGAGCACTAGTAGCGGCATTTAGATTTGCGCGCTTTCAGAATGACTATTTTTTGAACATGGGGTTTTCTTTCTATTTTTCAAACTGCCCTCTTTTTCTACTTTTCTATTGTTTTTGAGTTTTCTGTTTTTTGATTTATTTCTTCAAACAATGATATATACAATGATTGAAAAATCTGGAACAAAAAATCCTGAAAAATGGTGAAACTTGAGCACCTTATCTTCATAAGGATCTCCTACCACTCTTGGTCCACCCAGCTCTTGAAAAGAAAAGTTTGGAAAATTTTCTCTTTCAAGCATAACATAAGGATTCATGCATGAATCTCTAAACAACCCCGTATCTTCCCCCTGTACTTATTTATACCTTTGATCTCCACTTCTTCTTTTGCTATACATCTTTTTCAAATAATGCAGATATTCTTTGTCATTTTTGAAGTATATGATGACATCATCAAGGTACATCAGAATGCAGAAATTTAGAACTGGAAACATGGCTTTTAGGAGCATGTTTTTGGTTTCTGGTGGTTTCGCAATTCTGGGTTTGAAGATGGAACTATTTCCAGCATACTTCAAAAATTCTTTGAGTTGTTCGCTTTGCAAAGGAATTATTTGGTGATACCCTGAAACATCATTTTGTAAAGACACATGATTAGAAGCACCTATCATTTGTATAGCATGGTCTTGGGTAGGAAGGATATAATTTTTGTCCCAAGGGTGTGTATTGATGTTTCTAAAATCAAAACATATCCTATGTTCAGCTCTCTTATCTTTGATTACTATTGTTTGGTCAAGATTTTTGTATTTTATTTTGTTGAAACTGTTCCTTAGAGTGATGGCAGTGTCATAGTGCTTCTCATTGTTTTCTCTACATGTAGTAGTATCTTGAAAAATCTTGAAAATCTAGCAATTCTAAGTCTTTGGTGAAGTGGCAGAATGTTAGCTAGTTCAAACAACTCAGGTAAATTTGGACCTCAGTCATTATATCTTTTCCTAAGAATTTTATCAGACACTTTTTTTGGATTTTTAGCTGTTGTGGCTACAGTCAAGGTTTCAGTTGAAGAGGTAGAGTTATGAGATGGTAAATCCTTGAGGTATGGTAAGAACATTAAGCTTCCCTGCCCATGATTTCCAAAGAGGTTTGTGATATGCAAGTCTTCTAATGCCTCTGTTCTGAAAAAGTCTCCTGATGTTACTGCTGATGTTTTTCTATGGTTTGAGCAATTTGCTTGATGGTATATAATGTTTTGTGCTTCTTGCTCTATTTCTGTTTCAAGAGGAACGAACTCTCTTTCCTCAAGACATAATTTCTCATGGTCATGATAATTTTGAGTGTCCAGCTTATCATAGAGAACTTGGGGTAGCTGATGTGGTGGGTCTAAGTTTGTTTCAAATTCTCCTAATTGTTCCTCAATGTCTGCATCAGTGTGTAAAATGAAAGAATTCAGATCAGAATGCAAGGAGTACATCGGGATGTTATCTAGCCTTTCTTGGTTGCTGACCATATATTTCATGTGTGATTCCTGATAGAGTATTCTAGTTTGGTTAAACACAGGAATAGTGGCGTAGGACATATCAAGTTGAATATTTCCCTGAAGCTTGGCTCCCCAAGTTCTGGATAAAAGCATTTCGTACTTGGGAGGGATGTCTGCTACCACTATGTCCATGATCAGGTATTTTGCAGGTATTTGGGCCAAACTGAAACAAAGATCTTTGATTAAGCCTAGACACTTGACTCTACTTGAATCAAATGAATATAGATCTTTATAAGGTTTTGTTATTTCTAGGCCTAATATTTCCATCACAACCTTAGGCATGAGATTATGCGAGGCCCCGGAGTCTAGCATGGCATTGTGTAGGATTTGGTCATGTATATTCAGACTGATATAAAAGGGAAGAGTGGTTCCTTCTTGGAACTTCCCTTCTATTTTTGGACCAAACAACACTTCAGGGGTGTCATTGGCTAGATTTAGGGTGTTTGCATCATTTCCTATATTCAGGACCTTTAGCACTTGGGATTTGTAAGAGCTTTGGGCAATGAGTTCAATGAGAGGCATGGTGATCTTTATTTTGGCGATTTCTCCTTCAAAAATGAAGGGTGCTTGTAGTTTACATAGGTTTGCTTCAGTTTTTTCAGCCATTACTTTCTCTATGTTCTTAATTTACTGACTTTGGTTTGAGATTTTGTTCAAAACAGCTATTTTGGGAATCTTGGTAGAGGTACTGGGAAGATCTGGACCAAGGCTTGTCTGAATAGCTTTATCTTTGTTTTGGTCAGTTTTCTTGACCACAATGATGTTGCTATCCACTGCTCTTTTAAGGATGGTATCAGGGGTTTTAGCAGTGTCTGAGCTACCTTTCTTTGAGTTGTCTTGGTTTTTTCTACTTCTAAGATCATACTGCCTATGAGATTATATTATGGCATTCTGAAATCCTATAGCAGGATCTTCAGGGTCCTCATAGTTGGTTTCATTTTGATTCGGAGAGAAGAAAACTCGTTCTTCTTCTGTGAGGTAAACCTCACTCTCGTTATCATATCCTATTACGTTTAAATGACTTTCATCAATGGGTTCTATATCCCTCTCTTCCTCATCAACATAGTTTTCATTGAAGGGTGGCCTGATTTGTTGGTCAGTTTCCCTTGGTTTGTTTTGAGGCTGTTCTCTCCTAAAGTTTTGGTTCTGGTTCCTGTTTTGAGGGTTTGGTTGGTTGTCCCTAAGAGGTGTCTTTTAATTTATCTTTTCCCACATTTTCACCATGGATCTAACCAAGTCATCTATTCTAGGATCTAAGGAAGGGACTGAAGGGGTGACCTCATCCCGGTATGTGACTTTCCTTTCTGATCTGGTCCTAGCTCTCTTTTCTGCTAAGTTGGCTTCTGCACTTATGGCCACTTTTTTCATTTCCTCTAAGGTTGGGGGGTCCTTATCTCCTAGTTGATAAGTCATGTCTGGGTTGAAGCCTTTGGGGTACTTTGATAAGGCTGAGCCAAGTGGAGGTTTGAAGTGAGGCAGGAGGGCATTATAAACACTGTTGAACCTAGTGCAGTAGTCCTGGACACTTTCCCCATTATCCCTTTTTAGATTTTTATACTCAGACAGGATTTGAATGGGTTTTTTTCTGATTTCCCACTTATTTATGAAGGTTTGGTAGAGTTCTGGGAGATTGTGTATGTTGTTTGGAGTTAAGCTTTTAAACCATTTTTTAGGTTCTCCGCCCAGGCTTTGGGCGAACATCCTCATTCTTATGGTCTTGTCTTCTATTTCCATGTATTCAAAGGCATCGCTAATTCTATCTACATTTTGTTGGGCGGTAGTAGCCTCAACTCCGGTAAAGTGCAATATTTTGGATTGGTAGTCATGTTTTAAAGGTGCCAAAGGGTGTGTTAACACCAAAGGTGCATACCAAGCTGCCATGGCTGGAGCTAATGGATGATTTACAATATGAGGGCTTGTAGGATGAGCTGAGGTGATTTGAATAGTGGTGGTTTGGATGGGTGTGGCGGATGTACTTGGACTAGTGAACTGATTTTGAGCAGATCTAGGGTGGTAGGAGCCAAAGTGGTGGAGAAGCTGAAATTCAGGAGGTGTAGTAGGTGAGGCTTCTCTACTAGGACTCCGTTGCGAATCTAGGGGCTCAAGATCGTTAAAGTTGATTTTACTTTGTGACTTGCTTCTAAAAAGGGTTTTTGTTGATTTTAAGTCAAATGGGGAATCCTGCAAGGATGCGAGATGTTCAGGAACTGATCTTGCTTTACGGATGGACCTATCGGTAGCTAAATTACCAGTTTCAGAAGCTTGCCACAAAATCTTCTCTGGGTTATCAACGATGATAGGGGGATTTGGGTCTGGATGAGATCTGGTATTGATTCTTCGTGAAGCCAGATTTCGAATTCAGAGTTTAGGGAGGATGGTATTTGTGATTGTTTTGGATGGATGGCCTCTCTGGGGTTTTGCTAATGTGAAGGATGGTCAAAACAAAAATGAAGGTTAGTGGAGTCACCAGGTGGATTTCTTTGAGATCTATGGTCCACCACCAATACTATCAAAGATGCTTTCGGGAAAAAAAATTCTAGCGAACTTTGAGGTGAAGACTTGCAAGGAAGAGTGATCACTTAGTTTTAACAGTTTGCTAGACTGTTTGGACAAGCTAATGGTTCTATTTGAAAGTTTATTTCTGTTTATCTCCTATGTTTAGGTGAATTTTTCTGAATCACTAAGTTATACTTAGTTTGTCATTGATCACAGAGTTTTCACCATGAATTTTAAGTTTTGGAAAGGATGAGTCAACAGAAAGGTATGGTTTATAAATTTTTTGGATTTTATGGATTTTTAGGCCTACTGGAGGCTAGTGGAGTCGCCAGGTGGATTTTGGTTGTTTTTATAGAGATGTACCTATGGTCCACCACCAATAACTAGAAAAAGCCAATATGGGGATGTTTTTGGGGTTTTCTGAGTTTTTATGTGCAGCCTATAGTTTATTAGAGTATTCTAAAACTGATTCATCACTTTGCTAAGATGGTGAAAGAGCTAGATTCTACTCTTCAGACAACACTTAAGTTTTTCTAAGTTTGATTGAGACTTTGAGAGTTACTAAGGAGTACTTAGATTGTCACTAACTCGGAAGGTCCCACCGTGATCGCCATTATGTTAGGGTCCCGTGATTTGGCTGATTGGCAAGCCAAGTGACAGGGTAACATCAAACCAATCTTTGGAGCCTAAGGACCTAGCCTTCCCGGACTCAGAGAGGGCTCTCTCTATTTGAGTAAGGGATATCTAAGTGTTTGCTTCTTGTGTTTCTGATTTTAGGCTAGTTGTGAAGTAGGTTTTTTGTTTTTTCTTTTAGGTTTGTGAGGGAGGAACTGATCAAAGACTAATATAGGTAAAAATATTTTCAAATCAACTGGGCTATGGGGTCAAAAAGGTCAAGAAAGCTTCAAATGGTGATACAAGGTATGTTGAAGGGCCAATTTGATCAAGGTAAATGGATCTTTGGGTAAAATTAAGTGGGATGGACACTAAGTTTGTGAAGAACAAAGGCTTTCAAACATAAATATTTCAATAGTTGACATACACATGGTAGGGCTAACCATTAATCATGATAAATGTAACTATAAACTGATAAATGCATAGAAATAAACATTCAAGCAATACATAGAGATATATAACTCTCTAACTTTAGGAAATTGCTATCACACTTTGGGGAAAGACAATTAAGACAAACAAATAACTCAAATCACTATGAGGAAATGCCTAGACATAGTATTTCAAGCTATCGGGCACTTTGAAGTAAGATTTCATAGTTTTAGGCAAAGGGAAAGATCAGTACAAGACCTCCTTGGTTCAACTACGACAATCAAACAATCAAAGAAAGGTTTCAGAGGTGGAGCTATGACTAGCCATGAGTAAGCATGGCATACCGTGAATCATACTTAGCATGCATAAAACCATAAATGAAACAAACAAACAATTTCTTCAGTTATCAAAGAGCAATCAAGGATTCTTTGATATGACTAAGAAGGAAGAAAACATAGAAGCTATAATGAAACAAGAAATTTGAGGTGCCTCCAAGGGCATGTCTCAAATCTATTCTCTACTGTATTATAGCAAGAAAGAGCACGAAATATGTATAAAAACTAAGAAGCATAACAGAGAGAGACACTATACCATTTTACCAAGTCAAGGAATCCAACAGCAGTCCTCTTTCATCATCCAAAACATTCAAGAAACTATCCAATGCATGAGACAAATATTTCTTCCAAGCTTGTATAACTATATATTTCTCTATATCATCAAGTTCAGCCTTATTTACAATGAAGTCTCTTGGAATATATAGGCCAAGATGAGGGAAAACCTCCTAATGCAACTTGCAAGCTCATTGGCCCATCAAAAATATCTGATTTTGTCCTTGAGGCTTTGCAAAGCCCAAGGCACAAAATGTCTATAAAAATATCTTAAAAATGCTAAAAAAGGAAATTATATTGACTTTTCCTAACTAACCATGGCTAAAAAAGGCTAAACGCACATTAGGAAAAGCCACTTCAGAAAAGTGCATTTTTCACAAAAATACTTAAGAAATATATCAGCAGACAATCCCATGTCTTGTGGGCAACTTTTGGAGGCCTTCCCGATGTCAAAACAAGGCCCGTGATAGCTCGTTGGAAAGCTATAGATGTCTAGTTTCTGAAAATTCTTTTTTTTATCCAAACTGATCACTATAAGCCTATCAAAAACTGACCTGTGTGGAAAAACCTAGAAAATATCCTTTGCTGATATGCGGGGCAGAGTGTTGAAAAAGTGACTGTTTTTTGCCACTTTGGGGGACCAAATCATCTTCAATTGATATGAAATTTTTGAGTAGATGCCCCTAAAATTATGGCATCCAATGATACAATTTTCATCCTTTGAATATGTATCAAACAGAAATGGTGATACCCATGATTTTTAGCAAAAAGCCCAAAAATGTCAAAAAACCAAAACTTGTTGAATTTTGCCCAATTTTGGCGAGCATGACCCTCATGGGTTTTTAGAAGCATGTTGAGAAGAAGAGGCCAAAATTTGAAGCCATGATATGTCTTTCTTCATTTTTGGTGCCGGGCGCCTCTTTTGAGCTTTCTTGAGCCTTTCTTGTGTGGCCTTCAATTTCCACCAGGCGAATTGATTAAGCTTCTTATAGTGCCCGGTCATCCTTCTATGAAGGTCCAAATCTCTATTGGCCTTTTCCAACTTCTTCTCCAAGTGGTCATTCACCCTTTCAAGCCATTCTTCTCTATTGTTTTCTATATCTTGGGTGAATAAGGTAGTAAGAGGAAAAGATTAGAAAAGGGCAGCCTCTTCCTCTTTTTGTTTCTCCAAGGCTCTTCTGAGTCCCATGGTCCTTGGCCTCTTTCTTCTTGGTTAATCCTCATCTTCACTATCATTAAACTCGACCATGAGTTCTTCCAACTTAATTTTCACTTTGGAGGCCTCTTTTTAATACTTGATAGCCCGTGTCTCATACACCGCCATGTGGACACTCATATGCTTGTTTTGTGTTTGCAGAAAGTGAATGAGGTTTTTAGACCTCTCTAGATCTTCCCTTAAATCATGAATTTTTTCTTCTCTATTAATCAAGAGAGACTCTAGGATTCTGGCCTCATTATCGCTATCATCACTGTTTATCTGAATTATGTCAAATCCCCTCTCCTTCTCATGGTTGCTTTCTTCCTTCTCCTTTCCCTTGCTTTGGGTGGCCTTCTTGGTCTTCCTCCTCTTAGGTAATTCAACAATGGATTGCTTGGGAAACTTCCCTTTGCTTCAGAGGGCTCTAGTAACATTTTGAGTTACAGTTTGAGGCACTCTCTTTCTTGATGTTCGGGGCTTTGTCACATTTGGAGAAGAAAGCATGGCCCCTTGCCTAGGAGAGGTAGCTAGCACATGCTCTATTTGCTCTTTGCCCTTGCTACTCCCCTCATCATCCTTGCCACTATTTTTACCTTCTTCATGAATGCTTTGACTGTCACCTTGCATGTCCTTTTGAAGGCTGCCCCTTTCACTCTTGTCCCTGCTTTCTTCAGGACTTTTAGGCTCTGTATCCTCAAGGTTTTGTGCTTCATCCTCATCATGTTTGCTATTGTGGGGGCTACCAATATCATCCTCTTTGTGGCTGTTGTGTTCCACATCAAACCGTTTCATTTCTTCATCACTGCCCTCTTCATTGTTTTGCTCTTCTTCATGGTATTCTTCTTCATCAATGTGTTGCCTTTCCTCACTGTGTTTTTCTTCATTTTGCTCCCTTTGACTTGGATCCTCTTCACTGTTTTGTTCTTTATCACTATGTTGCCTTTCCTCACTGTGCTCCTCTTCATCATTATGTTGTTCTTCCTCACTGTGTTGTTCTTCTTCATTATGTTGTTCTTCCTCACTATGTTGTTCTTCTTCATTATGCTCTTCTTCTTGATCAATTATGGGATATTTTAGCTTTTTAGGAATGGACTTACTAGAAGAAGGAGAAAGATGCTGAGTGGAAGGTGAAGGAGATGCATGGGATGAAGAAACAGTGGCGAAATCAGGATATGCAATGAAAGTGTCCCAAGAGACTCCCTTCGTCTCAAGTTGATGAAGAATGACAATCTTGATAAGGGAATGATGGAAAAGACAAGCTGGCTACTGAGAAGAGGGTCTCTTTTGAACAGTGGAAGCCATTTTTTCAATACTTCTATGGAGGAAAAAGGGGAGGTTTAGCAATTGGGTCCTTGTGAAGTGCACGAGTAGCCAGACATGGTAAGCATAGACCCGGGAAAACCTTCCCTCACATGTGAAATATTTCATGATTATCTTCATGAGGGGAGCATAGTTGGTCAACATATATGAAAAAGGAAAGATGGATGGGCATGCATCCCGATGCTCTGGCTTCAAAAAGGGTTTGTATTGATCTGAGTCTAGGTAGCTCTGCTTAAACCATTTTTCTCCAACATATGGGATTTTGGTAGCTCTGGAAATGGATCTAGGAGAAAACTTGAAATCTAAGCCTGCCAGCTGAACATGTTTCCCTTGCAATCTCAAAGCACATAGATGTGTCAAGGGGAGATAACTTTTCACCTCCTAAACCCTTTGACAAAAATCCAAACATCCAACTTCATGAAAGTTAAAAAGAACTGAAGGATGGGCATTTACTTCCTCAGTTGAAAAAGGTTCATACCTTTTGTGAGGGCCACTTCTTCTATCTTGCCTGGGAGGCATTTTTATTTGGATACTCTTTGTTGGTTGACCAATACAAGTTGTTTCAAATGGTCTTTGAAATGGTTTCCCAACACCACACTTTGTCCTCCTTGTAAGTCACTGTGCCTCTTTGATGTTGGCAAACAAGTACTTGTTAACTGATAACCAAAATCAATTTATCACTATGTTTGGGCAAAGATCTTGAAAAATATGTGTTTGTGGTTCTTTTTTAAACAAGGATTTGTTTTTTTTTGGCACAAAAATCCTCCCTTCAAGCACTGCCCCTTTGCTATTCACTACCCCTTTTAAAAAGCAAGCAAGATATCTTTCAACTGACTTGAAGACCTTCACAACAGACTTTGTTTTTGGACTCTGGGGCTGCACAAACTTTCACTATCTCATAACACAAAAAGGACCTTTTTAAATTTACCAAGCCTTCAACTTCTAACCATTGTTTTCCTCTTTGATTTAGCAGACAAGGTTTGTTCTTTGTTTAACACTGTTAGAACATATTTTCCAGCAAACTTGATACCTCTACAACTCTGTGTTTCTTTTCCAATAACTGTCGGTAGTCTTAGCTTTTTATAACACAAAAAGAGCTTTCAAATTGGCATAATAAACCTCCCTTTGTTTACTGTTTTATCATTTACTAGCCATGACCAAAGAGACCCTTTTGAAACTTGACAAACCACCTATCTCCTTTAATCACTATGTTTGAGAAAAATACTTAAACAAGGTGTGTTTGTGGTTTTTGTTTGAAGAGGAATCTCCCTTTGTTTTGGCACAAAACCCTTTCCCTTCAAACCCTACTCCTTTGTTATCACTGTTTTTGAAAGGCAACTAGGGCTCTTTAAGACTGATAAAACACCTTCCTCTATTACTGTATTGATCTTTAACACCCACAGCAACAAAAACTTCTTTGATTTGGTAGGCAAGGTTTGTTCTGTGTTAACACTGTTAGGACACCCCTTCGGGAAAATTTGAGGCCTCTTCTCAACACAAGAAGACCTCCTTCAACTTCAACAAAAACTCTATCTCTTTACTATTGTTTCTCTCTTTGTTTTTTAGATGATGAAGTGCCTTTAACATCACTGTTTCTTCTTGGAAAACATAGCAAAGAACACCCCCTTTAAACTTTGAAATTTACCAAGAGGTAATGGAAAATACCTTGAACAATGTTTATGGGCCTTGTTTGATCGTTGCAGCAGCGTAAAAGAGCTTTTTGGAAAGAAAATGGAGGAGTGGGCCGTTTGAAACCGAGGGCACCAGGCATATGGATGTAGTCGGGTCGGCTTCAGGCACCGGTGACCTGAAGATACAGGTGCACCGCGTTGTACTTTAAATCCTTTGCTTGGGCATTCACAAGCGCACCGCGCACACCTACAGGCGCGCCGCGTAGGGTTTTAGCTCTGCAAACTTTGAAAAATTCCCGAAAATGCTTTTTTCTCCCGTGAGCAGGCTAAGAGATGTTTGCTTCATGGTTTGAAAAATGCTAATGGGCTTTTAAACGGTCTTTTTTGCCTTTGAAATTTCGAAAGAGCTCAGATGTCTTTGCAGCATAATTTGGAAGGGTGAAATAATGTTGTGGTCGGCTTCCTTTTGAAAATGCTCCTATACATGACCTTTTTGAAGTAAAGAGGTTTCTTTAAAAACAAGATCCTTTTTCATTGCCTTTTCATTAGGGAAATAACCCCTGAGATCACAAATATAACTCTTGGAAATTATAACCTTTTCTAATCTTTGTTGTCCTTTTTGTATACAAGAGTTATTGTTAACCCTCTGTTCCTGACCCTCTGCTTGTTAAATGAAGGAGGCCTTTATCATGTTCCTAACCATCTTCTTTTAAATGAAGGAGGTCTTTATCATGTTCCTAACCATCTACTTTTAAATGAAGGAGGTTAACATAATATTTCCAAACCATCTGCTCTTTATTCTAGAGGAGGTTTAAAACAAGTCACCCAACCATCTGCTCTTGCTTGGAGGAGGTTTGCACAGTCATGACATTTCATCCCTTTCTCAAACAGTTTCCTCTCCTTGTAATACATATCTCTGCTTGGTATATCACAATAAGTAATAAAGTGAAAATTTGAAAATATGCTATGAGAGGCATGTTCTGAGATATGTATCTTGTTGTTAGAATACCCTTGTGAAACTTTTGAAACCAGGAGCCACATGACTTGTATATGTAGAGTAATTGCTTGCTAGTCATTACTTACTAACCTTTCTTGACTGTGTTTGTAGAGGTTTATTGAATTTTCTCTCTGACTAGCATTCTTATCCCAAGCTCAAGACAACATGAGAAGAAGTTGTCTTCTCATGTTTAGTTTGATAATGTTTTCTGGAATATTGGTACATCTCTGCTTCTGAAAGAGACACTGAAACACTGTAGATCAACATTATATCAGCTTGCCTTTTGAAGCATGTACTGTTGAGACATCAAGACCTTTTAGTGGTGCGACCTATGGGTGTATCAAGCTTTGTTTTTTGCAGATTAAGCGCCAATTCAGGGTTGGCTAGTATTGAGCAAAAGATTTTGGCTCAAGATGCTTTTGCCAAGGAAGGATTTCCTAAAGCGCCACTACCTAACTTAGGGGAGATCTTTGATAGATTTTGAGTATTCTCTTTGGTATGACTAGATCTTAATATGACATATGAGCAGAGGTAGGGTGGCTGACTCTTTATCAACAGTTGGTTAATGAATGACCTAGGGATTAGGGTAAATGACAGCAGATGACTTTAGCTTATGACAGCTCATGGACAGGATTATATGACTGAAACTATATAGGACTTGACAATTAGGTTTTTTCTCATCATAGGCTGACTGGAAAAGGCAGGAGAACAAAAATTGTTTAAGGGTGTTTTCTAGATGACAGATTTGACAAATTGGAGATCAGCTTCTAGAAAACTTGGCCTTAAAAACTAGTCATCATCAACAGGTAAAAAATATTGATGACTAACACATTACATTAAACAAAATGTCTGATTTCACAAACAAATATTTCAAAAAATACAACGCCTTGCTTTGATATCCAAACATAGTGATCATCATTCTTCACTTGAACTGTTGTCACTGCTAGAGCTACTTCCATGACTTGGGTTATTTTCAGGAATGTTTTCTTCACGGTGTTGATTGTTTTCTTCTTATTCACCTTCCATCTACAAACATAAAAATAAATTGTAATGAGTGTATATACACTAGTGAGAATAATGAAAATTGTAATATTAAATAATATACTACATCAATGTAAATCGAAAATAAATGATGTGCCATAGCAACAATTGACTCATAAACTATACACATTCTTTCAAAACCATGTACCATGCCATCTTTCAAAATTTCATCTGTTGGTGCAGTTCCATACTTTGTTTCCTGCAAGTTTTATACCCCATAAGAAATCATATATTTAATATAAAATACTTTTTTGTTCTATTAATTATAGATGGAGCTAAGTAAAACAAGATTGATAGATGCTTACAAATTCCACAATTAATTTCTGATATACCAAAATATACTCACAACCCATATTTAACCCATTTTCAATCAATTCGTCTGATGGTTCTTCTTTGTATGTTAACACCTGTTTGAAGATATTCAGTGATGATTTTTGTAAAACAACTTAAAAAATAAAATAAAATAAATGAAACCTAGTTAAGTTGTTATAAGGAAGTAACAATTACTCACAAACTTAGATATCAACCCTTGTGTTCCTTGTCGTTTTTTTTTCTATGTTGAATGGGTTCCATTTTCTTTTCTTTTCTTTTTTGCAAGAAAATACTTGAAAATTAATATTTAATTCTAAATTGTTTATTTATTGTACCTAATGATTGAAAAATTCAATGATGACTCCTTCCGCGATGCAATTTTGTCTATTTCTTTGACCATCTCCTTGTACACCTTTTCGGACATTCCTACTGGCATATTTCTGATATCAACTCGTTCATATTTTGAGATTTTCATAATCTTCCTGAAAATGTAACATGACAATAAACTATTTAATTTTTATATTGATATATGAAAAGTAAATATAACAAAAGTGATATTTATAAATAATTCTAGACAAACATTTAAAGGAATATTATTTTTTCATTCCTTTTTTTTTGTACATTTTTTCTATTAAAAGTTTGACATGTCTCATTGACCAATTCTCTGGAAACTCTTCCTGTAGTTTAGATAAAATTTGGTTCTTGGAATCATTGGATTGATTTTTTTATTGTAATTGGAAAGAACATCTATACGTTCGTTCCACTAGATCCCTCAAACTTTTGTAAAATCTTTTCCCCCTTTCGTTAACCTCCAGCACCACTCCAGATGAGCTAAGGAGCAATTCATTTTCATTTGCATGTTCTATTTTTTTTCTTGTCTTAGAACAACATTACTTTTCTGAGTTGTTGGTCCCTGTAGAACATTAAACATATGTGAATTAATATACTCTTTGACACATGTTATCTAATAATTTTAAGTATATTAAAAAAAAAACTCATATTGGATCAATAGTATTTTTTCATTCACCAGATTCATCCTTTTGCAATTTTTCCATCAAGCTTTTACGCTCTTCTGGTCCTAGATCTGAAATAATTTTATCGAGCTTCGTCATTTTGTGGTTTTGCATGATACACAGTAAACAATACGTATTATTTAAACTTACATATAGTTCAAAATTTTTATTTTTTTGTAAAGAATTTACAAAGGACTTGCCTTTTTTGTTTTTCTTGATGTGTTATCAGTATTTTTGTTACTTGATCTCTTGTTATTCATTTCTTTATCAATCTCAAACTTGTACCATATCATTCATTAATATATTTATAAATAAATTGTCAACTTTTTAGGTAAAAAAGAAATCTCAAGAAACCGGTGCGCCTTTCATGATGTATGCACCGACGTCGGTGCGTGGGGGTCTTATAAACGCACCGCACAAACAATATAATAGACCGTACAGTGCTCTATGTCAACAAGGAGCACCGGTGCGTTACATGTTAACCACTGCACCGATTAACACAGAGAAAATAATAAAAATCGTCCAGTGTTAGTTTTTGTAGCATAAACGCCTTGCGCAAACAAGGGACCACCATACGGTGCTCTCTGTCAACTAGGAGACCTGGTGTAGTGCGTTATATGTTACATGGTGCACCGATTAACACAATAAATCAATTTTTTGCGAAACATCACGTTCGTAGTGCGCCATAATGAAATAGCACGTTGTCGGTGCGCCCCTTGTAACCTAGTGCATCGGTGCCCTATTTTAGATATGGCGCACTGATTATAAAAAAATGTGTTTATATTTTTTATTACACAGTACTTGCGCGGTACACTGAGATAATACAGCACACCTGTACTCTAGGTTACTCAGGGCACACCGATAAAAATAAAAAAATAAATAAATATAAAAAAACTTTTTTTTTCAAAAATTCACACAAGGGCCGACATGGATTGGGATCCGACTATGCAAATCGTCTCATGGGTTGGATGTCAATCTAAAATGAAAAGCCCTAATTCTGAAATCACAGAAACAGGGAGAAGAAATAATGATAATTCTAAAGTACATTAATTTATTTGCATTATTTTCTAAACTTTATTATGTTACAAAAATTCATATTATTCTAGACTTATTATTTTACAATTTTTTACAATTTTACAATTTTAAAAATTTTAATAAAATCATTTCACATTAATACAATTAAAATTTTACAAATATTTTACATACAATTACGATTTTACAATTTTACATATAATTACAATTACAATTACAACTTTACATACAATTACAAATATTAAAATTAAAATTTTACAATTACAATCATTTCGCAGTAATACAATTAAACTTTTACAAATATTTTACATACAATTACAAATACAAATACAATTACAATTTTAGAATTTTACATACAATTACAATTACAATTACAATTTTACAATTTGTCATATATACAATTACAATTAAAATTACAATTACAATTACAATTTTACAAATATTTTACATACAATTACAGTTAAAATTACAATTACAAATACAAACAATTTTACGTACAATATAAATTAAAATTTCAATTACAATCACGACATTATATTTAATAAATATCATGGTCATTTAATATTAAATTAATTAATAAACATCATGATCATGATAACCATCGTAAAAACATCATATTCGACTAAAAAACACATTCAAATTCGCTAACATCATTGTGATCATGATCATCTAACAAAACACAATTAGCATTGTATAACATCATCACAACACAAACATCAAATATACATCTCATGCCAAATAACTCATGTTATCACATACACATCTATCTGCACGTTGCACATTAAATGAACATATCTAACATGACCTAACAATATACACATCATCATGATCACCAACATGTAAATTAAATACAATTGCAACATGAACATAAAATACATGGACCATATATATATATATATATATATATATATATATATATATATATATATATATATATATATATATATATAATATATATATATATATATATATATATATATATATATATAATGTCAAAAATATACAATTGTAATATAAATGTCATGGATCAACTGGTGGTACAACATCAATAGCAGTACTAGTCGAGGCCTGCTCAGTCAATGGTGCAGCCTCGACGGTCGATGGTCCAACCTACTCATGATCATGAGTACTTCTGGACGCTGCAGGCTACTAAATGGACGTGGCCGATGGTCCAGCCTTCTCTGCATGATGATTGTTGCTAGTGGAGGCTGCTCTTCTGATGTAGAACGATCATCAGATGATGAGTCGCTGCTCGCGGACTGTCGATCATGTGTTGCGTCTCGACCACGCCTATAACATGCAACGGTCCTCCTCAGCCGCGTAACTAAGGTCATAGCTCCTACGACATGCCGCATCAAGCTGTAAATGTAACGCAACATGCCTCTCCACATATGTAACAGCCTACCATCAGCCTATATGTCTCTCATATTAACGGGCCTCATGCCCACCTCAAAAATCAATGTAGTGAGTTGGTCACCCAACTCCATCTTGTATCTGCTATCAAGCCGACCGCGCCTAGAAAAAGGCAGTACTGGCGCACCAGCAGGACCAAGTATTTCTGCACCGGCCTCCTGATCCTCGGCTTCTGGCATGCCCTGATCATCATCAAGATCCACACCTGGATCATGTGGTGGTGCCGACATGTCCTCACCATCAAAAGACCCAATGTCTGCAAAATATATACAAGTACACAACAATAATTAGACAATGTCATTACACAATTTAATAAAAACAAGTTAAAGAACATGTTAGAATAAATTTAAATAAAAATAATAATATTTCCTCTATCATCTGGTGGCTCATCATCTGTGAAGAGGATGTTTGCACACCCTCACCAATCCAATCCAGCATAAGGACATGGGACCATAATGAAGGGATGCAGCTCATCGACACTGGATAGCAACTCCAGTGCATCATGCGATATCCTCACTGGAAACACAGTCTCGCCCCTCTTGGGAATCATCTACCCCCACATGTGCATATGTGCCTCGAACATCAGCCTACGAGGCTGTCGAACAAAAGTAAGCCTCGTATCTGGAAACCTCTCAAAAAATAAAAATAAAAATCTCTGAAGAAAAAGGGAAGTTGACCCTCCCTTGTGTATGAGCACGACATCTATCTAAGGTTGTACAGAATTGCTGCAAAAAAATGGCAGACCACCTGAAAAGTCGTGGCTCTTGTACTAAAGAATCAACATAATATAGAAGCGAGCAACTAATGCATTGCCTGTCACTGGTGTTGTGTGAAATGGCCGAAATCATAAGAGAGAGGCACCTCACCTCCTCACTACCAAATACACCAATATGTAACTGACCTCTAGAGACCTAAAAATATGAAGGAGACAGTATATCTGCGCTAATGTATCTTTGGAAGTACACCAACTGACTCCCTGCAGCATAGCCAACTAGAACCTCTCAGAACAAGGGAAAATCCACCCCTCTCCTCGATAGCCCTGTAATGAAATATATGTTCTCCTCAATGGGCATGTACCACTGGTTAGGACCAACCCGGAAAGCCTGTCGGTGGGCATTCCACCTACTGTTAAGATGTCTCAAAAACACACATGGTCGTTTAGGGAAGTAGCCTCCTCATAGAACTTGAGGAGGCCTACCTACCTTAGGAGCCCCTGGGTAGCTGCTGTAATAGGGTGAGGGTACGCATCTCTCTCCCTCTCTCATGCCTCCCACAGGCGAACCATGTCATACTGCTCTGCCTGTTGTTGTTGTTGTTCCCCATCTTCTCTCATTTCACGTCTCTGAATGATTGACATATTAAATACAATTTTTTTATTAAATGAGACATGTATTTAGGAATATACATATATAATTTTTTTGGGGAAAAAAAAAAAACAAAACAGTCGGTGTGCCACAAAAAACAGTCATGCACCGATTCTGGTGCGTCTTTTTTTTGTCGTGCACTGGTTGCAGTGCACTAGATGATATTCAATGCACCGACGGTGGTGCACCTAAAAATTTGCAGAGCTCCATTGAATATGTACGGTGTCAGGAGTGTCGTGCGCTTACTAAACTCTATGCCCCGGAGCGTATATTTGGGTCAGCGCACCGACCTCCTGACATCATTACATAGTCAACGGTGCGGTCTTTTACCAGGCCGCACTGTTGACCCTGTCGAAATGCGGAAGGCAATGTGCTGACAAAAATTCTCGCCCCGGGGTGGATATTTATGTCAACGCACCAAATTGCCGCTATTCCACATGATCGATGGCGCGGCCAGGTAAACGATCACACCGAAATTTTTTTAAAATTTTAAAATAACACGGTGCACCTTTTGGTACCGCCCCGGAACCGGTGCGGATGTCGTTAGCACCGGTTGCGGTGCGGCCTGTAAATTTATAGGCAGCACCGCGAACTGGTGCGACCCGAACGGCTTGAGCACATTGCACGAATTTTTTATTTGTTTTCTTTTAAATGGTTAATTTTAAGGTTATTTGAAATTATAATCCACTAAAAGGCTTAATTATGAAAAAAAAAAAAAAAAAAATACTGTACATTTGGCCGTCGAGGAGGCATATTGGCTGTAGAATTTGCAAAAGAAAATTTGCCCACCATTTTGCAAAATGCAAGCTGGAGATTGGTGGGCAATGCACAACAGCAGTGCGTGCAATGGGTGCAATGGGAGCATCGATGTCAGGGCGGCTCAGACAAGGATAAATTGCACCAGTGCTTGAGAGCTCTAGAGCACTAAGAAAAGTGAAAAATGTAGTTTTTTGGCTGTAATATTTTTTTATTTAACCCTATTCCGGTACGCGGGGTTTTATAGGCACACCGGTGCGGTTGCGTAAGACTACACCGGGTGGTTTCCGTTTTGGCGCAATGTTTTATGACGCACTGGTGCAGAAGAGTTGTAAAGCACTGGTGTGCTACAGTAATAAGATGCATCAGACAGGTGTGTACAGAGCACACGGTGTCCAGTGTGCCAATGTTTTGTGCGCACCGGTGCAGTTTATGATGATAAGCGCACCAGACGAAAAACATCCACAAAAACCTCCACCTGCCAACCTCATCTAGTAACCTCTGCTAGAAACGGATGTCTGGGGTATTTTTATAAGGGGTTCCTCAAAAACATCCGCTAGAGGGTCTTTTCCTAGTAGTGACATTATCCAGAACAACAGGGCGATGTTTGATGTTTATCTCATACTTCTTATTGGGATACAATGGAATTTTAAACATGCTAGTCGAAGTGGAAAGAGAATCAACAATAACATCGTTGTCCCTTGGGATCAATGAAAAAGTATACTCGGTGAAGGCCTTGAGGATATCTAGTGCAACATTTTGATAAGCTCGCATCCTAGGATGCTTGGCCTGGTATATTCCCCTTTGACCTACTTTATTACTAATTTGGAGTCACCATACACAAAAATTTTCTTGGCACCAAACTTCTTAAGAATTTTTAAGCCAGCTATCAAAGCCTCATACTCTACTTCATTGTTCGAACAATCAAATGCTAACTTGTAAGAGGACATTCAAACATTAGGAGGAATGTTAAGAGACTGGTTTATAGGGCTGTGAATCCACACTCCAATGCCAACCCCTTCCTCACCCAAGGCTCCATCGAAGTCCATGGTCCACAAACCACTTTCTTCATCGGAACGTTGCAAATTAGATGGCTGAAATTTACTTGTTGTTTGAGAAAGGTTTGTTGTACCAAAATTTTTTGCATCTTTCACTATTTAACCTCTTTTTTGGGCTGATGCACTTGGTTCCAAACCACTTGGAATCTTTTATTGATTTTTTGCATTTTCAATTTCTAAAACAAAATTTGAAAACTCAAAAAAAAAATTGTGTTTTCTTCAATCAAACTTTCTGAAGATGTTGAAAATTGATCATTGAATAAGATAAAAGACTCTAAATCCATGTGAACAGCACATATGGGGTGATTATTATGTTTTTCTCTCCTACTGATCATGTACTTCATTTTACTTCCCCGGTATAGTTTTCTAAGTTGACCAAAGACCGGTATGGTAGCATATGAAGAGTCAAGCTGCAAGGTACCTCTAAGTTTCGTTCCCCATGACTTGAGAGCAACATTCCATATCTGAGAGGGCTATCAGCCACAATAACATCCATGAGGAATTTATTGGCTGATATTTTCTCTAAAGACACCACTAGATCTTTAATGAGGCCAAGACATTTCACTCTACTTGAATCAAATGAATAAAGGTTATGGTAAGGTCTTGTGATATTTCGGCCTAATATGTCCATGATGCCTTTGGGCATAAGTTTACGATACGCTCCAGAATCAAGCATGGTGTTATGGAGGATACAATCATGGATTTTGAGGCTAATATAGAATGGAAGGACCTCACTATCTTCTAAATCACCATCAACGGCAGGACCAAATAAAAGTTCTGGGTGATCATCACTTACATTAACCATATCTGACATCTGATCTACCCTAAGAAACTTGGCTACTTGAACTTATACTGCTCATTCTTGACTATTTCAGGTAAATAAATGGAGACTTTCAACTTAGAGATTTCATTTTCAAGACTAAAAAGGGCATAATGTTGTTCTACCTCTTTGGATGATGCATCTTTCTTCTCTACCTGATCTTTGTGCAGAATTTCCCTCTTTTTTCCTCCATATTGGACTTGTTTATATTTTTTTTTACTGCTGATAGAAGCTTCATTTCCTTTTACAGGATGTGGAACAATAGGTCCCTTATCTTTGCTTTGATTTGAATTAGTCATCTCTTTATGATGAGTATCAGTTTGAGAATTCTGTTTTTTTTCTGATTAGAGATTATAGGAACATTCCTATTCCTCAAACCATACTACGTCTGTACTTGAGTAAGAGCATTCTGATATCCCCTATGATAATATTTTGTATGTACTGATAACGTATCATCATTTGACAAGGCATATTGTTGATCATCCAGCCCTAAATTTCTGCAGAAAACTGATCTTCTCCAGTGAGGAAAATAGGTTGTTGATTTTCCTCAAATAAATGATTCTCACCTAAAATTTCTTATTCATCTACTTCATCAGGACCTTCTATGTAGTTTTTCTTAACTGGAGTGCAAATTTACTGCTGACTTTATGGACCATGACCCCTCTATTCCCTTTGCTTGATCCTTTATTGAGGCTATTGATTTTGACCCCTGAAAATGGGATTTCTAAAGGAGGGTTCATCTTGTCTATCAGTGATGGAAATTTTATCCATCATCTTCTCCATGGTTCTGATCAAGGTGTCGAGCTTGCCCTCGGATGAAGTAGATGTTTCATCCTTGATAGTGACCCTTTTCTCTATTTTGATTTTTGATTTTTTGATAATCAAATTAGCTTCCACGTTCACTGAATTTATTCAAGGGTTGACGGATTTCTTTCCCTCAACTGGTAAGCCATGTTAGGATCGAAACCATCAGGGTAGTGAAGTAAAGCAAGGCCTGGAGGAGGTTTGATATTTTTAGGAATAGAATCATAAATATTATTGAATCTAGCTGTAAAGTCTTGTACACACTCATTGGGATTCCTTTTCAAGGCTTTATATTCAACTAGGATTTGCAATGGATTCTTCTTCTCCTCCCATTTTTTCATGAACAAGTGAATCAGTTGTTGTGAATTAGCTATTGAACCATCTGTGAGAGAGCGAAACCATTTTTTAACCTCTCCTGAGAAACTTTGTGCTATGATGTGCATCTTGGCGTCATCATTGTCAATCTCTTCAAGATCTATGAAATCAACCACTTTAACAATCTGTTGATAAGCAGTAACCTATGATGTTCCATAAAAAAGGGGCAATATTTGACCATAATTATGATGTAGTGCAGTGAGTTGTTGGGGTAATATCAACAGAGCAAATCTGGCCATGATTGATGGAGGGGGTTATAGAGGTGCTGATGGAGTGAAAACTTGCAAAGGTAATGATGGAATGAAAGGAAGAGATGATGATGTAGTTGTGTGAGAAGGCGTAGTAAAAGGTGGTGAAGCAAAAGCCTACTACTGGTATTGGAAATAAGCTCTGTCTAAATTTTCTTGAAATGCGAATCTGGCCATGATTGATGGAGGGGGTTATAGAGGTGCTGATGGAGTGAAAACTTGCAAAGGTAATGATGGAATGAAAGGAAGAGATGATGATGTAGTTGTGTGAGAAGGCGTAGTAAAAGGTGGTGAAGCAAAAGCCTACTACTGGTATTGGAAATAAGCTCTGTCTAAATTTTCTTGAAATTTATCCACCAAACCCTTAAGTTTGTAAAAATTAGACCAAAATTCACTATCAACCTCAGAATAAGAAGACTCAGAAAATGGTACAAAATTTTCAAAATCGATAGGATCAAACACAATTTCTGGCAAAAAAAAAAAAGGAAAAAGTTTCAGATTTGGACCTAAACAAATATGTTTCAAATTCAAGATTATAGGACCAATTTTTTGAAGCAAATATCGTAGGAAAGGAGTTTGATTTCACAAGTGGATGAATAGCTCTTCCAACTTTCCGAGACTTAGTCTTCTACTTTCTTAAAAGACTCTCAGGGTCATTTACAATTGGTGAGGGATTTGGGACTGGATTTGACCTAGTGTGTCTTTTAGGAGCCCGAATTTCTTGAAAATTGGTACTTTGGCTTGAATTTACAGACTCAACCTCCTTTGAATGTCAGAACTTGTCACCCACAATTCTATCCTTCAGTGAACTAAATATATTCTTCCAGGGAAATTTTTTCAATCGCTCCTCGGTAACAATGCCAAAAACGTTATCACTCCCCCCTGCTTCCCAAGGCTGAGAATGGAGCTGAAGGAAGGTAACCACAAACCAACCTTTAGGTATGGTAGCTAGCCTAACCAAGAATAGAGAGGGCTCCCTCAGTGTCACTTTGCAGTCAAAGGGATGATTGGATATAATGTTTTAGGCTAGTTATTATGCTCAATTGATTAGGGTTTTTGTTTGTTTGGAGTTTTGCTGGATAAGGATGATAGTTAGGAAACTAGGTCTAGGGTTTTGGAATGATTTCAAAGCTTTAGTTGCATAGGTAAGGGTGAGTCCAGGTAGGTAAGATAAGAAGAAAGATTAATTTTTCATTGTGTATATATTGAACTGAGAGGGAGTCAGAATGAGAATTAAACTAAATTCATTCATTAGAAGAAAAGAGACAATTTCATGTAAATCTTATGAAAAATAGAGCATGGAAAGCATGTTTCTGTCAATAAACTAATAATACTTAGCATAAAGAAGCATATATGTGAAATATGAGTAACATAACATTCAACATCATGAGTTTACAGAGAAAAAAAAATTCTCAAAGGCATACCACAAGAGTCTCAAACTATGTTTGCAACAATGTCCTTGATTTCATTAGAAAAATCTTGTACAATATCTCCACTGCAAATAACAACTTGCCAACCTCTAAAAATACTTGAGGTGGATCACTTATAGAAAAATAGAGTTCATGACACCTCATAGGGTCGAAATTCTATCCAAAAAGCATCATAAATTACATTAGATGAGTCACTTCCTAGAATCTAGGGAAGTTAGAAACTTATCCCTAAAATTTAGCTAAGGACTAGGAGTGAGTGTCTCCTCAATTAAATTACATGTTTCCTCATCATAGAGGGAAAAAAAACTTAAACACATCATTTTCCACCTCATGGGACAACTAGCATCAAATTTATCGAGTTTTCTGGGCAAGATAGTTGTCTGAAAGAATTTCTATGTAGAAACATTGCGCCAGTTTTGCAGAAGCGTCGCGCCAGTTGAGAGGTGATTTTGACCAACGTTTAGGAACCCAAATGAAAATATTAAAATTGTGTTGAGTAGCCCTATGATTCTAGTTTCCAGAACACACTTAATTTTTTGAAAACATCCATAGGAAGGCCTCCAAAAGTGGTTTTTCCCAACCTCACTCTAGAAGCGCCGCGCCTACTCCAAAAAATTGGCAGAAGCATAGAAATGAGGTATTTTTTTGCGTTTTTCTTCAACACTGGAGGTTGTAATGGAAAAAAAAACTATAGATATGGTGTGTAATAGTCATTATGCACCCATCCATGTAATAAAAACTTCATTTGGACGCTCTGAGAGAAAGTGTCGCGCCTCGACGCGAGCTTCTGAGGAGACTAAATTTCTAGTTTTGTGAAAAAATGAAAAAAGTGCTCAAAATTGGCCAAAATTTGTTTTATAAAACCTATGTAGGATGGGCTAAACAACCATGGATGCCTCAGCAAGGAGGGATAATTTTTCTTTCTCCTTGAGGTTCATTTGAGCCTCTTTAAGCTTCTTTTTCACTTATTTGAGCCTAGTTTGTGAAATTCTGTTCCTGGCGCAATAATGATTAGCCATATGTCTCTGAAGATTATTATTATTTTTAGCTTTCCTCATAAGCTTCTCAAGGTTCCCATTAACCCTATCAAGCCAATACTATTTTCTTGATTGATCTCATCAATAATTAGCTCATCAAAAGTTTTCCAACCTGATTTAGGAGTTGTTGGTTCTCTTTCTCTCTGAAGCGCCTTCTTGAGGCCTCTTGTCTTTGATCTTCTTATTTTTGTTCCAACCTCTGCATCCTCCAGTTGATCATCATATGCAAGATATTTTCCCTTGCCTTTGTCAGCATCAACATGTACCTTGCGTTTGTCTTGGGGGAGCAGTTTCACCTTTAACTAAAGATTTTCTTGTTGTAGGAATGTAATCTACGAATTTGAAATTGAGAAAACCTCCCTCAACTCTGTTATTTCCTCATCCTTATCCTTTGTGATATCCTCAAATGAATTATCCTTCACTTGCTCTGCCATGTCAGCTTCTAAGGGTGCTTGTTCATCGTGGTGCTGCAATGGTGACTCACCATCATGGCTAGGTGGTTGGTCCATTGTTTGTCTTTTCTGAGGTGTAGTTTTAGGTGCCAATACATCTCTAATGGTTTTGGGAGAAAACGCCATTCTCTTTCCCTTCTCATAGGTTTTAGTGATCTCAACCCTAGGTGTTTTTGAAATTTGAGCCTGCCTACTAGAAGAGCCAACCTTCTTTGGTTGTAATGATGTTGTGGTATGAACAATGGGTGGTCAAGTAGCGGGAGTTGATGCTACTTTCTCCATGAAAACCTCCCACGTCATGTTGTTTGCTGAGATCTGGTGCATAACAATAATATTTACCAAACCATGGTGAAAAATATTGGGATGAGGATTTCTACCTTTGCTTTGTACTTTTTTTCCATCTTGACCAAATTCCTAAATAGATAATTTGAGAAATTGAGAGATTTGGTAGTTGTGAAATGAATTAGCAACCTGACATGGTATTGGTGCAGTCTTAAAAATATTCCCTCACATGTGAAATACTTCATGATGAGCTTCATTAATGGGGCATACTCGTCAAGTAGATGCCTAAAAGGGAAACCATGTTCATTTTCATCTCTACAATGAGGTTTTAGGAACATTGGATAATTTTCAAGGTCCAATTCCATGCCCTTGAATGAGACTTCTCCTTCATTTGGGATCCCTGTTTCTGAAGATATGGCCTCTACTGGTAGAGTGAATTCAATGCCTACAATCTTGGCCTTGTATCTGCCGAATTTTATGGAAAAAAGGGTAGTCAATGGTGCATGACATCCTACCTCTGTGATCTTCTCACAAAATCTTAAACATCTAGTATTTTCAAAGCATATTTTGGCATATGGGGAGGCATTGAGTTCTTGCAATGTGGATGGCTCAAATCTAGAGTGATGGCCTCCCTTGTGAATTTTATTTTTACCATCCATGCTACTTGTGAACACAATCAAACCCTCCTAGATGAAATGAGTGGGTAGGGATGGTGAATCTGGAAAAATAGGAGATATGGATAAAGGAAGGTTTAGGGGTTGTGATGGGGTATAAGAAGGTTGAGGAAAATTCCCCAAAAAATTGAGATAGCAGGGTAATGTGTTAGCTTGAGGATGCAGGTGGAATTACTTGAAATGGGTATGGGGAGATGGGTCATAATAGGAAAACACATATATTTTCTAGTGTTGTTGTGGAAGTGTGGTGAGGAGTTAGGGTTTTGATGAAAGAAGGGTAAAGGGGCCTGTGAGTGGTAGGGGTTATTTATATTAGGGTTTTTGAAGGATGAGTGAAGCTATAGATGGTGGGAAAAGGGTCTCCAATGGCCTAAACCAATTAAGAAATGAGAAACCCTATAATGGAGGAGAGAAAAAACCCTAATGATGAAAAACACTCATACAATCTTGAATTGACTTGAAGAAGGCTTTGGAAGTTTCCACTTACTGTGTAGGAGGCCACAGGAGGTTTGTAGAGTTTTTTGAAGCTTCAGAAGTTGATTTGGAGGCCAATTCCAAAAACGTAGCGTTGCCCAGAAGTATAGCTCCAATGCTGAGAAGCGTTGCACAAACCCAGAAACGTCGCGCAACTACTTCAGAAGCGTCGCAGAGCCTCCATAAACGTAGTAGATTGGAATTTCTTGCAAATTTTGACAATTTTCTTCCACCTTTGGCAATGGTAAGGTACTATGGAGGAAATAAATACATTTTATGAAGCAAGAGGAGGTAAAATGAGTGAAATAATTCACTTTTTTTCCTTTTTATAACATCAATAAATCACATTTTTTGTCATTTAGTGAAAACATGACCCGTTTGAAAAACTCTTTGATTTTTGAATAATTTGACAATGAAACAAGATTTTGAAAGGAGACAAATTGTCTCTTTTTTTTCACCTACCTAAGCTAACTCCCTTTTAAAGATGGCTTTGTATGATGGAAATGAATGACTCTTCCTTTTTCCCTTTTAATGACAGATTTTGGAATTTTATGATGGTGAAATGAAAGACACCTAGACCCTTACCTAGGTGAAAACATAATGTCGAATTTAACTAAGACTCTAAATGAAAATGAAGGACATGACTCATGAAATGACAATGACCATGAATAAACTGAAGGGACTAGCCTTTGAAAACCTAGACATATCCAGCGATCAAAATTTTATTTGAAAACTGACTTGGAAATGTAAAATTCTTGACCTAGAACAACTACAAGACAAATTTGAAACAGTACATATTGATCACTAAATATTGGACACTAACACCACCGACAACAAGAGAACCAAATACCAACATGCATAAGACATGCATGTCCAAACCAGCTGGGAAATCACGCATGCAATAAGTTACTTGCAAGTATTCCTGCTGAAGTGACTAGATCTTGCTCTTCTTTGCTTGATATTTTCTTTCATTTCCTTTCATTGTCCTTCCTTTGCTTGCTTTCCTCTTTCTTCGATCAATGTTGAAATTCTCCAAGAAAACTCTAAGAATCCAAGAGTATAAGAGAGAGAGAGTGATAATAGAAGATAGCTTCCACCAAAACCTGTCAAAAGCTTGCCAACTGATTCTCATAAGCATTTTTTTCAATGAGGCCTTTATTTTCTTCAATTTCCATTATTTTCCTTCATTTTCCTCCTCACATGCAACCTGTGACCTTTCACCTTCCTTTTCTCCTATTTTCCATTATTTTCATAAATAAAATTCCAATAAATGCTTCATGCCTTTCCAAAGCCTTTGCCATTGCCTTTCCCAATTTACTTTAGCCATAATAACCGAAATTAACACTCGCTAAGATGTTTTTCCCAACATTCAGCTTGGAATAAGTGTTCCTTAACCGAGGTCTTATTTTTTTTTGCTAATATTAACTTTTATTACATGAAATTTTAACCATGTTCTATTACAAATAAATGGCGAGAGCAAACAATCCATTATTACATGGGGAAAATGTAAGAGAGATGAATGATTTGCGTATTGCTTTCCCAAGTTTGGAATGTGGGGAACCTCTGGGCTATTTTGCCTCACATTCAACTATTTTGGAATCGCATTGAACACATTCACAACTTGTGCATTCTCGGTGGTTCTGTTTTACCTAATTACCTGAGTAAAATACTACTAACATCGATTCCTATCAATCTCGTCTCAATCTTCCATAGAAGGAATCTGGAGCTCGTCCAAAAAACTTGGTTGGTGTGAAACCCACTATAAATTACACATTACACGTAGAATATACAATTTGTAACCTTGTGAATGACATCTGTCAAAATGCATGCACACATACTGCCATAGATTTCCAACTTATGGTGTTTTGTCATCGACAAGCGCCTATCTTGTTATTATAAATAATTCATTCAAGACTTTTAATAAAATATATTTTCACTCCTACGACAAGTTTTTGGATTATGTTATTAATTTTTTCTTTTTAAACAATTACTTAATTAATCAACTACATTTTGAAATCACTAAAAACACTTTAAAAAAAATATTATAACCCATAAATAATAGTAAAAATAATTGTAATTTATAAATAATATCTGCTAAATACCCAATATCTCTTTCAAATTATCATCAAAATCACTAAAATAAAATAAAATCTTATAATATCTACAAATCCTAAATCAACCCATTCATGAATCATAGGATATGACACCGAGGTTGTAGTTCTATCCATGGGCTAAGGAACGAATTACCAACCTTGTGTCCTACTCATGTAAATTCATGTCTTAAAATGCAAATTTTCGCTAACCATTTTATTATTTTACTAAATTTCTAAGTAGTGTTTCACAATTGTACTCCATATTAGAGAATTTTTAATACTACGGAAGAGCAACTAATGCTATCACCTCTAAGATTATAGCAAATAGAATGAGGGGTGTCCTATCTTCGTTCATTTCAAAGGAACAATATGGTTTCTTAAAAGGAAGATCCATTCACGATGTTGTTGCAATTGCCCAGGAGGCATTACACTCTATCCATCTGCAAAAAACTGAGGCGTTGATTATGAAAGTTGATATCCATAAAGCATATGATTCAACAGATTGGTCTTTTATCAGATTAATTCTCATTAGGATTGGATTATCTATGCGGTCGATTCACTGTATAATGGCTTGCATATCATCGATCCATTTTGTTGTCTTGATAAATGGGATGCCGACGGATTTCTTTCAAGATGAAAGAGGATTGCGCCAAGGATGTGCACTTTCCCTGCTTATTTTAATACTTATTATGGAGGGTTTCAGCGCCTTGATGAAAATGGCAAAGGATAAATCATTCTTCGAAGGTTTGCCTTTCTCTCCCACGGTAAGCATCTCACATTCTCTATTTGTGGATGACTTATTAGTCTTTGGAATTCTTAACAAGAACCAATGGTTTTACCTTCATTTTATTCTCATGTGATTTGGTGTTGCTTCTGGGTTATATATCAACAAGCTCAAACCTTTCTTATTATATGACTCGGGTGATTTGGGTGAGATTAAGTTCATTGCTGAGTTTATGGAGGTGGAAGAGAAATAGATTATGAATGGAATTTCATATTTGGGTTTCCAGCTTAGACCATGTTCTTATTCCAATGTTGATTGGTTATGGATCATTGAGAAATTTAAAAATGAGATATCAAACTGGTCCTCTAAATTCTTATCTATGGGGGGTAGAATTATATTGATACAAGCAGTCTTATCACAGATGGTGTTATATTGGGCGCATTTATTTTTTCTTCCTTCTCGCATAGTTGACAGTATAAACTCGATCATTGCTAACTTTCTAGGGAGCAAGACAAAGGATATCAGGAAATTTCATTTATGCAAGCTCAAATCGATCTCTGTCCCTAAATCTCACGAGGGTTGGGATTTAATCAATATAAGAATTTTTAATTCGGAGCTGCTGATTAAATTTTTCTGGCGAGCTCTGATGGGTGGTGAGGTGTGGTCTTCGATCATCCTACATAAATATGATGTGGGAAATCCCCTCTTATTACTATATAAAGGTGGAAACTGGAATGTGAAAAATGCATCTTCTATCTAGAGAAGTTTTATACGAGTCCGACACATTCTTGGTCCCAGGCTGGCATGGTGCTTTGGTACGGGGAAAAGCATTATATTGGGAGTTGACAGAATAAAGGGTTTTCATACAGCCAAGGAGATCGATCACCGCCTCATTCACAAATTGCATCAACGTGGGTTTCACACATTATTTGATTGGTTTCATGTTGGAGTATAGGCGCACCAATTTGGAAATCATCAGAGACACTGCTCCTTAGGGATGAGGATGCAGCATGCTGGGACAGGCTCAAATCCAAGCTTCAAATGTTGGGATTCAATTTCAATGGCAAGGGTGACTCTATTGTGTGGTGTGGCAAATGGAAGGGGGCGGCCTAATGGTAAAGGATATATATGATCATGAGGTGCTTAGACTCTTCTCTGATGGCAACAGATCTCTGTTTTATGTGGTTTGGAAGATTAACATTCCAATTAAGATTGTTATCTTGGGTTGGTTGCTTTGGAAAAAACAAATTATTAACATGGGAGAATCTGTGTAAAAGGGGTTTCTTTGGGCCTGGCAGATGCCCGTTCTGTCTTTTAAATGAGGAGTCGGCCCAAAACCTATTTTTCTCTTGTTCCTTTTCACTCAGTATATGGAAGCACTTTGCTCACCTATCAAGAGATCCATCTTGGCTGCCAATCGACTGCACTCAAACCATCATTACATGGACTGCCTCAAAATTTTCATACAAGCAGCTCCCATTCTTTGTTTTTTGGTAACTCTGGGGTGCAAGGAACTGCTTGATTTTTTATGAGATCCCTATAGTTTTTTCAGTGATTGTTGGGAACATTGTGAAATGGTTGCCGATTCCTCCTGGGGTGGATTTGGTCATGATGGGTCTATCTCACAGGATTAGTCCATTTGAGGTGAAGCTTCCGGCTATCTATTTTGATGGTGCTAATGTTGGAGGTAATTGTGGGTGTGGAGCATGGATCAGACTTCATAATATAGACCGTTATCATATTGTATGGAATGGTGGAGTCGGCACAAACAACAAGGTTGAGATTATGGCTGCTTGGAGTGGTATAATGGTGGCATATTTACTCAAGTTATCATATATCCATGTATATGGTGACTCCAACTGCGCAGTTGAAGGGATTTCTGGAAGGATTTCTATTTCGATCTATGATGGCTTTGGATGGCTAGACCGTATTTCCTATCTGCATGGGAAATTTAAAGAATTTTCCATCCATCATATTTACAAAGAGCTCAATACTCGTGCTGATGATTTATCTAAAGGGGGCTGTGTGTTCCTTTTGGCTCCATACAGATCTCTCACTATAGGCTAGATTCTCTATTGGATTATCAGGAATATCCTATTCCTTAGTCTTCACCAAGCAAGCGTGTTTTTTTTCTCCTTTTTTTTGCAAGTACTTTTCTATTGTCTTCTTCAGGCGAGCCGAATCGGATTTTTGCAGGGTTTCTTTCTCCCATTTAGCGTTGTCACTATGCTTCTTTGCTGCATGTTTGTGCTTATTTTGTTCATTTTGACAAGGATGTTCCCTATATTGTACATTTGTTGTATCCTTTGTACATATTATTCCGCAGATAGATGGTTGCTAATCCGGAATATGTGATTCTATCTGGTTCTTCTGTATTTTGGTTATCTTATCATCATCTAGTTATGGGCCATGTACAGTATCATGGTTGATGGTCTGTATTTCCCCAGTTTTTTTGGATGGAACTACTGTCTTGTTGATTGGACACAAGTCTTTTTGAGACTACCTATATTGATCTCATGATAATTGTGTATTATGTACTTGATCTTCATGATCTTAATGAATATGAACTGTTTATAACAGTGTTTTTTTATACTGAAAAAAACTCTCCCTTGAAAAGTAAATTCAATATTCTCTCGTCACCATTCTCCTCGCAAATTAGTTCACGTTCTTCCTTTGACAATGTAGAGCAAGAATGGTTCTAAATCGCTTGTATTTTTCTTATTCAGTAGTATTGATATAGTAATAAGAAAACTTCAAGATTCTCTCTATACTATTCTCCTTGCGAATTAGTTTGAATCCTTCCTAGATTAATAATGTATAGCAAGAATGGTTCTAAATCGCTTGTATTTTTCTTACTCACTGCAATCATTATTACTATATTAATATTGATATAGTAATAAGGAAACTTAGAGAACTTAGGATACACTTTTGTCACCACATATATATATATATATATATATATATATATATATATATATATATATTATTAGCTTGCTTTTTCACTAGCATTGGTAAAAACGAAAATATATAAGAAAGTGAATTTCAAGCATCTCCATCTACAATGTGCAGGGAGAGATACTAAAAATGTGTAACAGTTTGCACACGGAGAGATACTAACAATGTGTTACATTTTGTGGAGAAGTTGGTAAACAAGAGCTCTCCGCTTTCGGCTCTTTATTTTATGAAGCTCTTCTCAGACCGAAGTCAAACTATCAAGTTGAGGTTGTATAGATGTCAAGAAAACAAGAATATTGATTTTGAATGATCCCTTCATTTACGTCGTCACTTCATTGTTATCACTATTCATAGTAAAATTCGTTTTCTTGCTTTTAGTCTAAGCAAGAACCTCGTTGAATACTCGAAGAGGAACTGAGGGTTTTTTTAATGGCTATAAACAAACACCCGTTGTCATATAGAAAGGCTTTTTTAATGGCTATAAACAAACACCCGTTGTCATATAGAACGTTTGGTTGTTTGAATCGTGTATTGTTTTCGATTATTTCACCGGTATTTCTTATTAGTTGCTCCCCCTACCTTTCTTAGCCTAGGGTGTTCTGCACCTGCCAGGAGCACATCGAGGTAGTGCAAGAGATATGCAAGGTCGAGGCACCACCTTCTCTTGCTTTTTAGTGGAATGGATATTTTAAACTATTATTATATGGTTTTTTTTTTTCCATATGAGACGTTAATGGTTTATTAAATCGATGTTTTGATTAGTTTGTTCTCACCAGTGGCTATATGTTTATATCTACTAGCATTTGCACCAAAAGGGTGCAAAGATGTGCCGATAGAAGTGTAGATGAATGTAAGGTGACATAGAGGTAGTATTGTAGGAAACAAGGATGTGGAAATGGAAGACATGAGGAAATGGAGGCTAAATTATTGATAAAGTAAAGTTTTCGGAGTGGGTAAAACTGCATTATAGAATCTCCAATATATTATATTTCTATCACCAAACTCATAACTAAACTAAACGAAAGAAATCTTCGAGAAGACACCATTGTGATATCCTACCATACTCTCTTAACAACATCGTGGAGATTACGATGAGAAGTTGTTTGGATGGGGAGAAAAAAAAGAAATTGAGAAACGTGCATTTCATAGGGTGCTCAAAAACCTAAACAAATTGAAATGGTAATTCGTCCTCTAATGCAATTTAAAGAATCCTTGGGTATTTTTATCATGCTGTGATTTTGGATGGGCAATAAGTACTTAATTGATGCAAGATACTTAAGTGAAATATTTTTAATATAAAGTAAGGTGAATGATACTTTTAACATATGGCATCATTCAGTTTCATGTACTTGATACTACATTAAGATTGTAAGTCAAATGAGAGAGGAATTTGAATTATACAAGAAGCCCACTTATAATCTCAAATAATATAGTGCTAAAAAAAAGTTGTGATATTTAGTAGTGCTTCTAAGAAAGCCATTTAAGTTTATTTATGTTTCAATCCCAACGTCTATCTTGATCTTTACATCTCCAATTAAAGGTTAAGGGTTAAGGTTGGGTATTTTTTAAACTAATATTTGTAATTTTTTGTGTTTTGTTCATGGATTGGCTCCGTGACGATATAAATTATGAGTTGAAATTAAATAAAAATAAAACATATTCAAATATCTTTCTCATTTTTTAAATAATTTAAGAAATATTAACATAGCATAGGGATAGATGAACTTATATCTAATTCAAAGGAATATAAAATGAAAATAAGTAATGGCATGAGTAACAACTTTCCTCCTCAAATGCACAACTTCACTTGTTAAAATGCACCTTATTCTTCTTTTAAAAGAAATACACTTCTAAATTTTGAAACACTAAAAAAGCCACAGAGCTTCTTTTTTTATTCATACATGGAGAAACTTGTAATCTTAGAAATATACACATTATTAATGAATGTGTCTCCACAAAAGATGGATGCATTCCTTCAAAACCCAACCCATGAAGCTATTTTGTAAGTTTATGTGGCAATTAAAAAAGCTTAGAGACTATTTTAAAATAAATACACATTTTAAGAATGTCCTAAAATGTCTTCTTATTTCAGCACATTAAATGTTTTTCATAGTTTCTCTTGATATAAAATAGACTTACCATGGTAATTTATTGAACCAAGTTAATATTTAATTTAGAGTTTTTCTCAATTTAAAATATACATTTTTAAATTGATTCTAATGATAAACCACATTTTCATCCTCATAATAGACCACATCATTGTGATTAATCCCAAAAAAAATATTTAAAAAACATAATGAATCACAAAAGCTTGAAGTCAAAGATAATATACATTTTATTTATGTATAGGAAATAACTAAGAAGATATATGCTCTATGATATGGTATTATGAAATCATAAGAAAATTATTATAGAATAATTATATTTATAAGTTTATTTTTTTCCTAAAATTTTTGTAATGTCTTATTTAATCATGTTATAAATTGCTACAAGGTGAAGATGTGGGGATGCTTGTTACTGGAGCCATGAATGGCGCTAAGCACTGACAGGGGCATTGATTTGACTGCTAAGTCTCTGAAGGCATACATACTCTACCTCCTCTAGTTTTGAACATGTGACCTCTTAAGAGGAAGCGGATGCTCTTAACCAATGGGCCCACTCAAGTTGTATTCATGCAAAGCAGAACATCGGTGTTGCCATGGAAAAGGCACTGAAGACCTAAGGCCAACTTGTTTAATGAGACAATGTCTGCTTCTGATAATGTTCCCACTCACCAACAATTATTCTGATTGAATATTTGGTAACTGCTATGTAGCACCCATAGCAAAAAGCAGAACATCCTCTGGTTCATGCAATGAAGAAAGAAATATAAAAGCTTTTGTTGGACCTCCACCACTTATCATATCTGTCGTCAAGAGCTTCACAAGCTGACGTCCTTGTAATTCTCGTCGTAGTTCTACTGATAAACCAACACTTTCAGCTACTTCTAATGCTGTTGAAAATGCACCCTTCGTTGCCAACCGAAGTGCCAAACCTTCTGGATCTGCTTTGAATCAGCTTCAATCTCTTGCTAGCTGCCAAATTGGCCATCTGCACACAGAATATGATTATATTTTTGCAAGCTTGCTTCATTCGCAATACCTCTCAGACCCGAGTGGTTCACCTAGAACTGATTGACAACTGCACATTGTGAGATGTCCATAGCCGCATCTAATTCCCAACAGCACAAATACTTTATAGCTAGGGTGGCAGCAAGCCTTTTCTCTCTAAGCCAAATACAATATTTCCAACTATCACTCCAAAGGTTGCGATGTGCTCCATAACTATGGACTTGACCAAAATTTAAATGGCTCTCCTCTCCTCGCTCAATTAGAAATTGTAACAAACGGTCTGAAGCTCCATCACGTAAACAATGATCTGAAACTGCCAAGGAATCAAGTAATTTGCCTTCCACTATAAGCCTTTCTACAACCTCCTCATGTGGCCCCTCATTCTTCCAGTCAAAACAATAAGGAGTTATGTATGTGTTGAAATTTATGGTCTCTTGAACATCCTTTGCAATAGTTGAAGAGGTATGAGAACTCTTGGAATCCACATCAAAAACAGACTTTGCAACTGGCATTCCAAGGATTCCATGCACTTCATCATATTCATCTGACTCAGCATCATGCTCAGACTCGCGAGATCGTTTCACTGTAATTCGTTTCTCTTCCTTCCTTTGCTAATTTTCTTCAGTCAAATGCTTCAATGTTATAGGTGAATCAGATAGGTGATGCAGATTTGCTTGCATTTGTATCCAACGATTTATAGTTGGAAACCTGTACGATTGGTTTAGGGAAAATTCATAAAATATACGATCATCATCTGAGGCCTCACTGCTACCTACGACGATTTCTCAGTGCCCTCTCTTGGCTCCACTCCGAAGCAACGAAGAGAAACAACAAGAATCAAAAAGATGGGGATTTATGCCTTCAATCCCACGACAAATTATCCAGAGTGTTTCTCGTGGGCGAAAGTTCTGGTGGAAACATCATGCATCATGTGATTGTGAAGGGAAGTGACTGGAATCCTTTGAAAATTAGAGGGGCAGTGATGGTGCAGGCCTTCATTCAGTGGTGAGAAACGCACTCAACCAGAGATCGCATGCAGAGAAGAACTGTGGTCGAGAACGAAATGCTGCAAAATCAAGGCCACTTGTGAAAGAAAAGGCGAGGATGAAGTAAAGCATAACAAGGCCACACCAATGGATAGAGGGGTGTCAGGTTTTTCATACGTCTCTATTACGTCAACTGACACTGTTGAGATTCTCGTGCGAATGAAGAATCTCAACAATGTCACAAAATAGAACTTCCTAATAAAATTCCTATCAGCGTAATTAACTATGGTATAGTTTTTCGATGCCACCTCGATGTGCTATGTTGATGGTTTTAATGGATCCTTAGTGAGGTTCAATTCGACATGCTACCACACTATCAGGGGCGAGTGATTCTACTTTATATTTACCTATCTTCCACATATACAACAACAAATATTTCTATATATCATAACTATGAGAACTTGAATACTATATTGGTGATATTGCATATGGTTGTGAAACCATAACAATATGTGAATTATGGAAAAATATTTAAAAAGATTTATACTAGTGAGTGGTGGAATAAAGTATGTTCATGAAATTTCAACAAACATGGATAAGTGAAATTTCAACTTCTTTTGCAGGTTGAATGTTTTGTAGGTAAATAATTTGTTGTCCCATACATCCTACAAATGAAGTACCCTTAAAAAAATGTAACCATCCGAAAGATTCCTTGGTATTGTTAAGTAGAGATACAAATTTCATTGGCAAAGAACAATAACTATTCAAAAAAAAATTGGGTCTTGTTAAGTACATATACAAATTTCATTAGCAAAAAACAAATTTGGTTATATTGTTAATAACATATACAAATTTCATTGGCAGGGGCTTACTGCTTCGCAACTTTCCTTGTTTAAGAATAGATTTTTAAAAGAAGAAACAACTTTCCTTGTTTAAGAATAGCTTTTAAAAAGAAGAAACCCCATGATCACTTTTTCTCCAAAGTGTTTTGTTATATATGTATATATTACCTAATCATCTCATTTAATTTTATATTTGTTAATTGTTTAAAATTATCAATTTCCCCTAAAGGTGCAAAGGTACACCGAAGGAATAAAATATTTGGGAAGATTATCTCGCCACTCACTCCAATGTAAGCATTGTTAATCGCTTCTATGAGTGGAGAAAAATTGATTCTTGATAAGAATATGTATATGACAGATATCTAAATCCACTCATAGATGTTAGAAAGGGGCATACAAATATCTGAAGAGGACTCCTCCTGTTAGAATTTAAAGACTGATGAGAAAAATTAGGTTTTTATTAGGATTGAAGAAGGAATTTTTTATATTCAGAAAGACGTCATTGTTAGTTCCTTCGGTATAGTCAAGAGTCGAAGAAAGATGAATGGGAATGAAAACAAAGGAGGTGGAACTGGAGTAGAGTGATGCTCTTCCAAAAGTTGAAAGAGAGACACTCTTCCTGGAAAAACAATATAATCTGGTTAATCATTTTCTCGTTAAGTTCATTTATGTGCTAGTTTTGAACTTCTAGGTTCTACGTTTTATAAATATGGGAACCATGATAATATAAAATTCCTTTTAGAAGAAAAAAATAAATTCAAGAGAAATGGGTAGAACATCTCACGTGTGGTGACTGCAATTACATAATTTTTTTTGGAATAGGAGTTATATTCTAAAGTAGACAATCTTGACTTCACCAATGAATTTCTAAGTAGTGCCTGTGAAATCCCAAGCACACCATGTGTGATCTCAGGCTTGGTGCTTGTGAAATCCCAAGCACATCATGTGTGATCTCAGGCTTGGGCTTGCAAATAAAACCATCAATCCTTGAATGCTCAAATCACCAGCCAAGTCCCCATAATTCTCCATTTGGGGTAAAAGCAACAACAATGGCATTGATTTTGGCCAAAGCTTTGATAGATTACAGGCGCATCCAATCCATATTGATTAAAAGAAGGCGACACAAAAGCGACACTACTCCACGATTAATCTACAAGAATTAAAATTTCCTTACACTCTAGTTCAAGCTCCATCACATCTTTGCCTCGTTCTTCACTATTGCTAAATCTGTGTTCCATCTTTTACGATATCATGATATAGTATAATTATAACAAAAGAATAAAAAATACTTATATATTAATAATATATATTAAATTTTTGCATAATAAATTTCAATTTTTTAATTATATATATAATTCTAATATTTTTATAGATTTATTTTTAAACCCAATAAAACTTAATTTTATATTAAATTAACTTAGAAACCAATGAAAATCAAAATATTTCAAGATTTAGAAATTAATTTATTTATTTTTTTCGTTTAGGATGAGATTTAGAAAACTTTAAACGACTCCATGTCTAAAATACTTATATATTAATAATATACATTAAAATTTTGAATAATAAATATTAATTTTTTTGTTATAAATTGATTTAAAGCATTTAAATATAAAAAATATAAATTATTATTCTAATATTTTTATATATTTATTTTTCAAATCCCTATAAAACTTAATTTTATGATAACTTGACATAAAACCAATTAAAAATCAAAATATCTCAAAATTTAGAGATAAGAATTTATTTATTTTCATTTAGGATGAGATTTAGAAAAATATGAAGGACAATACACTTCCCAACTAATAACCGTGCCGAGTGTCAATTTTTATTTGGAAGGAGGAGGACGAAAATACACAGATCTTATTGGTTAAATATGCCTAACCAAACCCATCATAGGTAAAAACCAATGAAAAATCAAATATCTCAAAATTTAAAGATTAGAATTTTTTTTTTCATTTAGGATGAGATTTAGAAGACTTTAAAGGACAACACACTTCCCAGCTAATTCCATGATGGTTGCAGTGCCAAGTGCCAATTTTTATTTAGAGGGAGGAGGACGGAAATACACAGATCCTATTGGTTAAATCTACCTAACCAAACCCATCATAGGAACACCTTCGGTGTAAAAATAAACATGTTATTGTTTATATGTGTGTGTGTGTGTGTGTGTGTGTGTGTGTGTGTGTGTGTGTGTGTTTGTGTTTGTTTTTTGGTTTAAAAATGACATTAATAATTAAAAAATTTATTTTTTACAATGTAACTTTTAAATTAATTTAAACTTTATATTGTAATAATATTTTATTTGGAAAGTCTTTATTAAGAGAAATATCTACACAAATTGAAGCATATATGAACCAAAACAGGAACTAGTGTCATGTTTATAAGGTAGATAAATTTCTCTTTCCTTTTTTAATCTAGTTATTAGTCATAGTATTGGTGGCTATGAATCGATTGTGAATCAATTTGATCAATATTTTAATTGTCTCGATGACATTTTTTCTTCTAACATATTATATTAATTATTTTTTTCCTTTTTTACTATACTTATTATAACAAGAGCCACATGGTGGCAATGTGCAAAAAGGCAAGAGAGATGACATTGCCACCACATGGCTCTTGTTGTTTCAATGAATTTACTTGCACAAGTAATCTTCCATGTCTTTTCCAACTATGATGTAGTCAACAATTGCCTCTAATTTATGGTGAGAGGTGTAAGCAATTGGTCTCACATTTTTCAAAACTTGATGTAATGTAGTTGGTGTTTCTAAATAGGAATTTCTCCTTCTTTTCCACTAAATAGTTAGGGGATAGTTATGTGATTAGAAAACTGAGTAGGAACTAGCCACTGCATGGATTTAATACTTGTTTTATATTTGAATAGATTTTCCAACTTCATAAGTTGTCAAATAAATGCATAAGTTTATATTCATTTTAGGATTGAATTAATATTTATAAATAATTGTTACACAGTAACTTGTCACCATGCTCATTTTATAGTCCCCAATCCTGAAATGCCCCATGACAGATCATGTGTAATGTTTCCACCATCAATAAATATATTAACATATCCCTTGAAGATCTAAAGAAGAATGCCTTGGAAGATTACAAAAGAAAGTTGACCAAACTCCTAGTTTCCTGGGTCAGTGCCCTTCCTAGTGCTATGAACATGCTGATGTCCTTTTCACAGTTCTGGCCTAGTGCTGTCAGCACCCTAATTTCTTGGAAAATTGCGTTGATCCCCTTTCTAGCATTGCTTCCTCAAATGGAGGAGAAGCTTCAACCTCTAAAAGCTCAAGGGTGACGTGTTAGTTGATGAATGATGGTGATAAGGTCGAGCTCTCTTGTTTTAGAGCCTTGATCTCATCCATGGGGATCATCCCTTAGAGAGTGGACCTTCCTCCTCCTTTCATGGACTCCCAACCTCTTCTCCCTCGCTATAAATTCACATCCCTCATTCCCCCAAGTTTAGATCTTGGTTGATCATTGTCAGACTTGTCTGAACTCTCATCCCTTTGCATGCTAGCATTGTGATAAAACCTAAGTGCTTGGGAGAAGGAATGCTTTTTTAGCTTCAATGAAGAACTCATATTTTCACCTAAGGACGCCTCCAACATCAAGGCTTGGGTTGTAAGCTCTCCTTTTGTAATTTATCAATAATAACATCTAATTTTTCCTTTCTATATTTTTCTACATGTTCATGCAAATATTCTGGTACTCCTTGATCTGCTAGATAGCTAGTGTTTACATTTATTATGTATTGTTTCATGTTTGTTGTTATCTCTTGATCATCCGCAGGTATTTGCGCGCCATAAGTAGCAGGAAATGAGCCTACAAGGATCGTGGATCGAGGTCACCATGAACAGATTTAAGCGTAGCGTTTGGAAAAAGGTATTTATGTCTCTTTCCTCATTGCATTGTAAACATTAGTTAAAAGAGCTTATGTTAGAAATAATCTCGTGTTGCTAGACCTTCTTTAGGGCAAGAGAGGTCGCCTTTTTCCGCAGAGGGGATTTATCTTGACAATAGAACTGGCGACTCCACTGGCGAGCTTTAGCCTTTTTGTCCTCCTTCCCCAAACTGATATTGGATTAGTTTCACCAATTTTTGAAATTTAAATTTGCTTAGGCCTATGTCAGCTTGTGTAAGGATTGTTAGTCACTTCACTGTGTCAGGTTTGGTGTTTGTGTGAGACTCTTTTTATTTTTTCCTTGTTTTTAGCGACCAGTGGTTTTCTATTTGCACAGTAGTGCTTGCAGAACTATTCTATATAGTACAACCACGTTGATTAGCCTTTCAACACCCTTCTACTTAGCACATAAGCGTTAATCTTGAGCAGCCTTAGGAAAATTTGAGTTTCCTTTTTTATTTCCAATGTGTCTTGGCCCTTAAAGGAGTATGTGAGATCTCAGTGATCCCCTTGCTATGTGTTTGACTTACCTATCTTCTATGAGTGAGTTTGTTTCGCCTCTTTGGTTTGTTTGTAAGTTTGGGAATTCTTCACCATTTCAAACACCCTTTGTCGCATTTTTCTTGTCTTGTGTCGAAGTGAATTTTTGTATGCTTTGGTCATCTCTGCATCTCTGGTTTTCCATTCGGTTTAGTTTCAAGCATAAGATCACAAATTGTTTGGCGCACAAGTCTAGAAGAGTGTGTTTTGTCTAAATTCAAAAGGAATTTGAAGTGATTTATATTTGATTTTGATTTAGATTATCTTTGTCATTTAAAGAAGAGTGAAGAACATTTCATTCGTGAATTCTTAAAAGTTATTTTTGTTTGGTTCGATTGAAATAAAAGTGAAAGCATTTGCATTTATTCTTTCATTCATTTGTCTTGTTTTTTATTACATTTCAAAGTGAAAAACAAAAAAACAAAAAAATTATTTGTTGTGCACCTTAGTGAAAGAAAAACATTTTCATTTTTTAATAAGTTGTATTTGTTGGGAAAAGTGAATTCAATTGAAAGGCATTGCATTTTGTAACTTTGAACTAGTTTTGGGGGCATTATTGTTGCTGCATTGATTGAATTCTTGTTTGTCTCTCTTCCCTAAATAGTTTAGGATTCATCGAAATGGAAACATTTCTTTTTTGCATTTAGTCTGCACTATAAGGGTTGGAGTGACATTTGTTTTGAGCCTTGAAATTGAAACTTTAATCAATTTCAACTTAAAATGAACCCAATTTACCTAAAGGAGCATTAGAATTAATGAGAATATTTAGTGGTCTAGGCTAGAGACGTGTTCCAGTGTCATTAAACGTAGGAGTTGTCGCTAATGGTCTGCGTTACAACCCAGGGGTGATATCTCGTCCCATGTATGGAAGTATATTGATGTATGATAAGTATATTTGGGGCACTCTCATCGAACGATTACACATTATACCACATTACTACAGACTGGACTCCCACATACCGTCGCATATATTTGGGGAGACACCATTAGGTTGCAAGACTACCATAGGTAACCGAGTCAGCCGCCTTGTAAATGTGATATACCAAACACAACATTCGGGGGGATTGCCTGCCTATACTTCTTGGTTCGCTAGGAGGTATTTTGTAGTTCACGGATACTTGGTAAACATTTTTCCTAGCATAGTCCTTTTTTATTTATTTAGTGTTTAATTTATAAAATTTATTGCCCACGAAATAACATCTTACCCGTGAACAACTCCTTAGCAGATCTTAGGTTGAGACTAATGGCAATATTTCATGAGTTCACCAATCAAGGAATCCCCTTAGATAGGAATCTTGGTCATTTTCTTTCCTTTGGAAATGTTGGTACTCCCTATATGGAAAAGTTGTCCCTCCCGAGATTAACCATTGATTTTCTAGTTTGGTTATTTTCAACCCCCATGGTTCAAAATGTCCAAACTGCTTCTCAACCAAGTTCACCTTCACTTGAATAGTGTTAAGCTCGTATTGATCCTAAAGTTGACCCCTCACCTTCTTCGCTTGTTTCTTCGCCCCGTTCTTCCTCTTCGCCTGGTGAAATTCTAGATTCTAGTAACCAGGAGGCTAAGAAGAAGAAGAGGAGGAGGATAAAGAAGAAGAAGCAAAATGATCGAGGGGTAAACCAAGAAACCATTTCTACTAATGCAGCTGATGTTGAAAAACCTTCCAATCCATCCCGCAAAGTCAAATTCCCTTGCAAGATATGTAAGGGTGACCACCTTCTTAGACAACTACCCCCTTGTGAATGAGATGAAGCTTAAGGGGAATGTACCTCAAATTGAGTCTCCCATGCTGGGGGCATGCAAACTTATTTCAAGCATAGTTTCCCATGTTTCAAGCTTGTGTAAAAATGAAACCAGTTTTAATCACAGTTTATGTCCCTTTCAAGCTTGTGTAAAAATGAAACCAGTTTCGAGCATAGTTTCCATGTTTCAAGATTATGTAAAAATGAAACCATTCTCATTTTACCTCTCGTGATTACCCTTTTATCTATGTCTTCTGCTAGATGAACCTTGGTTTTCTCATTCCATCATCACCATTAGCTTGGACAATCGTATGATTTCACTTGGTTTTTTTACCCTTTCTTGAGGAACCACAATGATGAGTGGTCTTATTATCCAGCCTCTTGACATTTGCATGTTTTGAGCAGTTCCATCATAACCGTAACCAGTTGCTACCCTTTATACCACTAGTTCCTACAGGAAGAGTCCTATTTAAGCTCTTTGATGACTCTCAAAAAATGAAAAGATTGTTGAGTACTTGTCATTTAGAACTCGTTAAAGTGAATGAATTGACGTGGTCTTAGTATACATTTACCCTTTTTTTTTCGGGCTGAGATTCACTATTTACGAAAAAGGAATACCTTGATTGAACATGGTCAAGAGGTTCTCTCGGATATTTTTTTCTACCTTTTCAGATTCGAGAGACGACTTACAAAAAGGGATATAATGGAGTTTCCTTTTTGTTTCTTTTTAAACTCCTTAAACATGAAAGGTTACCAAGTTACCCTTTTGTTGGACTTGTTAAAGATTAAACGACAAAAGTCTTGTCACCGTGATGAGACCGAGTTCCTACTTCCTAGGGCTTGTTAAACTTACTTGGATGGATTCATTCGAAGAATGAACTTACATGCTCAGCATATGATGTCCTCTTCATGTTGGCTATAAAAAATAAATAGGTACTCATTAGAAATAATGGGGATAAATTGAAAGTGAACATCCTATGTGTATTTTGGGCAACTTATCGCTCCTGAACTTGACACCCATTTGCAATTCGTGTCGGGTTGGGGACATCCTACATTAGTCACTTTGCCTCCATGGGTTTGGGAAATTTGTTTGCCTCTCATTTTATTACCAATTTTTTCAACATGACCTTTGATCCTATTTTATTCAAATGTTGTCACATTCCGAAGTCTTATCACCAATATGTTCAAGGGAAGTTCTTTTTGCCAAACATCCTCTACTTATATGACCTCCTTTGTTACAATCCTGAATCACTCTTATCATCTTCAGATATCTATTGTTTAGTGTCGATGATGTGGGAATCATTATGGCCCTCCTTCGATGAATCACTTCCTATCAACTTCAGTTCATTCTCCGGGAAGGTGGTTTAGAAACTTTTGTTCAGTACCTTGGAGCTTGCATGCCTCAATGGAAACTTATTCCTATTCAATGATAGGTTCACATCATTTTCCTTTGATCGAATGATTATGCAAGTGTTCGACTTCAACACATTCATTCACACTTGCAGATTGTGTTGTAGTACCTTGATGTCCATCATCATTATTGGTGGTCTCTCTCGTGCATGTTAACGATTCTCATCATTGACCAGTAATTGGTGGTTTCTGCCATGTTCGCCACTGACACATTTATTTGCATGGCTAGATTCGTACATTGGGTTGATTGAGATCACGGTGAAGACCTTGGGTCACATCTGATTTTGATCCAGGTTGTAGGGAGTTATTGAGTATTCATGATTGTATACGTGATCATATATACATGAATGGTTGTGTCCATACTGCAAATCCATTTCTATGATCTTTTTAAACTGATGGTTACGACCATGTCGTGGGTTCATGTGGTATTTGATGCCTAGTGAAAAATTATGTGGTTAGGCATATTCATACCAGAGAGTCATCCATTGTAAAATGTTTGGTTTGGTAGGTTTTCTGGAGGTGGTCTGCGTTCTTTGCCTTGGTTCATAAAGCATTTCATCCATCACTCCTTGTTCTACCTTCATTCTTTAGGGAGAATTTGTTACACAGTGATTTGTCACCATGCTCATTTTCCCGTCCCTAATCTTGAAATGCCCCATGACAGATCCTATGCAATGTTTCCAACATCAAGAAATATATTAACATATCCCCTTGAAGATCTAAAGAACACTGCCTTGGAAAATTACTGAAGAAACTTGGCCAAATTCCTAGTTTCATGGATCAACTCCCTTCTCAGTGCTATGAACACGCTAATGTCCTTTTCACAGTTCTGGCCAAGCACTATTAGCGCCCAAATTTATTGGAAAACCGCACTGATCCCCTTTCTGGAATTGCTTCCTCAAATGGAGGAGAAGATTTGACCTCTAGAAGCTCAAGGATGGCGAGTTAGTTGATGAATGATGGTGATAAGGTCGAGCTCTCTTGTTTTAGAGCCTTGATTTCATCCATGGGGGATCATCCCTTAGAAAGTGGACCTTCCTCCTCCTTTCATGGGCTCCCAACCTCTTCTCCCTCGCTATAAATTCACATCCCTCATTCCCCCAAGTTTAGAGCTTGGTTGATCATTGTCAGACTCGTCTGAACTCTCATCCCTTGGCATGCTAGAATCGTGATAAAGCCTAAGTTCTCAAGAGAATGAATGCTTTTTGAGATTCAGTGAAGGACTCAAATTTTCACCTAAGGACGCCTCTAACATCAAGGCTTGGGTTGTAAGCTCTCCTTTTGTAATTTATCAATAATAACATCTGATGTTTGATTTCTATATTTTTATACATGTTCATGCAAATATTCTGACACTCCTTGATCTGCTAGATAGCTAGTGTTTACATTTATTATGTATTGTGTCACGTTTGTTGTTGTCTCTTGATCATCCGCAGGCATTCACGCACCATAAGTAGCAGGAAGTGGGCCTACAAGGATTGTGGATCAAGGTCACCATCAACAGATTCAAGCGTAACGTTTGGAAAAAGGTATTTATCTCTCTTTGGTCATTGCATTGTAAACATTAGTTAAGAGAGCTTGCATTAGAAAGAATCTTGTACTACCAGACACACTCTAGGGCTAGAGAGATCGCCTCTGTCTGTAGAGGGGATTTATCTTGACAACAATAACTTATTTATTAGATTCATTTTAGAATTGAATTAATATTTATATATAACTTATTTATTAGATTTTGGTTTATTAGTAAGAGGTTAAGTTATAATAAGGGTAGTATATGATCTTATGTATATGATTAAGGTTATATGTTATTTTAAAGTACGTGACCTCATTATTGTAACTTTAAGGATGATAATATGATATTGGTTTTTTTTGTAAATATATGTTTATGTTGAAATATATTTTTGGTCCTCGAATAATACTTAAAATTACTATCAATTGGATAATGTACTATAAATATGTAATGACATGTACAATAATAATAACAATTGTGCTTGGTATGGTATGTAGTTGATATTTTACTGATTGGGAATTTTTTTTTATTATTTACATGTATGTTGCCTCTTTCACTATTTTTAATGGAAAATTGAAACCATTACTCGTGAATGAAGATCATATTTATCATTTCGATGTTGTGTGAATGAAAAGCTAAGGAGGAGTAAATTTTAATCATCTAATACTTTTCCTATTTAGGTTTGAATCAAATAATATTCTTCCTGTATTTAATTGAAGAGATTTAGTCTCCACTCAATCAAGGTTGATTAGCAAGAACTTAGGAAGTTGGATCTGCAAATGGGCATGGATTATTTTTAAGAAGGCCAACCAATATATAGTGAAGGAATATTGGTTGAGAATGGAGGGAGCAATAACATGGGAAGTTTAACTTTCATAATCATTTCATTGTAGCAATAACCAAATATGAGTGGTTATCCTTAAATTAATAAGTGTTAATTATAAAATTACCTCGAGATTAAGGTATCAAATAAATTCTATGAGGGTTACGTTGTGCAAGGGTTTGGACCAGTTTCCCGCGTTTTTCTGTGCCCAGCTTCCTGCTCGCTCATGTTTCTGTCATTGTCCCTGATGTTTCCTTTTTACTGGTCGGTCCCATGTCAAGCCTTCTCGAAGGAGGGGGACCGACCCCCTCCAAATAAATTTTAACTAGTGGTCGTCACTCAAACGCAGGTTCCTCAGCAAGCATAGAAAACCCTAAAGGAAAAAAACCTGAATTTTTGGTGTTGGGAGCCCAATCAAAAACATGCATGAAAGGTTGATGCCTCCCTAAGGCCACAAAAAATCCTTGAGTAGTGATCCTGAATCATCGCCTAGATCAATCTAGGCAGTTCATGTAGGATCACCCCATCATTTGCAAATTCATAGGCATTTGGCCCTGAGAAGCAGACATATTTTGTTTGATCCAACCCAAATGGCAGCCAAAAGCCCCATTTGACCTTTGCCTCTGAGCCAAGTGATTCTTCACAGTAATCTTTGAAGATATGGAGGACCGTAAGCACATTTTGGACAATGGGCCCTATTTTATGAATATTGTTGACATCTTTATGAGTCATTGAGAACCCTACTACAATCTAGAAAAGGAACAATTCCTTGCAGCCCACATTTGGATGTGATTGTTTTCTCTGCCAAAAGACTTTTGGGAAATAGACATTCTGGAATCGATCGAAAACTCAATCGATGATTTTTTTCAAGTCTCAAAAACCACTCGGCATCAGAGGTTCTCCTCTTACGGCTGCATCTGCGTGTACATAAATATATCTCAACCCCTACCGAAATCTGTAGAAATAGAGTACCGGGATGAAATTTGGTCTCAAATTTTGGAATATGAGCATGGTCCCTTCAAATGAAGACATTGTAATGAGTATGGACACATGTTTCGGGATTCCCCCCACCAAGTCGTTTCTCCCACCTCAAATCCCTCCCTTGATTGCCTACAATAAGTCCCTAGGCGGCATCCTCCACCTGGTAAAGCCCCTCCTCTGATCCAGGTGGATAATGGTGGCCACCCGCATATTCCACTTAGGGCCCCACCATTGTCTCTTTTAGTTTTTTTTCACAAATTACTATTTTTAGCAGTTTTCTGGGCCCTGAACTTTCAGAGCCGTTTTGAAGCCCCAAATGGAGATAGTACGCCGAATTTAAGTCCCTGGGAAGTTGAAACACAAATTTATCCAAACGGGGCCCATAGCTTTGGTGCTTCATCTCCTAGGGTTAGGTTTTTGGACGTTTAGATTTATCCATTGTTTCTCCATAATAAATAGGCCATCGAGCCTCATTGTAACACAGTTCAGAGGTCTGTAGCTGCCACATCTCTTCTCAGAGATTCGCTATCAGCACCCTAGCTATTTTATTTCCATCATGTTTGTAAGCATATTCATGTGATTTGATATTAATGAAATGAAGCCTTATTTCCGATGTATTTCTATTTTTATGGTTATTTCTGTATTATGTTGTGTTCCTGCATAAATCCGGATCAGTGGTATCAGAGCGGTCTGCTTTTTCTCGATCCTTCTTTGCATGTCCCCAACGAGGTCGGGGTATAAGGAGTTAGGGGTCGATCTGGTGGAACCTTTGCAAGATCAACCTCGCAAACCCAGACGGACACCCATGGGGGACGAAAAGAAATATGAGGGAGCATGAGATCCTATCAAGATATTGCTTGAGGAGGCCCTCGAAAAACGAAGGAACGCGATGATGGATAACTTTGCCCATATCCTTCAACGGCTACCCATAGGTGGCGCATCTGCATCCAGCAGCCACCATGGAGGGGCGACTCCCTTTAAGGTACAAGTAAACTTTGACATTCACATATTTGAGGGTCAAATAGATGTAGATGCCATAGATAAATGGTTGAATCTATTAGAAGGATATTTCTCGGTTCATGACTTTTCCGACCGGGAGAAGATTATTTTTGCACTCCTCAAAGCTACCCCCCATGTCAAGGACTGGTGGGAAAACTACTGTGAGAAAAAGGATGAGAAAGAACCCTCTCTGTTCTCAGTCGTACCCACTTGGAATTCTTTCCGAGATGCCATCAAGGAACAATACTATCTCATGGGGAGCTATGAGGACAAGTACATACAATGAACCACGCTGCGGCAAAAAAGGGATCAAGATGTGCATGAGCTAACAAATTTGTTCCATACCATGCGCACAAAGTTGGGTATCAAATATTCATAGAAGCATTTGGTGCTAAAGTATCGCGGTTGTCTACACAGATACATTCAGGAGGAAATGGAGTTCCTTGACATCTCCTCGCTTGGTACGACATACCGGTATGCTGCCAAGATTGAGCAGAAATTAAAACAGAAGAAGCGAGACTTTGGATCTCCGAATCAAAAGCAAGGGAAAGGTGCCCCCAAACCGCAGAACAAAGGACAAAGCCAAGGCATGGTGGCCCAAGATAACCTGCCAAAGACACAAGCAAATAACAACACCGTAAAGTCAAAGAAGGACATGGGAAAGTGGTGTGAGTTCCATAAGAGCTCCACTCACAACACAAGTGAGTGTCGGGCCAAGCAGTTTTTGGTGGCCGAGATGAGGGCTTTTGAATCAGATGCATGCTCTGACTCTGAATCAGAACCTGACAAGGTGAATGACAAAGGGAAGCATATTATTGATGTAGAGCCCAACGCCACTGTTTCCAATACAAAGATCCCGAAGGAGGAACCAGAAGATCCAGAGGAGGCAGAGCGTCTCTTCCACTCCCAGATGTGGGTAAAGGGTTCCCCACTACGTTTCATTGTCAAAAATGGGAGCCAAAAGAACCTCATTTCAGCAGATGTCATGAAGTGGTTGGGCTTGCCGACCACATCGCACCCACAACCATACACCATCAGGTGGCTTCACCAAGGACGGGATCTCCGCATTAGCTAGCAGTGCCACCTTCCATATAGCATCAAGCCCTTCATGGATAAGGTATTGTGTGACATTGCTCCTATTGATGTTTCTGATGTATTATTAGGCCAACCATACTTGTGGAAGTGACATGCTATGTATGAGTCCCGGCCTCGCGCTGTTATTGTTACTTTGGGAAATAAATTGTACAAGATACCATAGGTACCACCGCCTCCTACTATCTCTTTGGTTACTGCAAAACAATGTGGTAAGCTCATTTCCCAAACCAGGAAATTTGTTTTCCTGATGATCCGCCCCTAGCGCAAGAAGAATATTGTGGCCACGACCTCTAGACATGGCTCCTCTGCACGACAAAAACAAATGGATAAGATTGTGGAGGAGTACGGGGACATCTTCACCTCACCCACAGGGGTGCCTCTACACTGTCAGGTCAAGCACCCCATTTCCCTGACCCCATGTGCGCTGCTACCCAATGGACCGATCTATAGGCTCTCTGTTCTAGAGAATGATGAAATCAAGAGGCAAATTCAGAATTTGCTGCAAAAAGTTCACATTCGGCCAAGTTCATCGCCCTATGGGAGCCTGATCATGTTGGTACAAAAGAAGGATGGGACTTGGAGACTCTGTATTGATTATCGGGAGCTGAACAAGATCACTGTCCGAAATAGGTACCTGATCCCATAGATTGATGACCTTATGGACCAACTCAAAGGGGAAAAATATTTCAGCAAGATCAACTTGAAGTCTGGGTATCACCAGGTACCATTCGAACCCTCTGATGTGTGGAATAATTCCTTCAAAGCCAAGGAGGGCCTTTTCGAATGGCTCGTCATGCCTTTCGAATTGAAAAATTCTCCCACAACCTTCATGAGGTTGATGGATGACATCTTGCATCCATTCACCAACTCATTTGTAGTGGTATACTTGGATGGTATTCTGATCTTCAGCCAGACTTGGGAAGAGCACCTCCACGACTTCCGAGAAGTCCTCCAAACACTGTGGCAACACAAGTTGTGTGCCAATTTGGAGAAGTGCACTTTTGGCATGACCCAGGTTCAATATCTGGGATACATTATTGATGAAAGGGGGGTGCATGTGGATCCAGCCAAGATCCAAGTCATTCGGGATTGGCCGGCCCCAACCACTATAACAGAGCTTCGCAGCTTTCTGGGTCTTGCTAATTTCTATTGGAGGTTCGTGTTGGGATTCTCTCATATCACTTGGCCCTTGAGTCAAGTCACCAAGGGAGGAGCGAGAGCAAATTTTTTTTGGTCGGAACCTCAATAGAAGGCGTTCACAGAACTGAAAAACCGCCTCTTTTCTGCCCCAGTGCTCACTTTACCAGACTTGCAACAGCCATTTGAGATCGAGACAGATGCCTCTGACTATGCTATTGGGGCAGTTCTTACTCAACAGGGACATCCAGTGGCATATCACAGTGAGACATTGTCGGAGACAGTTCGCAAGTATCCCACCTATGACAAAGAAATGTATTCCATTGTGCAAGCCTGTCGACAATGGAAGCATTACATTTTGGGGAAGGAAACAATCATCCACACAGACCACCAGCCCCTGCAGTTCATACAGACACAAGGGAAGTTGCAGAATGATCGCCATCATAAGTGGTCCACATATCTGCAACAATTTCATTTGAACATCAAGTACAAGAAGGGTAGCACCAATAATGTTGCAGACTGCCTCAGCCGACCACCGATCGTGGCCATAACCACCATTCTCAACTCTTGTGGGCATGAGACTTTTGATTGGCCGCTTCTCTACAAGAGTGATCCAGAATTCAGCTACACATACAAGGCACTCTTGGGGGGTATGCAAGTTCCAAATTTTCACCTCCAAGATGCACTATTATGTCACCTGGGACACCTTTGTGTTCCTTCAAGCGAGCATGCTAAGATGATATGGAAGCATACTACAGTTGAGTCGCTGGGAATTTTGGGGTCGGAAAACAGTGGCAGTACTGTAGAAGTATTTCTATTGGCTGAATCTTCGATAGGATGTCGAGAAGTACATCAGATCCTGCACTGCCTGCGCCATTGCCAAACTGACCATCAAGAATCAAGGGCTATATACTCCGCTACCTACCCCTATTTGACCTTGGGAATCCATCTCCATGGATTACATGTCAGGACTTCCTTCTACTAAGCATGGAAACGACTGCGTTTTCATGGTCATCGACAGATTCTCAAAGATGGCCATTATGGCGACCTGCAAGAAGAATATCATAGCAGAAGCCACTGCTAAACTCTTCTTTGAATGAGTGTGGGTGCACTTTGGGATCCCACAGTCTATCATATCAGATCGTGGCAACAAGTTCCTCAACACATTTTGGTCCAGCCTCTGGTCAATGTTGGACACCAAGCTCACCAAGTCCACAATTTTCCATCCCCAAACTGATGCCCAGACCGAGGTTGTCAACAGGATGATTGTACACATTCTGCACATGTAAAATTCAAAGCATCCACGCACATGGGATGAGAGCCTTCCCTATGTACAACACAGTTGTAACTGAGCTCTCCATAGCTCCACCCGCCACATCCCCTTTCAGGTGGGCTTGGGATTCCAGCCACTGTGTCCCATTGACATAGCTATGCCATTTGCAGCTCCTCAGGCCGATTCGGCTCATGTCTAGTCTGAAGCTGACAAAGAAAAAAAATTCATCGAGCACATTCAACACATTTTCCAACAGGTTCATGACATATTGGACAGAGCCAATGATAAGTACAAGCAACGACATGGTCAACATCGGGTGCCACACAATTTCCAGGTGGGCGAAAAAGTGTGGCTACATTTGCAGAAGGAGTGCCTCACTGGACCCCACCGCAAGATTTTCCCACTCTGATATGGGTCGTACACCATCACCAAGGATGTAGGGAACAATGCCTTCGAGATCAGTCTTCCACCATTCCTTGGTCTGCACCCAATATTCAATGTAGACCGCCTTCGTCCCTACTTCCCACCTCTACTAGACACCTCTAACATTGCAGAAGAACTCACACCAAAAGAGTTAAACCCAGAATGCATGGAACAGGGCACCACATACTGTATCATGGACATGGAAATCAAGAACACTCGCCGACAAAAGATCCAACTATATCGGGTTGTCAAAGTTAGCCAACTCCTGCACCAAGGCAAGTGGTTCACCAGGGACCGAGTTCAACAAAAGTTTCGTCATCTCATGGAGGAACTCAACGCAATGGGGACCATTGCTTCCTAAGGAGGGAGGAATGATCCAGGTGGATATTGTTGGCCACCCGCCTATTCCACTTGGGGCCCCACCATTGTCTCTTTCAGTTTTTTTTCACAACTTACTATTTTTAGCAGTTTTTCAGGTCCTAAACTTCCAGAGCCATTTTGAAGCCCCAAACAGAGATAGTATGTTGAAGTTACGTCCCCAGGAAGTTGAAACACCAATTTACCCAAACAGGGCCATAGCTTTGGCGCTTCATCTCCTAGGGTTAGGTTTTTGGATGTTTAGAGCTCTCCATTGTTTCTCCATAATAAATAGGCCCTCAAGCCTCATTGTAACACAGTTCAGAGGCATGTAGCCGCCACATCTCTTCTCAGAGATTCACTATCAGCACCCTAGCTATTTTATTTCCATCATGTTTGTAAGCATATTTCTGTGATTTGATATTAATGAAATGAAGCCTTATTTCCATGATATTTCTATGTTTATGGTTATTTCTGTATTTTGTTGTGTTCCTGCATAAATCCGGATCATCCTCCCCAAACACCACCAGGCCCAAGTCAAAACGCTCCAAGCCGTTTTGCATCAACCCTTAGTCACCTTCCAAGAAACCGCTTTTCCATACTAACATATCCAAGCACGAAAGAGCAGCCATCAACACTTGTAGAAGCACCTCCACCCCAAGTAGAAATGGAGGTTGAGTTCAATCTAGAAAACCCTAAGTAGAAGCATCCAAGTAAACATAAGTCCCTGAATGCACAACCAGTAGGCAAAGAAATATAGTAGGTCCTCGCCCAAGTTCGCCATGCCTTGGAGCATGACGTAAAATTGGACCACCTCAACTATGATGAACGGGTAATGGTTGCCTATCTTCGTAGCTGGGCCAAGGATGGATTGGAAAAAATCTCCCAGGACCAGCTGGATTAATTCCATCAAATCTACAAGGATTGGGAGCATTTCCAAACTCAACTGGATCCCCACCCATTATACGACCCTTGCAATCTGGGAAGGTGACGCGTCTAGCAGAAGGGTGGAATTCGGATTGACTTCCACAAATAAAGGGAGCCAGCCCACCAGCGAGGTGATTTGGGAGGCAGGGGCGATCTTAGTCAACTCAGGACATGCCAATGTCCTGACAGACTACTACCAGCGCTCTATCCCATGCCTTCCTCAATGAAGTTAGTCTTTTGGAACATAAGAGGCCTCAAATATAAGGGTAAGTTGAGGTACTTGAAAGATCGGATCCATAAAGAGAAACCAAATATCATCATACTTCAGGAAATGAAATTAACGTGGGAAAATATTAGCAAAATTACAAGCAAAAGTTGGCCCTCGACGGAATGTATGGAATTGGATGCAAGGAGCTGTGTCACTGGGATGGGAATCCTCTAGGATTCCAGATTTATTTCCTTCCAGAACTAGCTAGCCTTCCACAACACCCTTTCGGGTCAATTTGAATGCATCGGCTCTGTTGAAAAATTATGGCTTATTAGTTTTTATGGCCCGACAGTGCGTGGGACAAAGATGGGATTCTTAAGAAATTTGAGGCACCTGAAGGATCTGTTGGGAAGTGCTATTTGGATTCTAGCAGGGGACTTCAACTTGATCAATGACTTGGGAGAAAAGAAGGGTAGAGTCAGAAGGCTAGACCCCATCTCCTTATCTTTCCAAGAGACAATCTAAGATCTGAGCGTCAAGGACGCAAAATTTGTGAATGGAACCTATACATGGGACAATTAGCGGGGAGATAAGCACCAGATTGCTTCACGATTGGATAGTTTCTCATTTCTAATGATATTCTTCAGCAGTATATCTTTTTCCAAGCCTCGATCCTACCTTGTCTTGGGTCAGATCACTGGCCTATTTGTCTGGATATATATTTATGAATGGCTCCTCAAAATCATCCTTTCTTATTCAAGTCCTTCTGGTTGGATAGGGAAAATTTCATGGCTAAAATGGAAGCATGGTGGAACAAAATTAGAGTCAGGGGCCAAAATTTAAAGGAAACTTTCCAACTCAAAGTGAAGGAACTAAAAGGGAAAATAAAGAAATGAAATCGCATGGATTTTGGTAATATACATCAGGAAAAATCAAAATTGGAAAATTCCATGTGGTCAATTCAACATCGAATCATTCAAGAAGGGAGAAAAAAGGACTTGGCTACCAAAGAGGGGGAGGTTCTAAATAACCTTGAACAACAACGAAAACAAGAGGAAATCTTGTGGAGAAAAAATATATGGTTTAATGGCTCAATTCGAGGGAGCGCAATAAAAAATTATTTCATATAACCATGAAAAAACATAGACAGTTCAACCAAATATTCTCTCTCAATGGATCTGATGGACAAAGAATTATGCAGTAAGAGGAGATAACGGATGAGCTGATCAGGTATTTTCAAAACCTATTTACAGAGTCGGTCATAGACAGAAGCGATTCCATTGATCGCATCAAGCAGTGCATCAAGAAATTAATCTTGGAGGATCAGAATGAGGCCCTCATACAAGAGGTTTCCTATGCTTAAGTGGAGGAAGTAGTCTTGGCTCTCCCCTCAAACAAGGATCTAGGCCCGGATGGGTTCACCTCTGAGTTCTTCAAAGCAGGATGGCACTTCCTCAGTCTGGAAATACATGCATTGGTAGAAGACTCGCGCCACTCTCAAAATCTCTGGTTGGGGCTCAATGCAATATTTCTCAAGTTGATCACAAAGAAAGGCGTGGCCCTGGACCCCAGCGGGTTCCATCCTATCACCCTCTACAACGTGATATACAAAATTATCTTAGGTATTCTATTCCTGTAGCTAAAGCCTCTTTTAAAAGAGATCATCGTTCCAAAGCAGTCAGGTTTTGTGGAGGTCTGTCATATAATGGATGGCATTCTGATTGTGCATGAAGTTGTTCACTCCTTATCCAATTCAAAATCCCCATGTATGCTGATTAAATTAGATCTATCAAAAGCTTATGATCGCCTGAATTGAAATTATCTTTTTTCAATCCTGGAAGCTTTCGGTTTCTCCTGCTCGTGGATTAACTAGGTTAAGTCCATGATTGAAACCCCTTTATACTACATTATCATGAACGTGGCTCCTTCACGTACCTTTAGAGGATCTTGGGGTCTGAGACAGGGGGACCCTATCTCCCCCTTCCTTTTCATCGTCACAACGGAAGGATTAAGAAGTCTTAATAGAGAAGCAGTGGAGTCATGATCCCTTCAAGGTCTAAAACTTTCCCGGAAAGCACCTCCCATCACTCACCAACATTTTTTTGATGGAAACATGTTATTTGGCAAGCCAACCCTAAGAGAAGCCATAAATTTTGGATCTATTCTATATGACTTCCAACAAGCATCTAAGACAATGATCAATGGAAACAAATATGATATTTTATTTTTCAACACTCACCCTCGTGTGCAGAGTCACCTGCCTCGATCTATTGGTTTCAGAATTGGATCCCTTCCAAGCACTTATCTCAGAGTCCCTCTAGTGGCTAACTCCTTAAAAGTATCGCACTAGAAGGACCTATTAATCCATATCGACCGGAAGCTCTCCAATTGGACCTTTCGAGTCATAAAATCTCCAGGGGGGTTTGTCCTTCTAATATTTGCTCTTTAGGCCATCCTGATTTATCAAATCTCGACCCTTTTGACTCCCTATAGTTTATACAAAGATATCACAGCAAAATTCCATAATTTTATGTGGTCTAATCCGCATATCAGTCAAAAATGGGCTTTGGTAGCATGAGACAAATTATGCAAACCAAAGGCTTATGGTGGCCTTGCATTAAAGGATCCAGAAATTTTGTCCCAAACTCTCAGTGCTAAAGTATGGTGGTGGTGGTTGCAAGGAGGGCAGGATATATGGAAGGTAGTGTGGTCCATTAAATATGGCACGAATGCTTAGTAGGACCCCCTAAAATCTCATCTCAACTTGCCGAGTGGATCCTCCATCTGGAACAAGGAAAAAGATAACTAGGCACTGATTCAGGACCATAGTTTCTAGAAGATCATAAATCACAGTAAAGCCAAATTTTGGGAGGAGTCCTGGATGCAACACCCCGGACTAAATCTGGAGGATAGTCTACGTGATATTCAAACCCTTACGACTCATTTGTTCGTGAATAAATATATATACTTTTGGAAAGACTCCAATGATTTGACGAAGTGGAGGGTTTGGAAGTCCCCAGATCACTGGCAAGTGTTGGACCCGCCCCTGGAGTGGGAATCCCTTGCCTTGATCCTACATCAGTGTCCCATTCTGAATAATGGTGAACCAGACAAGCTTCATTGGGGACACCTTCCCAAAGGTATGTTCTCCCTTAAAAAAGTCTACTGGATTATTTCTACCTCATCTGACCAGGTTCCTGTCCCATTATGGAAACGAATCTGGTACTCAAATTTGTGGCCAAATATTTCATTTTTTATTTGGCTTATTGGGAATGATAAGCTCCTCACATGGGATAAAATTAGGAAAAAATGTTTTTGTAGCACCTCTCAGTTCCCTTTATGCACAAGAGAGGAGGAACCGATCGGCCACTTACTGAACTTTTGTTCCAAATCTCATGAGATTTGGGACCGACATGCTTCACTGTTCAGGGTAAGTGACCGGTCAGAAAATAGTCTGAAGGAATCATTAGATAAATGGCTTTTCATGCTCTTCAGGAACCCCGTTGTCAACAGAGCATGGTGCATCTCTCAGGGTTTTGTCCTCTAGAACAATTAGAAAACTATAAACAGGGTAATATTCCACTCAGAGAGCATTCAGACTAACCAAGTCTAGAAAACAGTGATGAGAAACATTAAGGAAACTATATTAATCTCTCATTGGCTAGATGAGGATTAGAAGGTGGTGGAAAGGGAAAGAGATATCTTGCTCGCACTAGATCTTAACCTGAATTCTTCCACCTCTGGGTCTGTAGGCCCAAGTTCAGTGAAAGTCTGCTCTCCCAACTCTTTCAATTTCCTACCATGGGGCTTCCTGAAATTGAATTTCAACGAAGCCTCCAAGGGTAACCTGGGTCCGACTACCATCGAGGGATTACTCAGGAATGACAAAGGGCAAGCGGTGAAGGTTTATGCAGCCTCACGCGAAAGCACCACCAATAATGTGGTTGATTTTTTAGTGTTAGAGAAAGGATTACAAGTTGCAGCGGAATCAAGGGTGACTAATTTGCAGGTCACGGGGGATTCTCAAATAGAGATATCCATGTTGCAAAAATTGATAAATGACCCCCCCTCGGACTAGGTGATTAAGAGTTGGAAGCTGGAACTTATCGATGAACATATTCTCTTGAGGCTCTCTTCTTTCGAATATGTAATCATCGCACATGTTGAATGGGGGGGAAACAAAGCGATGGATAAGTTTGAAAAATGGGGTAGTGATCATAAGGACCGGGAACTCACTAGGGACTGGCCCCCATCCCAGCAGGATGCAAATCTTGAGGATCTCAGTAGGATCGTGGCCTTGGAAGAGGCCTCCCCGTTGGGGGTGAGAAATAGAGAGGACGACATTCCCAAAGGAATGCGTAGGCGTTCATGTTAGGAATGTGGCCTTAAGTGGGCAGGTTTCCCTCCCTGCCCTCCCATAACACCTGGACTAAAAGAACGAGTAATTACCGATGTGTGAGGTTTCAAGACACCTTGGGTCTCGAGGGTGGTGGCTAGCATCTGAATGTTATGGGGGGTGGCGGGGGTGTTTATTGGGAATTTTGCGTCTGTGAGAGTATTGATGTATGTGGTGTGGGAGTTTTGGAAGAGGCAGTAGTTGCAGAGGTTCCCCTGTTCGGGCGAGGGGATGGCATCGCTATCTGCATTTCCTCCCTTGCTTTTGGGTGTGCGTCGTTGTTAATTGCTGAATTGGGCTTCGCCACTGTAAGTTTTCAAGGAAAGCAAGGTATGGTTGTTTGTTTGGGGTGGTATTCTGTTGTTTCTATTTCATCTTATGTGGTTTCAGTCTGGGACAGGTGGTAATTAGTCTTTTCTGGAGTGGGCGAGTAGTATTGTTCTTCTCCGGTCCATTTACATACTTTTGTGTTGTTGGGTGGAGTTATTGGAGTGACAATCTCGGGATATGTCTAGTGGGGCTCGTGAGTGGCCACTTCAGAGGAGGTGAAATTTAATGGCTTATGGTGGGTGTGAGTTTTTTTTATTACGTGTTCCCGACGCAGTGGGGGGTGGAGGTTTAGCCGGGGTCGGTGGTGTCTCCTTTTGTGTGGGTAGCCTGGGAGGTATTGGGAGGGTGGTCCTTTTCTCATTCCAATGGTGTCAGGAAGCTAACCATGATCCCTATTCCTCGCTCGAGATATTCCTCTACCCAGGTGCAGCCCAATTCGAGAAGTTCTAGCGCAGACACGTCCATGTCTAGGCTTGAGTTGGTGAGTGGCAGTGGTGGCCCAGTTCAAGGTGGTCGGAGCGGTGGTGGGTCGAGTCGCGTGACAACGGGTGGCAGAGGAGGTGGATGGTCGGGGCATTCTAGGTGTTCATGGCTTGCTACTCGGGGTGGTAGGAACGGGGGCTTGGCGTTGGGTCATAGTAGCCATACTGCGTCTGTCCAAAAATGTGGGGGTTCGGCTCAACGTGGTGTTTCTGGGCATCGTGTGTCATGGTGGTCACTGTCAGCGACACGTTTGTTGTGTTGGGCGATGTCAAGACTTAATACAGTCAATTATGGAGAGTCTAGAGACTTCAGAGCGGTCTCGATAGGAGGAGCATACTGAATTGATAGTAACCTTGAACTATATGCATTACTTCCAGTGCCATGTCTAGAAGCGTGTAGTGGTGGTCTAGCGAGGCTAGAATTTTTTATTAGAGAAGGTTGCGAGGCTGGAGGCCTATATGGCCCATTTCGAGGATCGATGTCCAATGCTCCTTCCGTCCTCCGTCGCCTCTTGGAACAACCCTGGACAACCCAACCTCCGTCACTTCTGACGACTAGCATGGATACAAGTGTTTTATATGTTATGTCTATTTACTATTTCCTATGGCCTCTTAAGTTGTGGATTGTGTCTCTTTATGTTTTTTTGTTTCATTGTCATATGCTTTCAATAGTAGTCAACAAAACTGGTATGGGTGAGACTACCTGCATTTTTCCTCTGATGTACCTGTTTTTGGAACCATGAATAAAATTTGACTTACAAAAAAAAGATATCAAATAAATTCTTATTCATTCAACTGAATTATATTTTAAATATTAACACAATACTTCATGGGATCTCGAGAGTATACCTATAATATGCATTGAGAGGTGTTCTCTACATAAATGATAAATAAAATAGTTTGGTATTTTGTTTCAGAATCACATATTCATAGCAATAGTTTAGTAGTTATGTGTGAATAACGACAAAGTTTTTTACATCAAACGAATAAAGTTAGGTTTCAACTATATTCTTCAACATGAATGTCACAAAATATTGCATGATAAAACAAATACTCTTTGGAGCCAAAACTTCACATCACAAATAAGTTTTGGCCATTCTCATTATAATGTATGGACACTCAACGATGTATTTTCAATTCACTGCACGTGTTGCCTCAATGTATTTGTATGCACACATGATCTTCCATGTATTTTCTGATCGTGACGTTGTCAACAATTGCCTCTAATTTTTGGTGAGAGGAATAAGAAATCAGTCTCACGTTTTTCATAACTTGTTGACATATTGTAGTTGGTGTCTCAGTAGGTGGTTATCCTTATTTTTCCCTAAAAAACTAGCAATTATGTTATGCTATTAGAAAACTAGGTAGTGGCTAGCCATTGTCTGGTTTTCATACTTGTTTTATATTGGAATGACTTTTCCAACTTTATAAGTTGTCAAATAAATGCATAAGTTTATATTCATTTTAGGATTGAATTAATATTTGTATATAATTTATTTATTAGATTTTGGTTAATCAGTAAGAGGTTAAATGATAAAAGGAGTAGTTTATGGTTTTATGTATAAGACTAAGATTATATGTAACTTTAAAGTACGTGACCTCATTGTTGTAACTTGAATGATGAAAATACGACACTCACTTTCTTGTGAATACAATTTATGTTGAATTGTCCTTTGGTCCTCAAGTAAGACTTAAAATTACTATTGATTGGATAAGAGTTCATCTTCCTTGGATTTAAGGAAACATGGTAATGGGCCTAAGCTCGAAGACATCTCACATGAGTGAATGTCCAACAAATTATTTAAAGGGACATATTTTTTCTCGAACAACAATGATGAGTTAATTCATAATCACATATAATAACCACTAATGATTGTCCTCGTGATCAATTAACAACTAAATTATAATAAATTTACCACTTTCAAAGAAAACAAAATTTATAATTTAAATTCAAATTTCAATTATAATAAAAATACTTAAAACTTAATTGAAAATCCTTTGACATAACCTTGATTAGCCCTGCCTTATCCAAGCTTAATGAGAGTATTTTGGGAAAAAGATAAGCATATGGCTTGAAATTCACAAAAAAATAGCTAAAGAAAAGTAGTGGATATCATTTGACTATGGATCATCTTGTTACATCAATGATCATTGTGAAAGAGGGTCACGATAATAAAACCAAACTCCTTTTTCATTTTGTTGATTTTAGAAAAGCTTTTGCCATTATGCCTAGTATTAACCTCTCGAATAGGTTAGAAGTGGTAAATGTTCCTTATAAGCTTAGAGTTGTTTCTGTAAGGCAATATGAAAGTGTCGTTGTGAAGTTTAAGAATGTTGAGGGGTGGTTGGAAAAAAATAATTGTAATATAGGAGTCAAGCATGGCTGTCATATATCCCCCACTCTATTTGGCACTTACATTGATAAGTTAGAATGTTGGTTGGAAGAATTTGGTTATATTAGCCCGATTCTCATTCATGTATTCATCATCTAGATTCTTATTTATGTTGATCATATTATTCTTATGGTACAACCTTTAGTAGTGGGAAGAAACTCCTATTTAATACTCTTGTCGCTCATGATATCTTATAAATATGTGAAGTCTATAGATGCAGTATCTCTAGAGAATCTTGGAGAATATTATAATCTTAACATTAAAAGCAATGGATGCTCTCATATCCTCCTCATAGAAGTGAGCCTCTCCCCCATTGAGTGCACAACCATGGCTAGACACTTAATGTACAAGAGCAAGATAAACAACATGGATGACAATAGGTTCCCCAAAATTTCTTCTAACTCGAACCATAACCACCACCAACTCAAGCAAGGATGGAATCAAGACACCAAGTCTTGTCTAAATCATTGGGGAATATAAGAGGTGTCATCCTACAATATATCAACAATATTAAAACTATTATTCATTTAAATTTAAAAGGAATTTTTAGTGCGCTACAGAGTTAGAAAATAAAATGAAGGTAAGATACCATAAGGAGGTATTCAACCCTGATCTAAAAAATCAAAATTATCTTTTAGTTTCGATTAGCATAAATAAAAATTCTTCATTGCTAAAATACGAACCAACTCCCACAAGCTATGTTGCAAAACTAAGCATTGGACAATTCCTAAAACATTGTGGGATGCAAAAATCTATCATCTTTGTGACACTAAGAGGGTTCAAGAGGAAAGGTACTTTCTTCTATACTACCATGAGCACACCCAAATTACTCAATTCAAAATATCTATTATAATATTGATCATCATAACCTCCCAAGTCATTAAAACCATGGTAAGATTTGTAATAGTGTGGAATAACCTGTTGAGGAGTTTTTTATATAACCTAACATTTCAGACTACTGAAATGAGTCCATCTTCAAGGGAACGCCATCTTTCCTGAGAATTCTTCTCTTACTACTTTTTGAGTATATGAATAAGTTTCTAAAGGAATTGAAGTACCCTTTTCAAGGCTCAATAGACCAATTATAGTATCAATGAACATTAATCATCATCATCATAAAATACATTTTTCAATTATCTATTTAAATAAATAATTATTTAAAATACTATAATTAATGACTACATCTATAACTTAGTTTTTTCACCATAAATGTGAGATTATCAAAAGAAAATTATGAAAAGTGCATGACCATCAAAAACACCAAAATCATAAAAGCATCATATTCCCTTCTGCGATTTTTTTTAACTTTTTCCTCTTCTTCTTAGCCCTCCCACTTCTAAATATTTGATCCCTAAACCATGCATTGCTATTGTAGGTTTTAACCTTGTACATAAATTACCTAAAAACGAATTCTTAAAATAGAAAAATAAACAATGGTGAGAACATAAAACAAATATACACAAATATTTTCCCATGAATCCCAAACCGAGACTACCATATTAATTTTTCATTATATTCATTTCAATGTTACAAAAAATATATATAAATGTCGAAGCATTCATAAACCCCAATCCATAACCCTGGCTTAGAACATAAGCGTAGTTCCCTTGACCGGATCTACAAAATGCCATGGGCAGAAAACCATCATGACCAAAACCATGTGCAAAACCCATGCACAAAACCATGGGTAGGTCCGCCCACCATATTTGAGTCTGCCCCCCATCCTTGGGTTTGTGTAAATACCGCCCCCTTGTAAACCCCCTGACAGGGGGGGCTTCTGCCTCCCTGTGACCCCCCTACTGCGCCTGATGCAATGTACAACATGTGGGGCTAGTTGTGGAAATAATATAGCACAGACCCAACATTCTCCCACTTGTTGTTTTCTTTGCACACAGGGGGTCACATGAGAGCTTAGTCATTGATCCAAGCCTGCCACACTCATTGTTTCTCTACACCAATAAAAATTCTCAATGCTCACAAACTTCGTCAATGCATCTGCAACATTGTTCGAAGTGTCAATATTTACCAGCAACACCTTTTTGTCCTCAACCATATCCCTCACAAAGTGATATTGAACATCAATGTGCTTTTCCTTTGAATGATAAGCAAGTTTCTTTGCCAAGAAAATTGCTCTTTGGATGTTGCAGTATAACCTTATAGCTCGATGTACCAACCCGTCTATGCAACTAATCTACTTCCTTGATTGCATGAGTGGTTGTCATGTATTCAACCTTTGTATTTGAAAGAGCCACTACATACTATATTTTGCTCATCCAACTCACTGGTCCTCCAAATAGGTTAAACACATACCCACTTGTAGATATTCTCCGATCTATATCCCCAACCCAGTCTACATAAACAAAGCCATGGATGTCCAAAACTCTATCCAATCCTGGTCTTCCTTGGTAGCACATACCATAATCACTAGTTCCATGCAAATACCTGAAAACTCGCTTCACTGTTGTCCAATGCTCCTTCCCAGGTTTTGACATAAACCTGCTCAATACTCCCACTGCATGTGTAATGTTTGGTCTAGTACAAAACATTGCATACATCATGATACCGAATGCACTTGCATATGGAACACGGACATGTCCTCCTCCTCTTCTTGTATCTTGGGACACTATTCTGCAGATAACTTTACACCTGCATGAATATGAATCTTCACCGGTTTAATATCTTGCATATTAAAGCTCTACAATATTGTCTCGACATACTTCCTCTGGTTTAACCAAAGCTTCCTCTTTGCCCAATCTCGTTTAATTTTCATGCCCAAAATATAGTTTACAGCACCAATATCCTTCATGTCAAATTTGGAGGATAATTGGGTCTTCAAATCCTAGATAATTTCTTTTTAATTTCCAATCAATCACATATCATCCACATACAAGACCAAATAAATAACACGATCACAAGTTAATTTAAAATACACATAGTGATCCACTTTGCTTCTTGTGAAGCCAAGTCCCAATATATATGTATCAACTTTTTGATACCACATCCTTGGTGATTGTTTTAACCCATATAAATACTTTTTAACCTGCATACCAATTATTTCTTACCCTTCACCACAAAGCCTTATGGTTGCTTCATGTAGATCTCTTCTTCTAGATCCCTTTGAATAAATGTCGTCTTCACATCCATCTATTCTACCCCAAAATCAAAAGCAACGACAATGAATCAAAGTAATATAATAGAAGCTAACTTGGAAACAGGAGAAAAAATATCACCGAAATCAATTCCTAATACCTGGGAATAACCTTTTTCTACCAACCGAGATTTTTATTTCTCCACCTTGCTTTATGCATTCATATTCTTCTTAAACACCCATTTTCTTCCAATGGGCTTCCTTCCAACTGTTAACTCCACCAAATCCCAAGCCTCATTTTTGTCCAAAGATGCCATTTCATCAATCATGGTCTCTTTCTAGATTTTACCATCCTCTGAATACACTGCCTCCCTCACAGTTTTGGGATCATCATCAGTAATAGATAAATCAAAATTTGAATAGAAAGCAAATGGACTATACCTCTCTGGTTGCCTTCTCTCACAATTTGATCTTCTCAAAATTGGAGTATGTGGCTCTTCCTCTTCTGATTCATGTTCTATTGTAGAGTCTGATTATTTCTCCTTTAGCTCAACCTCTATATTCTCAGGTTCCTTTGGTAGGAATTCATGTTTATTAACATATTCAACCTCTATAAACACGACATCTCGGTTGTACACAAACTTCCTTGTTTATGTGTTCCAAAGCTTATAACCTTTTAAACCATCCTTATATTCAATTAAAATGCACCTTTCATATTTACTATCCAACTTGGTTCTTTTCTCCTTTAGAACGTGTACATATGCATCAAACCAAAATACCCCCAAATGTGAAAGAGAGGGTTTCTTACCAGTCCATACCTCATGTGGAGTCTTATCCTCCAACACTGATGAAGGTGATTTGTTAACTAGGTAACATGCAGTATCTACTGCCTCTGCCCAGAATTATTGTCCTAACCCAACACCACTTAGCATGCTCCATGCCTTTTCCATCAACATCCTGTTCATTCTTTCTCCAAATCCATTTTGTTGAGGTTTGTATGGAGTAGTCTTATGTCGTGATATACCACACTTCTTATAAAACTCTTCAAATTCCTTCTTTCATAACTCTCCGCCATTATTTTTCCTCAACAACTTGATCTTCTTCTCTGTCTGATTTTCCACGAGAGCCTTAAATTATTTAAACCTGTCAAAGACTTCAATTTTTTTCCTGAGAAAATATATCCATGTGTTTCTTGATAAGTCATTTATAAATGAGACATAGTACACAGAATTACTGATGCAGAAGCATCGAAGCACCTTAATTAAAATTTAAATTCAATGCTGTGAAATATGAGACGTGGACAACCGTTTGTAAACAGGGGGGAATTCCATGAAACAGAGCTAAAATGATGGAAGTGATAAGTATCTAGAAGACTTGATAAATTATAATTATCTGCCATGTAATCAAACAGAGAGATTTAGGGCTTTAGTTGAGCGATTATGGGAGAAGAACTCGTGGATCTCAGATGATCCACTCGCTTGAAATTTCTTTATAAATGTGAGTCTATATGTCCAGATAGAGAAGGGCAGAGCACAATGTAGTCGTAGGGAAATATGTGATTCAGGCCAGAGTGGCCTTAGCTTGTAATTCGATCTTATAAAATAATGAAATGTGTGATGCGTTTCATTTGATTTTGAATTCTCAATATATTGCATGTTCTTTTTGTTAATTAATAGATTGTGTGAGTAAGAGTGGTTAACAAAGTTCCTATGAACTTCACATAGATGAAGCTATGGAAGAGCATGTATTATTGAAAAACCCCATCGACAGGAATTAGAGTGAAGGATGAAGCAATGGAGAAGAATGATGTGAAGGATGAGCGGACGATCATGATCAAATCGTAGATCTGAAGGGGAAGAGACCAATGGCTAAGATGACATCGCAAGTTAAACAATATATGATGCAATGAGGAGAAGGGTCACATGTCAGCATTGCGCATTAGCGCACATCGCATGATTTATGGTTTAACCATTATTGGTATAGAGGTAAACTTGCAGGCAAGAGAAATGCGATAAGTTGTAAAAGTTGTGATGCGACATCGTCATCGCAACTTCGTATCAACATAATTATGTGTTTTTTGTTAAGGTTATTTGTTAATTTTGCCGATATGTGATGCGTTGTGATTGGTCACCATGTTGTGGGACCCTAGAACTAAAGTTCCGCGTGTATGCATGTTGTCTAGGAGATGTTACGAATTGTTTACATTTCTGATAAAGTAACCGTTGTTCAATTGCTTCTGTATGTATGTTTAATAACACTTCGATATTGTAATCCCCTGCGAGTAAAGGGAGTTTATGTGGGCCATAACCCAAAGGTCCACGGTAATATGTGTAATTTGCAGTTTTCTGCTGCATCAAGTGGTATCAGAGTGGGGAAATATTTTCTACGTGCAAAAGGAGGTACAATTCTGTTGAATATTGGTAAGTTTGTGGTCTTTGTATTGTTGTGTAGGTAGCAGCCGAGGAAGATGAGAAAATTTGTATCAACCTAGAGCCAGGAGTGCTCAAATGATTCCAGGGAAGAGAGAACTAGAGAGATACCGAAAGACTGAGCTCAGGGGAGAGAATCTTGGTGAGGTATCATGTAGCAGGGAAGACTTGCTACTACATAGGTTTTGTTGCAACTCACGAAAAGATCACAAAAGCAATTCCACAGAGGATGTGGGTAGAATTTCTAAAGAAGAAGATTTGGTACTGATAACAAGTAGTAGACTTGTTACAGAGATTAAGAAGGCATATGACCAGGAGGTCATAAAACTTTTGTACCTTAGGAGTCTGATGCAAGAGCATCAGAGCACCTTAATTAAAATTCAAATTCAATGTTGTGAAAGACAAAACATGGACAACCGTTTGTAAACAGGGGAAAATTCCGTGAAACTGAGCCGAAATGATGGAAGCGATAAGTCTCTAGAAGACTTGATAAATTGTAATTATCTGCCATGTAATCAAACAAAGAGATTTAGGGGTTTAGTTGAGCGATTGTGGGAGAATAACTCGTGGATCTTAGATGATCCACTCGCTTGTAATTTCTTTATAAATGTGAGTCTGTATGTCCAGATAGAGAAGGGCAGAGAACAATGTAGCCACAGGGCTAATATGTGATTCATGCCATAGTGGCCTTAGCTTGTAATTCTAGCTCGGAAAATAATGAAATGTGTGTGTGTCATTTGATTTTGAATTCTCAATATATTGTGTGTTCTTTCTGTTAATTAATAGACTATGTGAGTAAGAGTGGTTAATGAAGTTCCTATGAGCTTCGCATAGATGAGGCTATGGAAGAGCATGGATTATTGAATTAAAAACCCCATCGACAAGAATTAGAGTGAAGGATGAAGCAATGGCGAAGAGTCGCGTGAAGGATGACCGGACGGTCATGATCAAATAATAGATCTGAAGGGGAAGAGACCAACGGCTAAGATGACATCGCAAGTTAAACAATATATGATGTGATGAGGAAAAGGGACACGTGTCGGCATTACACATTAGTGCACATCGCATGATTTATGGTTTAACCATTATCGGTATAGAGGTAAACTTGCGGGCAAGCGAAATTGGATAAGTTGTAAAAGTTGCAATGTTGCGATGCGACATCGTCATCGCAACTTTCCATCGGTAGAATTATGTGTTTGTTGTTAAGGTTATTTGATAATTTTTCCAATATGTGATGCGTCTTGATTGGTCACCATGTTGTGGGATCCTAGAACTAAAGTTTCGCGTGTATGCATGTTGTCTGGGAGATGTTACAAATTATTTACATTTCTGATAAAGTAACCGCTGTTCGATTTCTTCCGTATGTATGTTTAATAATACTCTGATATTGTAATACGCTGCGAGTAAAGGGATTTTATGTGGGCCATAACCCACAGGTCCGTGGTAATATGTGTAATTTGCAATTTCATGCTGCATCACTTACCTAGTGATGGAACTGACACAGGTCCAAACACATCATTGTGCACAAGCTCTAATATCTCTCTCGCCTTCTTAGCACTAGAGGGGAAACTCCCCCGATTCTGCTTCCCATGTACACATTTTTCACAGAAATAGAAATCGAGAGAGTTATACATACATTCTCCCATACCATTACCATGTAGTATTCAAAGGCCCTTCTCTCCAATATGTCCAAGCCTTTGATGCCATAACATAGTCTTTCTCCAAATACCACTAGGTTTTTTGCTCCACTTTCAGGAACTACATAAGTGTTTCACCCATCAATAACAATGTTACCTAAAATATTGTACAAAGTTCCAATCCGAACTCCTCGCATCAATACCAGTGCTCCCCGAACCATCTTGCACGTATCTTTCTCGAACACTGTTTTTACACCTGCATCATCCATATTGCTTACAAAAATCAGATTTCTCACCAATGCAGGAATATGCAGAACACCAGGAAGTGTTCTAATACTTCCACCTTTCACCTGAGTCAATCAACCATGCCTCGTGATCTACATGTGTACCTGAAGAAGAAGACAATTACACATCTCCACCTTCATCTTAGGTGGTTTTCGCCTCTGCAGAAGGAGCATCACCATATCTCTTTAATTTCTCAAGAGATTTAGATCTACAGTCCTTTTTATATTGCCCTTCCTTTCTACATTTCCAGCACAGCTTTTCAGGTTTTCCTGGAGATTTAGATCTCCACTCGAGGGCTTATTTTTGTTTTTGTTTAGAGACCATCCTCATATATATAAGACATCTCCATTTTGGCTCTCCATATTTTTCCATCTCATCTCCTTCGACAACAAGGATGAGACTATTTTATCAAACTTCAAGGTAGTTGTATTGCTACCTATTGCAAGAACTCGACTATCCCATGAATCTGTTAGAGAACATAACAAACTGATGCACTTATCTTCATCATAAATTTGTATATTAACATATAACAACTGGCTTCCACAGTATTAAAGGTGTTCAAATGCTCTATCACTGAGTCTCCATCATTCATCCTTAGGTTATACAAGTTTTTCCACAGGAAATGTTTGTTCACCAGAGACTTAGATTGGTACAAAGTCCCTAACTTGACCCACAAATCCTTTTCCATAGCTTACCTTGATACATTCAACAATACTAAATATTAGATACACAATTGTATTGTGCTCTTTGCCTTTCGATCCAACTTCACCTAATATTATGGTGACATTGTCATTGATTTAGTCCTTGTATCTACCACGATCCACTGATCTTTATCGATCAATAGATCCTCCATCTTGAGCTTCCACAACTCAAAAATTCGTAGATATCCCACTAAAAAAGGTATACCAAAGGCCTGAGAAAAAAACCTCGACAACAAAAGAATTCCCTTAAAGTTGAAACAACTTTGATACCAAATTTAGGCTTTAACCCTGTACAAAAATTACCTGTAAACGAATTCTTAAAACATACAAATAAGCAGTGGTGAGAACATAAAACAAATATACACAAATATTTTCCCTGGATCCCAAACCAAGACTACCAGACTGAATTTTCATTATATTCCTTTCGATTTTAAAATACATATATATATACATTCCAAAGCATTCATAAACCCCAATCCATAACCATGGATTATAACATAATTGTAGTTCCCTTGACTGGATCTACAAAATACCATGGGAAAAAAACCATCATGCCAAAAACCATGTGCAAAACCCATGCACAAAACCATGGGTATGTCCTCCCACCATATTTGGGTCCACCTAACTATTTTTGTGTCTGCATAAAAAGAATTCTTGGATCGCTGCCCTAGACCCTGTGTAGGGGTGCTATCGCCTCCTTTCAAACCCCCAGACAAGGGGGGTTTCCGCCCCCCCTGTGACCACCCCATTGCGCCCAAGCAACGTACAACACATGAAGCTAGTCGTGGAAGGAATATAACACGTACCCAACATTCTCCCACTTATTGTTTTCTTTCCACACAGGTGGTCACATGAGAGCTTAGTCATTGGTCCAACCCTACAACACCAATTGTTTCTCTACACCGAGAAAACTTCTCAGTGCTCACATACTTCATCAATGCATCTACAACATTCTTCAAAGTGTCCACCTTTACCAACAACACATTTTTGTCCTGAACCATATCCCTTACAAAGTGATACTGAACATCAATGTGCTATGTCTTTGAATGATAAGCAAGGTTCTTTTCCAAAAAAAATCTACTTTGGCTGTTATAGTTTATCCTTATAGCTTATTGTACCAACCCCATACTTGAACACAATATCTGCAACCAAACTACTTTGTTGCTTGCATGAGTGACTGCCATGTATTCAACCTCTGTAGTTGAAAGAGCCACTACAAATTTTCTTTTTTTTCATCCAACTGACTACTCCTCCAAATAGGTTAAACACATACCCACTTATAGATCTTCTCCGATCTAGATCTCCAGCCCAGACTGCATCAACAAAGCCACATATGTCCAAAAATTTGTCTAATCCTGGACTTCATTGGTAGCACAGACCATAATCACTAGTGCCACGCAAATACCTGAAAAAACTCTTCACTGTTGTCCAATGCTCCTTCGTCGGTTTTGACATAAACCTGCTCCATACTCCCACTACATGTGAAATGTCTAGTCTAGTACATAACATTTCATACACTAGGCTACCAACTGCACTTGCATATGGAACGCGGGACATATCCTCTTCCTCTTCTTGTGTCTTGGGACAATGTTTTGCATATAACTTTACACCTACAAGAATGTGAACCTTCACTAGTTTAATATCATGCATATTAAACCTCTATAATATTGTCTCGACATACTTCCTTTGGTTTAACCAAAGCTTCCTCTTTGCCCAATATTGTTTAATTCCCATGCCCAAAATATAGTTTGCAGCACCAAGATCCTTCATGTCAAGTTTGGAGGACAATTGGATCTTCAAATCCTGGATAATTTCTTTGTCATTTCCAACCAATATCATATCTTCCACATACAAGACAAAATAAATAACACGGTCACCAATTAATTTAAAATACACATACTGATCTACTTTGTTTCTTGTGAAGCCAAGTCCCTGTATATATTGATCAAATTTCTGATACCACATCCTTCGCGACTGTTTTAACCCATACAATTTTTTTTTTAACTTGCATACCAGTTCTTTCTTACCCTTTACCGCAAAGCCTTCTAGTTGCTTCATGTATATCTCTTCTTCCAGGTCCCATGAATAAATGTTTTATTCACATCCATATATTTTACCTCGAAATCAAAATCAGCCACAAAAAATAAAAGTAATCTAATATAAGCTAACTTGGAAAAAGGAGAAAAAATATCACCGAAATCAATTCCCTACACCTGGGAATAACCTTTTTCTACGAACTGAGCTTTGTATTTCACCACCTTGCCTTCTGCATTCATCTTCTTCTTAAACACTTGTTTGTTGCCAATGGGTTTCCTTCTAGTCGATAACTCCACCGGATCCCAAGCCTCTATTGTGTCCAAAGATGCCATTTCATCAGTCATGGCATCTTTCTAGAGTTTTCCATCCTCTGAATCCATTGCCTCCTCGACAGTTCTTGGATCACCATCAGTAATAGATAAAGAAAAATTTGAACAGAAAGCAGATGGACTATACCTCTTTGGTTGCCTCCTCTCACGAATCGATCTTCTCAAAATTGGTGTATGTGGCTCTTCTTCTTCTGATTCCTATTTTGTTGTAGAGTTTTATTTTTCCTCCTTTAGCTTAAACTCTATCTTCTCAGGTTCCTTTGGTAGGACTTCATGTTTAATAACAAATTTCACCTCTTTAAACACCATATCTCGGCTATACACGACCTTCCTTGCTTTTAGGTTCCAAAGCTTATAACCTTTTAAATGACTTATATCCAATAAAAGTGCACCTTTCAAATTTATTATCCAACTTGGTTCTTTTCTCCTTTGGAACATGTACATGCATCACATCCAAATACCCTCAAATGTGAAAGAAAGGGTTTCTTACCAACCCATACCTCATGTGGAGTCTTATTCTCTAATGCTAATGAAGGTGATTTGATAACCAAGTAACTTGCAGTATCTACTACCTCTGCCAGAATTCCTGTCCTAACCTGATATCACTTAACATGCTTCTTGTCTTTTCCATCAACATCCTGTTTATTCTTTCCACAACTCCATTTTGTTGAGGTGTGCATGGAGCAGTCTTATTTCGTGCTATACCACATTTCTTACAAAACTCTTCAAGTTCCTTCTTGTATAACTCTCCATCACTATATGTTCTAAACACCTTGATCTTCTTCTCTGTATGATTTTCCACCAGAGCCTTAAAGTCCTTAAACTTGTCAAAGAATTCAGATTTTTTCTTGAGGAAATATATTTGTGTATTCATTGAGAATTCATCTATAAATGATACATAGTACAAACTTACCCATTGATGGAATCGACACAGGTCAAAACACATCACTATGCATAAGCTCTAATATCCCTTTCGCTCTCTTAGCAACAGAGGGGAAACTCACCTAATTCTGCTTCTCATAGAAATAATGTTCATAAAAATCAAAATCCAAAGATCAATTAGACATACCTTCTACCATACCATTACCATGCAGTATTCGAAGGCCCTTCTCTGCAATATGTCCAAGCCTTTGATGCCATGACATGGTATTTTCTCCAAAGACCACTAAGATTTTTGTTGCACTTTAAGGAACCATAGAATTGTTGCACCCATCAATGACAGTGATACCCAAAAGCTTGTAAAAATTTCCAATCCGAACTCCCTCCATCAATACCAATGCTCCCCGAACCATCTTGCAAGTATCTTTCTTGAACACTGTTTTTACACCTGCATCATCCATCTTGCTTACATAAATCATATTTATGGCCAATGCAGGAATATGAAAAACACCAAGAAGTGTTATAATCCTTCCACCTTGCAAATTCATCTTGACTTTTCTACATCTTATGATTCTAGCCATCTTTTCATCCCCTAAGAAGACATCACCACCATCATATTTTCGCATTCACAAAACCACTCCCTATGGGGAGTGAAGTGAAAGGATGCACCTAAGTTAATCAACCATGCCTCATGGTCTACATGTGTACTTTAATAAGAAGGCAAGTACACATCCCCACCTTCCTTTGAGGTTGTTTTTCCTCTAAAGAAGGAGCATCATTAGATCCCTTTCCTTTCTTAGGAGCTTTAGATCTACATTAATTTTTGTAGTGCCCTTCCTTTCCGCATTTCTAGCACACCTTTATAGGTTTTCCTGGAGATTTAGATGTCCCACTCGATGACTTATTTTTGTTTATGTTCAGGGACTGTCCTCGTACAAAAAATTCGTCTCCATTTTGGCTCTCCATACTTTTTCCGTCTCATCTCCTTCGACAACAAGGATGCAACTATTTCAACAAAATTCAAGGTAGTTGTATTGCTACCTATTGCAACAACTAGACTATCCCACGAATCTGGTAGAGAACATAGTAAAATGATGTACTTATATTTATTAGAAATTTTTATATCAACAAATAAAAACTAAATTACCACAATATTAAAGGCATTCAAATGCTCTGTCACTGAGTCTCCATCCTTCATCCCCAGGTTATACAACTTTCTTTGCAAGAACAGTTTGTTCACCAGAGACTTAGATTGGTACAAAGTCCTTAACTTTACCCACAAATAATTCAACGTAGCTTCCCCTTCATCATAGATTCCCCATTGGTTTAGTACTCGGATTTATCGTGATCCACTAATATTTATCCACCAACAGATCCTCCATCTTGAGCTTCCACAACATAAAACTTTGTCCATTGAATTTCTCGATCTCTATATTTCCACAGTTCGCCATCTTCTTTCACCACAAGAATCGATCCTGCAGATCTCTCACTGAACAGGGTCTACCACAGGCCCAAGAAAAACCCCTCAGAAGAAAAGGCGTCCCCTTGAAGTCGAAATAAATCTGATACCAAATGTAGGTTTTAACCCTGTATAGAAATTACCTGCAAACAAATTCTCAAAACAAAGAATAAAACAATGGCGAGAACATAAAACAAATATACACATAGATTTTCCCTTTGATCCCAAACCGGGATTACCATATTGATTTTTCATGATATTCATTTCAATGTTACAATATATATATATATATATATATATATATATATATATATATATATATATATATATATGTTAAACATTCTTGAACCCAAATCCATAACAACATATACCATAACATAACCGTAGTTCCCTTGAATGAATCTACAAAATACCATGGGAAAAAAATGATCATGCCCAAAATTCATGTGCAAAACCCATGCAAAAAACCATGGGTAGGTCCACCCACCATCTTTGGGTCTGCCCCCCATCCTCGAATTCATGACTATTATTAGGTTTGCTTAAAAAAAATTCCCAGGAGCCACATGGGCCAGGTATGGGGAAGACTCCCCTTGCTGTAAACCCCCCAATAGGGGGGGCTTCCACCCCCTATGACCCCCCTTGTTGCGCCTGGCACAACGTACAACATGTGGAGCTAGTCGTGGAAAGAATATAACACACACCCAACAACTATTAATTTTGTTATTAAAGTTATAATACTCCATCCATATTATACATGTGGAGAACTCAGAGGGAATCACAAATTCCAATTGAATAATTACTTTTATCTTATGTGTGTGTGTGTGTGTGTGTGTGTGTGTGTGTGTGTGTGTGACATCAAATTGATTTATTAAACCCCCATATTTGTGAGACAAGGGACCTATTTCTACATAACAATTTGATTGGTAAAGTATACGAAGGTGTACATGCTCTACCCCCCTTTGGATTTCAACCTATGATCTCTTAGGAAACACATGATCTTAACCATTAGACCCATTAGAGTTTAGTTTGGGTAGAGAAGAGAATGTGTATTATCCTCTCCACCCAGGTTCAATTCCCAAAAGTGACACATTGCGCTCTTAATAAGTATATTGTTAGAATGGTCTTAAACACTATATTTCCAAAGCCTTGAACTTATACATAATCCAATTCACCTTATATCATCCTTGAAATAGGAAAACAAATACCCAACCAATTTTTTTCGAAATATATATTTATAAAACAAACTATATGTTAATATTAAAAGTTAAAATTATGAAAAAACATCATCATTATTATTATCTAAGTTTATCCTTATTGTTTCAAGAACTACCCCAAACATCAGCATCAATTTCTAACCACTTAAAGGAGATTACATTTCACTCTATGTGTTTCAAACCATCACTTAGCGAAGTCCATGTAACATGCTAGGGAATCACATACTTTCTCCAATTGATCAATACTTGTAAAATGTTTAACTCTTCATGATCCTAGTTGTAAACAATTTCTTGCAAATTGAAAATTTGAGGGCCCAATTTGGATTATGATTCTGCTTTTCTCATAAAGACACTAAATTCATGATTTCTTTCAACTTTCCAAAATCAACCCATACTATTGAACAAGTACGAGGTTGGTAGGGTGAGAAGAATGTCATATAATGATTGTAATTCTTGAATCTAAGAGCTTATGGAGTTCCTTTTGGATAATTTATTCTAACTAAGGATAGAAAGGCCTTTGTTTTTATCAAAATGGCTTGGTAATAGGTTTTAGAGTGTAATCTTTTTGGTATCATGTACATTCAAATACTTGCAAGTCTAAGCAAAAACCATTCATTCTATTTAAATGATTGGGTATATTATTTCCTCTCTAGGGGAGTAGAGAAACCACCAAGGTTGATTTTTTTGTGTCCTCATCAGTTCTTATAATAATCACTTTGTGCATCATGTAAGACTTTTTCATCTCGGTGTTACCCAATTTTGAAAACTACCATGTCATTAAAAAGTTTTTCCTAGAATACAATGGCGATTGTCGTCTTATTAGTCCCTACCATCACGAGACTATTAGTAATTTATTTTGCTTTTAGATTAGTTTAAGTACATATTTTAAACCAAAGTTTAAATTTTATGTTTCATTGAACACTTTTTTAGGGCATATCAGATATTGAAACTATTTTATTTTATCCAATCAATAATTTTAAGGCCTTATTTGGCCTCATGTCGAGGTCAAGCTCCACATTCTCCATGGTAATGTTAGGTTAAGATTAAGATTGCTTGGACACTTTTTCTAAATCCAAGTAATGCTAACATTTATTTAGTTGTTAAGTCTAACATTAAATGTCCTCTTGTAAACTTGTAATATTAACCCATAGTTTATGACATCCTTTCCTCTTTTAGCCATTGCATAGTTTGTTCTTCGATTTGTCTAGCCGCGAACCTTGCATGCATTTTCCATGTGCCTTTGGACCACAATTATTCATTTTCTCTATTTGTATCACATATTTTCTTTGCCTAAGCTTGTCTACTAAGTTGCAAGCCAGTCTTCCTCCCTTGGATTTTCTTGGATTTTTCTATGTTCATGCCTTGCTCTAGCAAACGAGCTTCGACATACACCCAACATTATCTTGTGCACACCAACACAATGCCCTTCTCATTTTCTAGATGCATGATATTATCTCACAAATTATAGTTATATATGCTCTCATTATTTTCTCTCATAGCATTATACTCCTCCTCTACTTTTTCCCTCAAACATTATAGTCACATATGCTCTCACTGTTTTCTCTCATAGTCATTATAGTCCTCCCCTACTTTTTCCCAACCTTAGTAGTAAATAATTACAAACTCTAGAATGATTAATTGCTCACCTTAGCCTATTTTATAGACCATTGCTAATATGATGTGCCCCGTCTACACGACGACCCTCTACAAATTGTTGCTTAGTCGTCTGGACATGAGTGTGAAGGTGAATTAGAGGAATGCACAACATTGGGTACATTCATTTCTAAGTGTTTTAGCTTGTTGACTTTGCTACGACCTCTTGTTGGCATGATCAATTTGCTCCACCCTCTTCAAACTGATGCTCACTGGTTGGCACACAAGGTCATTTGCACACCAACCCTCTGCAAATTATGACTCAATGGTATGCACACTAGGTGAATGTGAATTATTATTTTTAACTTTATAATAACAAATTTTAAAACCTATCCCATGAGGCATAAATTAGAAAGTGACAGGGTTATGGGTTTTCTATTAAGGCACTTCGTGGTGTAAAGGTCACTGATTCGAAACTCCATGGGCAAAAATTGAGCATGTTAAGGCCTATTGTGGTCAAGCTGGGTGAAATCCCCAGGTGACGACTTAGATGCTCTTGGGTCATGGTTACTCAAGCCGCTGGTTAGTCACACAATCATTTCAGGACTCACATAAACTAGCAAACAAAAGAAAAACAAATTTTAAAACCTACAATGAACATATATGCTATAAGTAAACCTTGATATACAATCCATCATTACTTGTATACTTTTATTTTTTGTATAATTCATCTTAAGATTGCCTTTTGGTCTTAGAATAAGACCTACAACTGCGTTTGATTGACTAAGACCTCATCTTCAATGAGCATAAGAAAATAGGTTAATGAACCAAGATCTAAAAGCATTTTGTAAGAGTGAAAGTCTACCCCTTTATAGATTACCAATGATGGTCTGACTTTATAAAGGGAATGAAATGCAATGCATATTTATAAAAACAACACAAAGATACAATGAAACTCGACTTATATTAATAAATGGAAAGTGTTGAAACTGTAAAAATGTAGAATGAAACAAACTCACTCGAATGTTGGTGGCTTATCTTTGAGAAGAGATGTGAAAATTACGTGCATTCATTAGAGCGCATTACAATGAGGTCGAAAGACCTTTTTTAACATAAGCAACAATGATGAAAGCCTAAATATCCAAAAACCTAACCTTAGGAGATGAAACACCAAAAGGTTTGTGGGCCCATTGTGGTTAGTTGGTATGCCAACTTTTTGGGGTTGTAAATTTTGCATACGATTTTCATTTGGTGCACTTGGTAGCTCGTTGAAAAGGTTTAGTCTAGAATTACACATTCCAATTGAGGCCTAGGCTAAAACCTACATGCATAGGTCCTCGCCACATCAAATAAATAGGGCCTCAAAATAGACCCAAAAATTTAGGACTCAAAAAAATGTATACAAACTACTGAGTTGGGGAACTGTTCTTTGAGCCAGTGGAATAGGTGGGTGACCACTAATATCCACCTGGATAAAACGAGTTATTTTAGGCAACATATTTTACTTTAATTGGTTAAAAATTAAGTTAGGTTAAGGTTTTCCACCTTTGGAATAAGATTAAAACAAAACAAATAAAAGGAAAAAGAAAAAGAAAATAAGAAGAAAATTTTGTTTTTTTAATCACCTTAATGTGGAAATTGATAAATATAAAAATATAATACTTGTAGTTAATTACGCCATAAGGCGTCACTATTTGAAAATAAATCTCCTGTGTGCATTGTGTCATAACTTGAAACCGTTAGATTATATGTTAGACGATTAGAACATATTCAATCGTTGGGTGAAAAGGCAAAGTTAGTTGCAAATATTTAGTTTACAATGCAGTTATGATAACTCATTAGTTACTGGAGGGTTTCTAGGGCTTCTTCTTGTCTGTTTAGAGTCGCTCGGCCATTCAAAATTCCTTGCAACATAGGAGTCCCATTGTGAGTCCTAGTAATCTGTTTGATCAGGATTTTTCTTTTAAATTTTGTCTACGAGTCCTGGTAATCTGTTTGATTAGGAATTTAGCTAAGAATCTAATTCTTCCTTGTTGTATTTATATGTTTTAGTCTTTCTTGTTTATAATGTATGTGGTTTTATTTGTAAAGGTAATTCCAAGAACCATTTGGCTAGACAGCGTCACTAGATCGTTGCTTTTACAGTGGCCAGTTTCGGAAGTAGAAGCTCTTCGTCGAATGAAAAGATTGAAACAAAATATGGATCTCAGCAGTGGGTATGTTGTAGAAATTGCAGGCATTAACGTTGCGCATGTGCTCGTCATACACATTAAATTCCTTTACTTCAATACTTTTTGCCTCGAAATTGTTGCCCCTAACAATCTCAGGGGATAAGGATTCATGCCTCTTTCCTCTATTAATTTAAGCTAAGTAATTTCTCTGTTATTTCTTTTTCTTGAAAGAATTGGTAGTTCTTGTGTTTATTTTTCTGATTCATCTAGTAGTAGGAAAAATCATATAGGCCCTTTATGATTTTAGTTGAAGCAAAGATCCATTTCATGACTCAAGATTTGCCCCTTTTGTAATCTTTGTTTTTCTTTTCTTAATTTATTTGGTGAATTTGGATTTTCTATTAGGTCGATGTGGAAGTCTCCTTTGATCTCCCAAGGCTCGAAATAGCAGAGTTTGAAGACAAGGTGTGAGTAAATTCGACAGCTCACCCTCGTCTTGGGTTCGAATCCTCTTGATCCCACCCTTAGTTATCGATCCAAATTTTCTGATTGCTACTGTGTTTGTTGATGAGGACCCCATAGTCTTGGGCAGAGAAAAGGCTTCCTTATCCATGTATTTTTGCACAGAAATTCAAGCCGTCAGGGTTCTGCAACATAGGAGTCCCATTGAAAAGATTTTGATTGTCCCATTTGCATTGTGTTTCCTTTAAGGATTTGGGGAATCGTTTCTTTTGATGGGGCTTCGACTATGGCGAGTGTGGTTGTGCTATCTATATTAAACTTAATCCATCTCATGCTTTCCACTTCTACTAGTCTGGGGAACTTGGTTCAAATTGCAGGGAGGAGGTTGAGGCACTATGGGGTGCTCCAGAGAGTCAACTCATGCTTTCCACTACTACTGATTTGGAGAACCTGGTTCAAATTGCAGAGAAGATGTGGTGGCACTATCGAGTCCCATTGAAAAATTATGATTGTCGATGACTCAAAGTGGGTGATTCAAAGTGGGTTCAGAGATAGAATTTTGAGAATATTCTAATGGTCGATGACTCAAAGTGGGTTCAGGGACGAAACTCTCTTGATTTTAATATATATAATATTAGGAAACAAATGTTCAAAATGGTATTTAATTCATAGAAATAAACTAGCCTCTCAAGCTAAGAATCTGATTCTTCCTTGATGTATTTATATGTTTTAGTTTTTCTTGTTTATAATGTATGCAGTTTTCTTTGTAAAGGTGATTCTAAGAACCATGTGGCTAGACAATGTCACCAGATCGCTGCTTTTACAGTAATATGACCGTAAGCAAGTAAACATAACTAGAGAACCCAACCATTTTGTTCAATTGACATCTCAAATAAAGTCCAGTGGTAAGGCATGAGCTCTCCAGAAATACTTTTAGTAATTTGAATATTTTAATCAATTCCTCACAGCTTGAAGTGCATTGTAAGTGGATATCGTAACTAATTAGAAATTAGAATATTGAAGCGAGAAAACTGAATGAACTAGATAACTTCTCTGTAGCACCTTGTCTTAGGCAACTGAGTGAGAGACATTAGAAAGCCTTTGTGTTGATCTTGAATGAGACCCAAAAGCCCTGTTTTTGCTTTTGCTTGAAAGAAAAGATGAAACGATTGAACTACAAAGATTGCAATCTATAAAACTATGTAACTTGGTCACATCCAAAGCTTTGAAATTATATGAAAAACAGAGGCACTATTCTTTCATAGATTTAATATTTTTGTCAATCATGTTTACTTGTCAGAGAGGAGAGATAATCTAACCTTTGAAGATAATTCTACATGTGATGGAGAAGTCAGTGTCACTCAAGTCTCGACACAACAGAAGAAAGGAATGACCCTTCCTTTCAGGTCATTGTTGATGGCTTTTGAGAACATAAACTATTACGTTGACATGCCACCGGCATGTGTATCTACAAGTCGTTCAATTGAATTGGTAATCTGCCAGTAGTTCTCTTCAATGGAATATTTGGAACTAATGTTTAGTTTCGTAACAGGAGATGAAAAGTGAAGGGTTGGGTCAAGAAAGGCTACAACTCCTTTCCAATGTAAGTGGATCCTTTAGACCAGGGGTACTTACAGCCTTGATGGGAGTTAGCGGTGCTGGAAAAACTATCCTAATGGATGTCTTGGTTGGAAGATAAACATGGGGCTATATAGAAGGAAATATAAGCATCTTTGGATTCCCTAAGAAGCAAGAAACATTACTCGCATCTCAGGGTGTTGTGAACAAAATGATATCCACTCTCCAAATTTCATAGTCTTTGAATCACTAATGTATTCTGCATGGCTCCGTCTTCCTTGCGAGGTTGACAAGAAAACTAGAATGGTTGTTCTAAATTTCTCCCCTTTGCATGCGGTTCTTAAGAGTGAAGATCTTTCTTATTAATGAGACTATGCGATCAGCTTTTACTCACATATTTTTGTTGTTATAATAATTGCAGATGTTTGTGGCAGAAGTCATGGAGCTTGTAGAAATCACTCCTCTGAGAGATGCTCTTGTAGGGCTTCTTGGAGTGACATGTTTTTCTACATAGCAAAGGAAGAGACTTACCATTGCAGTGGAAATAGTTGCCAATCCTTCTATTATTTTCACGGATGAGCCAACTTCGGGACGAGATGCCCATGCTGCAACCATTTTTATGCGTATTGTTTGCAACATAGTTAATACAGGTCGAACTGTTGTTTGTACCATCCACCAACCCAACATTGATATCTTTGAAGCTTTTGATGAGGTGAATTCAAACATTTTCATGATCAATCTATGCAATGTGAAACAAAAGGCCTATTTTATTTTTCTTTGCTTGGCTTAACAAAATGAAGGATTACAAAGGGCTAGAACAAGGCAGGGCTCCACAAAACCAATAATTGCTAAATTTTCAGTTTTATTGGTTTGTTGAACTGTAGCTCTTGCTCTTGAAAAGGGGTGGCCAAACCATCTATGCGGGTCCTTTGGGTCATTATTCTCAAAAACTCATTGAGTATTTTGAGGTATAAGTGAATTTTTATTTCGTGTTTTATAATCTATTTAGTAATCGATTGCGCTTGTCATTATCAATCCATGTTTGGAAAGAATGATCTTGTCTGATTCTTGTTTGTTTGACCAGGCTGTTCTGAGAATACCACAAATTAGAGAAGGATTCAATCCAGTGACATGGGTGCTGGAAGTGAGTTCCATAGCTGCTAAGGAAAAACTTGTTCTAGGGTTTGCTGAGATCTACAGAATATCAGCACTCTATGAGTATGTCTAACATAATTGTAGGAATTTGTTTGAGAAAGAGCCCTTTTTATTGTGCATCTCTAATTTTGTTATCCTATCTTTGCTAACATAATTTCTCCCAAGCAGTTGTAATTTTTTTAAATCCTTATTTGAATGTTACGTTGTTTTTCTTTCAGATGGAATCGAGCCCTTATTCAAAAACTAAGCACCCCTGCTCCTGGCTCGCAGGATCTGAGTTTTCCAACATATTTTGCACAATCCTTCAAGGTTCAGTGCTTGGCATGCCTTTGGAAGCAACATTGGTCATATTGGAGGAATCCACACTATAATGTTGTGCGGTTTTTCTTCACTACAGTGGTTGCTCTATTGTTTGGGACCATCTTTTGGGACCTTGGAACAAAGAGGTTGGACTCTCTTCTACAAAACTGGCACCCACCTCAATTTGATACAATAATAAAAATAATATTGTAAAATATATTTTAAAAGAAACTATTTAAATAAAAATATTATTATTATCATTATAATTATTAATTTATAATATTTTTTATTTTTATTTTTACAAGAACGGGTATTGATTTATATTAAAGCCATGGCCAAAAATGCCACAAAACATATTACAAAAAGCAACTGCAAAGCCCAGATTTCCTCTCTTGCCAGGGGCTTGTTGGTCCAGAGGGTAAAGAGTTGGTGATTCTTACAATTAGCGATAGAATCAATCTCCGAAATTTTCCCTAACTTATGAATACAAAAAAAATGGTTCAGGAAAATGCGATAAAACATGGTAACAAGAATTTAGGGAATGGGATCCCATTCTTCGACCTGGTCTCTTAAAAGAGAGCCAACAGAGAGATGTACAACTTTATTGGCTTCCAAATCTGCATCCTTGTTATTCTCCCTCAACACATGAAAGAATTTACACTCTGAAAGGAATTGACCATAATTTTGATTCTAGCCATCAATCTTTCAAATCTGAGATCTGAAGGTACTGAATTGTCCACCATAGTTTTTACAATGGACAGAGAATCACCAATTACATTTTCTTCTTTGATACCTAAGTTATTGGCTTTCTTGAGGCCTTGGAATAGATCCAATGCTTCTGCTTGTATGCTTCTGTTGTGGCCCAATCCCTAGGTGAAACTGTGGTCGATTTTGCCTTCAATGTTCTTGATTACTCCTCCAGCACCAGCTAATCCAGGGTTGCCTTTTTCTGCCCTATCAAAGAAAAGAGTAGGTCTAGATTGCTTGCTGGACCAAATTGAGAAGCCTTTCTCATTTCTTTTAATTTGCCATTCTTTAGTTGGCTTGCTTTGCCTTACAACTTCATAAAACTTGAGACCCATCATGGCGCCCCAATCCAGCTCTTGCTGACTTAAATTAGTATCCTCAAGCTGATCCCCTAGACTTTCTTTCAATTGACATTTAATCTTGACCATGATAATTTTCACATCCTGCCCTTTGTCTCTAAAAATTCTCTTGTTTCTCTCCAACCATATTTTCCAGCAAATGATCTTGGGCAAGGAGAGCCAGGAAATTTTGAAGCTTTCATTTTTTAGAAAATCTCCTGGATAAATGTGCATCCAATTAGCAAATAAATCAGTGATGGAGGAGGGAAAATTTAGTTTATTTTTCCAAGGGCTCAGAATGTCTTGCCAAATTTCCTGTGTGAATTTGCAATTCAGCAGGAGATGACCTGCGTTCTCTTCATTCTCACTGCATAATCGACATTTTGAAGGCCCCTGAAAACCTTTAATCTTCAATCTATCCTCTATTAGAATTCTATTGTGGCAAATGAGACAACATAAAAAATCTATTTTTGGGATGGACTTGTGTTTCCAAAGTCCCTTCGACGTTGCTAGGTTTGGAGGGACGTAAGGCTGTTCCTGCATTTTTTTTATAACCCAAAGTCATTGTATAAGAGCCCAATTGGGGACCCCAACCACGTTTATCAGCTCTCCTCTCATGGATCGGCGCCATTCCTTTGAGAAGCTTCAGTAAATCATCCCAATCGCATTTCATCTCCAAAGAGACATGGATCCACTTCCAACTGTGCCAGTGATTATCTTTCCAACTCGAAATGTCCCAGAGAGTTGTGAGGCCAATGTTTGACATCCAAATATGCAACGCTTGAAGGGAATTTGAGTCAGCAAGGGGCGGATTATCCATGATGCAATCCTCCCAGATTTTAGTTTGTTTTTCGTTTCCTGGGATCCAGGATGCGTTGAGATTGATCATAGGAATAGCTTTAGCCCATAGCTTGATAAATTGTGATCCATTTTTTGTGCATGGGTTGTCTAGACAACGTTTTCTTGTTCCGGGGAAGTATTTCTTCCAGAAGGCCTTTTGTGCCCAGCCAAGATTGGGAGAAATGAGACGCCAAATTACTTTAGCTCCCGTGACCACGTTTTGGGTACAAAGATATTTAAAATTTAGGCCTCTTTCCATTGGAGGCTTGGTGACTTTGTCCCAGCTCACCAGAGGGATTATGTTCTCATTTTGTTTTCCACCATTCCAAAAGAATTTTTGGATTAACTCCTCCATTTTTCTGAGAATACGTGAGGGAGCCAACATAATAGAGAATTGAAAAATAGGAAGGCTGCTAAGTACTACTTTAATAAGAACAGACTTACCTGTGAGGTTGAGACATGAGAAATCCCAAGCCTGGATCTTGAGCTTGAATTTTTCAAGCAGAGGGAGCCAGTCTTTGCTGAAGGCACTTATTTGGAAGATTGGGAGGCACAGGTACTTGAATGAGGTCCAGTTTGACGATGCAACAAAGCCCATACATCTGGAGATGGCACAGAGGACGTTGGCAGAAGTGTTCCAGCAGTAAATATGACATTTTCCCTTGTTTAGGATACTACTAGTAGCTTCACAGAAATCCTCCAACACCTCTTTGAACCTTGAAGCCGTAAGGACAGAGGTGGCCCCCAGCAAAATATATTTGTCGAAAAATAGAGCATGGTTTATATTTTTGACCCATCTTGCAATGTTAAGGCCCATGATTTCTTGTTCTGACTTCTTCTTGTCCAAGTAGAAGCTTAGAACAGAAGCTTGAATTACAAAGAGGAGAGGGGAAAGAGGACATCCCTGACAAAGCCCTCTTGTCGCTTTGAAGAATTCTGCTGCTCTTCCGTTCACCAGAGGGGCAATCCAAGGCTCAGTAATACAAGCCCGGATCTAGTTAATAAAATTAGACCCAAACCCAAAATTTTGCATTACCTCCAAGAGAAAGTTGTGTCTGACACAATCAAAGCCATTTTCCAGCTCTAATTTGACAACCATTTCCTTTTCTTTACGTTGCAGACTTGAATGGATCACCTCTTGGACGAGGATGAAATTATCCACAAGTTTCCTCCCATGAACAAAGCCACCTTGGTTCTCCAGGATGATGGTAGGAAGGATACTTTTCATTCTATTGGAAATCACTTTGGTTATCAATTTGTATCCTATGTTACAAAGAGAAATTGGGCGAAATCTATTGAAAACATTGACACCCTTTTCCTTAGGGATGAGGGCAAGAAAGGCAGAATTGGTACTGCCCCCAATTTTCTTGCAGGCTTAGGATTTCAAAATCATTTTAGGCAGATCCTTTTCCACTATCTGCCAACAAGCTTGCAGAAATCTGGCAATGAAGCTATCCAGTCAGGGCGTTTTGTCTGGCTCCATGGCGAAAAGAGCCACCTTTATTTCTTGTTTGGTGACCTTAGCTTCAAGGTACTGGTTCATCTTGGAGGTGGCATTTGGAGGTGTTGTAACTCCTAGAGACAACCCTAAGTTGTAAAAGGACCAGTGCCTAGGACATCTTAAATGCAAGGAGTTTCTAATATAACTGGTAGCAGTTAACAATAGTATGGTTTCCTTGCTACTAACAAATTTGGTGGAAATTTGGTAGAAATAGTGGCTTTGTTGGTAGGGACCAAGCCTTCAAAGATAAATGAAACAACTAGGAATACTTCTGGGGATCCTGTACGAGACTAAATAAGTAGATGCATCAGACAACTACAAATCATCTTGCTGTAAAGAGGGCTGACTATTAAAATGATAAAAAATTATCAAGGTATGTGTAAGCGGAAACTATGAAGGAGTATGAAGTGGGATATACACTATAAATGGGCTTATATTAAGATAAGAATCCATAAAGTGCTTATCAGAAGAATTATGGAAATGAGATAGAAAGTGAACAAAGTATCATGCCTGAGCCATTTTTAAAGCGCTATAAATGTAAATATATGAGTACCAACTATGATAAATTCAAATCCAATACAAAGCACTCGCATTCCAAAACATTTAGATACAAGAAAATGAATGGAGACGAAGTGAACATTTATATATAATCAAACAGGGAGGAGTACAAACTGTATAGCATTTCATGTGGAATCCTTTTCAACAGCAAAACTATTTATATCAAGTCCCAATGGGTCCTTTAACATCAACTATCCAGACCATACAAAAATACATACACAAAGCGCTTTTATTTGATAGTCTCTCCAAAAATTTGGAACCCTGTATTAGTGTTTTCTCTTTGCTTTTATAACTTCTGATTTCTATGCGCGGAAAGATATTTTGGGAAAATATCTTTCCCGCATGCTTGTATATTGTTCCAAGTCTTAATCAAAAATCAAAATTGATGATGGGGTAGAATGCCTCCCACCATCTTACAAAGTGGGCTTGAAGCCATTTCTAACATAAATATAAAAAACTTACTAACTGAAAGTAAAATGCAGGAGTGAATTATGAATTTCACTCGAAATTAAAAAGTGTAAAGAAAAATAAGGTAAGAGGCCACGTAGGCCCAGTCATGAGTTATCATTACTTTAGGTGAGACGAAGTCGTGGCTGCTGCTAGAGAAGGCGGTACTGTAGTCGTGGAAGAGTTGTCTTTCTACTTCAAAGGCGGTGTTGGCAGAGGTGAAGATGCGGTAACTGGAGCGCTCGTATGATCGCTACACCTCTGCCAAATGTCAGTCGTAGGACTAGGTATTGCAACAAAAGCAACAACCAGGGCATGTACTTCTGTCAATTCGACATAGTTCGTTTGAGTAGGCAACCACTGCTTAACTTGATAAAGAAGGGAGAACTCCTTACCGAGTGAGGCAATTATTGTTTCGGCCTTAAGCCGAGTGGTATTTTCAAACGGGACATCTTTCTGATTCATCACTTCTGTCATCTTGAGCTCATATACTTGTAACGGCTGAAACACAGATGTTCCGGGCTCCCAACATGATGGGAGACCTGCCTTAGTCAGTTTGATCCACTTCTTTTCAAATTGTCCCAAACTCGTCACCATCCGTTCCAAACTGTCCAGTGCATGATTGCGCACATCTTCCTTTTCCATTACCCTTCTGCATTCTGCTACCTCCTTGAACCTGTCTTTAATTCCCCGGTTGGCCAATTCTTCTGAGCTAAAATTATTCAAGAAGTTAATATACCTTCTGGCACTTTCAACCTTAGTTGGAGCCTCTGTGTGTCCTTCGTGTAGCATTCTTCTGAACCGACGAAATACTGCCCTCTTTTCTTCAACTAAAGTAAGAAAGGCCCAACCATTAGAGAATTTTGAGGGTCTAAAATGGGCCTCCTAAGGAAATTATAAAATAATAGTGGAAAAAATCAAATAAGATTTGATGACATCATCAAATTTTAGAGGGAAAAATGAAAAAACTACTTTTCCAACTCATATTTTCAACTTATCCCCCAAATTTTTTACTCAAATTTCAAGCGGGAGTACTCATTGGATGCGAAATTTAATTCCTCATCCGAGTACCCATGTTGCATACTTTTTATGGGTCCTACTACACGAAAATGAGAAATACATAAAAACGTGATTGTAATCACATGTTTTTATGTATTTCCCATTTTTCGTGTAGCAGGGTTCATCGAAAGTATGCAACATGGGTACTCTTTGGATGAGGAATTAAATTTTGCATCCAGCGAGTACTCCCACTTGAAATTTGAGTAAAAATTTTGGGAGATAAGTTGAAAATACGAGTTGAAAAAGTAGTTTTATTATTTTATTATTTTTTAATATTTTACCCTTTTATTTAAAAAATGGTGAATCATCCCCCATGGTTGACATCATCATCTTGAATCCTATTGGTTGTTATAAAGTTTATTTTTGTTGTACATTTTTCTTAGGAGGCCCATTTTAGACCTCAAGATTCCCCCTATTAACTTTCTTACCTTTTGCGATAATGTCGAGTCCGGATACGAGCGTCTGGCTTCTAAGAGGGTGACATTTCCCTTCATTTGGTTCGTCAGGTCCTTGATATTCTTTTATTGTTGAAGCTTCTCTTGTTTTTGTAGAAATTTGAATAACTGAGATATTATTCACCGAGATTCTCCTGATCACACACTATTTTAGCTTCATGCATAATACATAATCTCTTCTACCATTGATCATCACATGCGGAAATAAAATCAATTGCATGCACACATTAAAACCACAAACAATCACACATGTGAACACAGTATTTAATGGGAAAGCTTAAAGCTGAAAACCCCAACTATCTGTATATTATATGTCATGGAGATCATGTAACAATCATAGTACAAAACTCCTCACAAGCTCTCAGCACTACCTCCAATTGCTACACACTATCAAGCTAGATCTAGCAAAACACATGCTCCAATCTTTTGCCACTTGATAGCCAACCTCTATTGTGTTTTCAATGCTATGGGATGGCTTCATTAAATAGATAAACCACCTGGCTTGTACTGCGCAATCCTCATGGGCTTCTCCACCTATCTGTGTGTTGCAAATAGCAACTATATAGTCACAACTGATAGTTAACCTGCTCTTTCACCTATCTCTGCACTGGTCTCCACTGAAACTGTCCATGCACTGAAGTTAACTGATGTATTCTTTAGTTGATTAATGAGTTTATAATTAGTGAATTAATTAATAAATAATTCACACCACTCTCACTAATTGTATCAATCAGTTAAACTAGATACAAATAGCTCAACTATGTTTAGATTAGTTAAACTGAATACAACTCCACTAACTTCCTCAATTAACTCCACCAAACTCTGTCACATGAGTTCTAACTGAAGTATCCATGCAATAGCTCCACATAACCCTTAGGAATAGCGTAATTCCTTCTGTCAGCTCCTGTGCCACATCTGTGCACTTAACTGAAGTGCTCCAAGAGAATAAGATAATGTTTGTAGTCCAAATATTATTAAGAGCTAATAATATTTGACATATCTATTTTTAGACTGGCAATCTAAAAATAGATTCCGCCCAGTATGTCTAAAAATAGAAGTCCATCTATTTTTTCCGACTTGACCAACCATCCACAAATAGCATCCTGCAACTCATAGAACATGGTCCATAGTCTAAAAATAGACTTTGCACCAAAAATAGCCTGCGGGCCCACTTAGTGAAGGCGACTCCTTTCCACTAAGCTCATCATCTTGTTGCAATCTCAACAATTTCGCCTCTTCCACTTCTTTCTGTAAGGATGCTACCATTTTCCAGTTCTCCTTAATTCGAGCCTCGAGCTCCTGATCTTCTATTGGGCAGTATGAATCTGTCTCTTTGCCACTTGAAGGTCGGCCCGCGTTTTGGTTAACTGTGCAAGAGTGGTATCAGAAACCTCTGGAGCGGGAGCAGCACATACATGCATATCCCATCTCGTTTGCAGTTCATCTCTCTCTTGCTTGAGGGCATCCATCTCATTCTTGATCTTAGCTCTCTCCTCTTTCTCTTTAGACAGGGATTTAGCGAGGTCGGATTTATCTTTCTCTATTTGAGCTAATTCAGCAGTTTGCACATGCTGAAAACCGGGCATATTCAATTTATGCTTCAAAACTGTGACCTGCTTTTGAAACTCCAAAATAACATGACCCTAAGGATCAACTTTACCACTCCCTCTTCCCTTCACAGCTGCTTGGAGACTCCGCAAATCGTTTGAAAGTGCCCGGGCATTAGTCTTCTTTATCCTGAGGTTCTTAACCACTTGGTTATACTTAGTTTGCAGCTTCCTTAGGGTGAGGGAGAGCTTCACGACCTCGTCTTTCAGCATGTCACCGAAACACTGAAACAAATTTCATTTGTCAATTGGGGGGACTTGTGACATGTTCATTGAAACTTCCATAGCTCTATAACTAGTGGTCCCGGCCTATGGATCTAGAACTGCTTCTTTCATGGCCATCAACAACTGCTCCTTATCCATATCAAGCTCTGCAGTAAGTCGAGTATGATATTTGTCTACATATCCAGATAATTCAGACCAAAGCTTCTCTCTGATAGATCTGTTTTTTCCCTTTATTTTGTCTCCCACCTCGGCCCTATTAATGGAGATGAATTATGACACCTCTGAGAAATCAGATGAAGATGGACCATCATATCTCACCGTAAAACCTGCTTTTCCTTTGTTTGACTTTCCATGTAGTGCCAATTTTTCGAGCGGCGGCTCTCCCTCGACATATTCCTCATCATTTGTTCTTTGCCTCTTAGGGGGCCCAGAACCTTCTCCTGTGTCCACCTCTACCTGTTCTCCTGTGACCCCAACTTCTTCGACCTGTGTCTTTCTTGCTTCTCGTGTTGAAGCAGTGTCCCATTTTTCCCCCATCGCTAATGACTCAGTCTCCATCTGTGAAAGCAAAAGGCCAAGTATCAAGATTAGCTCTCCACTCGATGAAGGGCCTAGTTTCATGAGCATATATAGTTGACTTAATCTTCCTCCTCTTGTTAGAGATGATTCCTTTTGGGTCATAAGGCCAAGCTTTCCCTTGCCTTAAATCCGTACCCTTGAGTAGGGTTTCTACTATGGGGAGGGCATGCCTTGAGTTAAAAATAAAGGGGGCAATGGTGGTAGGAAGTTTAAGCATGAACTTTTTTTTGGCAGGGACGAAGTGCAGCTGGTCAACCTTCAAGGTTTGCCGGAGGTACTCCAAAGAGAAAATCCGCATGGCGGGAAAAACTGGCAGTCTGTAAGGGGGGACCTTTGCACCGTAGACCCTGATCTCAGTGTAGTCGTCAAATAGGTACCAATCTCCTGTGATTTCTTCCTCACTAAAATGTAGCCAGTTCCTCTACTCAGGAAAAATCTTGGGCGGAGGGTTTTCATGAATAATAGTATAGGCTATTTTCATGAATTCGTTCAAGAAGTTTGAATAACCCACCCCATTAGCCAATTGATGCAATACGGGGTTCCACTCAAAGATAGTTCTTGGTTGAGAATTTATCCTAGAAACCTTTTCCAGGCCCAAACCCTCGAACTTATCAGCCTGTTGGAAGAGGAAGAGGTAGAACACCATGGAGCAGAAACGAAAATGGCATGTGGCCGGGAGGTCTTGAAACTAGGTTTGGATGGCGGATGCCAAGAAACCAAGGATATCCAATATAACACCTGGTTGTGACATCAACCATAAAAGGGCTACACATTCCTTCGAGACTCGTTCGATCCCCTCTATACCTAGTAACCCCGCAATGAGAGCAAGAGTTGGCTGAAGGTTTTCCTTGAATGTATTCAGAGGCACCGAGTCTGAATATGGGAAAGCTGTAAGGCGGGAGTCTGAAATAGCAGTGATGAAATCGCTCTGCTGCCTCCAGGGTAACTTGGAAAATTGATGGGATAAAGACATTTAAGTGAAACTGACATAATTTGAACTAAGGGGATAGCAGAGGGCTTTCCTGATGATCTCAGGAGATATACTAAATATCTTGTTCCCTTGAGTTGATAGGAACATATATCGGTGCTCATCATAAGCTTCTCTGAGCCAACATATTAATTCCACAACTGGGTATACGGGCGGAGCAATTTGGTGGTATAGTCCTGACAAAATAACTCTGAACCTATCCCTATTTTCCAAATGTTTCCTAAATATGTCAGGTTTGACGCTACTGATGAGGAAAGGGTATTTTGGGTCTCGAATGTGGGCTTGCATGTTGGTGAATGGCTCAAGTTTAGGGGCAGCCCTGGACTCGCAAACTTGGGGGGTTTCAGGCTCCGACTTCTTAATCTTGATTCTACCCATGACCATTATGAAAAATGAAAAGCGGAAAGAAACTAGATAGTGAAAGAGGGAAAAAATACCTGCGCAGTAAGGAAAATGCTAGGGAGAAAACGACGCAGGGAAGTTGAAAGTGACTTGGTAGACCTGGTACTGGAAGCTCGCGCTTTGACTATACGACATCTCGTAAAAGAAATTATTTTACCACAGTGAACATAGAACATGGTTAAACGACTTTAGATTAGCCGAAAAATGAGGCTATGATGACACTTGTAGGGCTGACGTCATAAGGACGTCGACATTGGGACACATGGCATTTGGATATTGGTTATCAAAGTTTGGTTAGGTGCATACCACGCGCCGGGTTAAATACTGGTACTGGTCATGTACCAGGTGTCCTAGGACTTACCTTACCCTTGAGTTACTTGCGCCAGATGTTACCTGAATGGACCCACTAAGTAGTCTGGTGGGGTCTTGGAGCGGCTCTAAGCCCACGGCCATCACCCCACGGAATACCTGTCTCGAGTCCCACCGTTGCTACGTCACCACCATTCCGGGGGTTGAGCTTCCACCTTCCCCCAGCCATCCTTGATACCCCCGGAAATGCTTAGCGCTACCTTTTTCTTTTGACTCTTTGGAACTCGGGCGGGTCCCGCTCTATCAAGTTGTCTTGCACATATATACTCCTTTGTTTTGGGTAAGGTTTTACCGCAAAGTTAAAACTATATGTCCTGTCCCCTTTTTATATGCATTTTCATTCACACCAACCCACTCACTCCTTTAAGTATTTCTCCCCTTTATGCTTCGGGTGATCCCCTTTTTAAGTTTCTTAGGGCGGTGGTGAATGATATAACAACATTGGCTCCATTTGGGGACGACACGCTCATCCTCGAACGTGTCGAGGACTCCGCAGACCATATGTTAACCTCTTTCTGTGAACACAGCCTCGCTGGCGCTTCTACCTTACTTAGGTCTTAATAAAAAACAACAAACATAAGAGTAAAAGAAAACAGATATTGTACAATATATATACAACAGACCTCACAACCTGAATCAGTACTGAAAATAAGGTTTTAGAAGTTGCCCATTTACAGGGGCTTCAAGCAGACCACCTTCCAAATTTTCCATCTTGAAAGTGTTATTTCCTCCAGCTTCTGCAATTTTGAATGGCCCAAACCAAAATGGATCGAAATTCCCATGATTTCCTTTCTCGGCTCTCCTGATATCCCACCTTAGTACCAGATCTCCAACGTGCATTTCTTTATCTTTGGTATGTTGGTCAAACAAGTCTTTCATTTTTTCTTGATACTCTGTCAACCTTTGGTTTACCTGAATTTGGGTTTCTTCCAACTCAACCAATTGATTCATTCTTCTGATAAGATCATTTGGTTCCTCCTGACTATCTTGTAGGAAACGAGCTACAGGTAGAGCTAGCTGTATTAGAAACATCGCTTCTCGTTCATAGACCAATTCATACGGAGACTTGCCAGTTGATCGTTTACTAATGATTCTGTTTGCCCATAGTGAAAAATTGAGTTGAGAATCCCAGTTCTTCTGGTTTTCGTTTATAGCCTTTTTCAATGCTCTTACCAATGTCTTATTTGAATACTCTGCCAGCCCATTTCCCTGGGGATAATAGGTTGTGGAGTGCCCCAATACAATGTTGTACTGCTGGCAAAAGTTAGTGAATTTAGTAGACTTGAAAACATGTGCATTGTCGGTTATGATCTTTGTAAGGAAGCCATACCGGGATATGATATTATCCTCCATGAACTTAATCACCATTGCATCTGTGGCGTTCCTCGCTGGCACCACCTCTACCCATTTAGTGAAGTAATATGTAGCTGTCAGGATCCACTTGTGTTGTCCATTGGACGCAGGATGAATCTCCCCTATGAAATCAATTCCCCACTGTTGGAAAGGCTCTTCAATACGTACTGGGATCATGGGCAAGGGTGAAAACTTTTGCTTCTCAGCAAACCTTTGACATTTTTCACAAGCCCTGACCCAAGCATGGACATCTCCAAAAAATTTAGGCCAGAAGAAACCTGCCTTCAAAATTTTGTGGGCGGTGGCCCTCCAACTATAGTGTCCTCCACAAATGCCTTCGTGGAATTCCGCCATAACCTCTTCCACTTCGTTCTCTGTGAGGCACAAAAGTAAAATGCCAGATGGGTCCTTCCAGTACAATCGACCATTTGCCACCATGAACTTTTGAGATCTTAATCTCAGTATTCGATATTTCATTTTGTCGCAGCTGGGATGACATCTAAGAGTCATAAGGTATTCCACAATTTCTTTGTACAATGCACTGAGTAGATATTTCACATGAGTCTTATGAGTGGCATTTTATACTTCGTGATGCTTGCCTGTACCTTTAGGTATTTCTTCAGCTGTCATGGATAAATTTATCCCCAAGGCTTGGTAGTTAGATTCGGACAGGATCTTGGCTAGTATTTGTCCCTTTATAAGCTTGGTGGGGTGAATATCCAACTCATATTCTTGGATCTTTGCTATCCACTTTCCCCTCTTACCCTCGTTGTCACCTTGGATCAAAATATCTTTCACTGCAGCAGTGGGTACGAAAGCAGTTATAACTAACTGCAATACGTACATTCAAAAAGCCTTCAGGGACTTGACCAGGGCATAGGCATGTTTCTCCAAAATATTATATTTCAGCTCAGCATCTTGAAGCACCTGACTAAAAAAGGGAATGGGTTGCTCATACCCTTCCACATTCTTCTGTAATAGTACCGCTGCTACAGTGTGAGGAGATAAAAACGAAAAAATCATGAAGGGCTTACCGTATTCAGGACCTGCCAGTACAAGGGCTTCTGCTAAAGCACTTTTGATTCTATTAAATGCTTCCCTCGACTCGGCAGTCCACTTCACATCATTATCTTTCTTCAACATTTTCGTTATATACCGAACTATCTCTGCGTAGTTCGGTATGAACCTCCTCAAAAAAAAATTGCGTCGAAGAAACACTTGAACTTCCTTTTTGTTTCGAGGTAAGGATATGTTGTTTATTATTTCTACCCTTTTTGGATCAATTTTGACCCCAGCTTTAGTTACAATATGACCTAACAATTTCCCTTCTTCTAAAGCAAACAAATATTTTTGTGGGTTCAGAGATAGCCCATACCTGCGGCATTTGTCAAAGGTTTTGCGCAAGTGATCGATGTGCTCGGTATCATCCTTGGAGAACACTGTGATATCGTCTAGGTACACCACCACAAATTCGTCCTGCTCACCTACAAAAGTGATGTCCATGGCTCTTTGAAATGTGGCGCTCGCGTTTATCAACCCAAATGACATCTGAGCATACATGAATGTACCCCATGGAGTAGTAAATGTCGTTTTCTTTTGGTCTTCTGGAAGAAATGCCACTTGATTGTACCCTGAGAAACCATCCATCATGGACATGAGTGAGGATCCCACCACCTTCTGCAATATGTGATCCATTTTTGGCAGCGGATAATTGTCTTTAAGGGATGCTCTGTTTAAGTTCTGAAAATCAACACACAGTCTTATCTCTCTGTTCTTCTTTCGAACCAGGACCAAATTGGCCACCCATTCAAAATACCTCAATGGTACAATGATTTTGGCCTTCAAAAGTTTCTTGATCTCCTTTTCTATGGATGGGAGCAGTAAAAGATTAATCTGTCTCAACTTTTGTTTGTGTAGCTTAGCATCTCCTCTTAATGGGATCTTGTGTTGTATGATGCTAATGTCAAAAGTTTTCAGGTCTTGATAAGACTAGGCGAACACATCCTTGTAGGACTGGAATAATTTCAAATATTGCTCTTTGTACTCTTTAAGGACCTTCTTTGACAGCTTCACAATTTTGGGGTCTACCTCTATCCCAAGGTTTAACTCCTCTACCTTCTCCTCTTCGACCACCTTATTATGACTGGCTGGGACATCATTTTTGTCAAACAACCTTTCCAAAGGCACCAATCCTTTGGGGATCACATTCCCTTTGAGTTGAAGTACCTTATGGCCAGCCACAGTATCCTGCCACTTATTCTTGGGTGAATCTTCAGTCTCTTCTTCTTCTGCATCTATGGTCAAATTGGAGAACTCTCCAATAGTCTCCATGAATCTTTTCACTCGTTCTTCATCTTCAAAAACCTGCCAGTGTTTGATATTATTTGGGATAGAGGGACGATAACGAACCTCTATTTCATACCTCAACAGGGGGTTCTGAGGGGGTCTGAAATTACTAGCTGTAACAGCAAGAGAATCGGCCATTCTATTTTGGTCCCTTGGCATGAATTGAATGTTGAATGCTAGGAAGAAATTTTACACGAGATCCCACACTTCATTCCTGTAGGCCCTTAGTCGGGGGTGCTTTTCCTAACACGGATTCCTGATCTGCCATACTACTAGCTCTGAATCCCCTGAGACTTTCAGACTTTGGATGTTCATGATTTTGGCTGTCTGCAATCCCAACAGCAGCGCTTCGTATTTAGCCACATTATTTGTGGCTTCATAATCCAACTTGAAGGAAAAAGGGACTAATTGCCCAGTAGGAGAAATCAAAAGGACACCAGCTCCATTCCCTTCTCTAGAATTCGCTCCATCGAAATTTGGGGTCCAGATACCCCCTTCTTCCCCACTTGTCGATTGTTCAGCCTTCAATTGGCAGAATGTCGGCTCCTGCAATAAATATTCGTCTTCTTCGAGCATCAAACAAGAAAACTCCCCGTCTTTACTATACACGGGTGAATTGACTGAGTTATCAGCCCTGGTTACCATCTTTTACAAATCTTGTCTCCCTATATAACCTTCTCTCTTGGCCTCCAAATACAAGGATGGTTGCGTATGTCAGATCCAGCTTGATGGATCCCCCAATCTTTGTCCCCCATGATCTAGATAATAGCATCCCAAAACAGGTCGGGATATCAGCAACCACTATATCCGTTACCACACTCTTGGCTGGGATTTGAGCCAGATTTACAACCAGATATTTGATCATCCCCAAACATTTGACTCTCTTAGAATCAAAAGAGTATAGGTCTTTGTATGGACGAGTAATCTGCAGTCCCAATTGTTCCATTACTGACAGAGGTAACAGGTTATGGGATGCCCCTGAGTCCAGCATACAGTTATGCAACTACAAGTCATGAATCACTAGGGAGACATAGAAAGGAGGGGTTGATGAATCCAACTCCTCCACATGGGGACCAAACACTACCATGGGCCTTTCCTCTTGGAGGTTAAGTCTATTTGGGATCGGGGTTATTTCCTGATGAAGCATGAACTGAGACACTTGAGCTTGGTAGGCAGGCTGTTTCAAAAGCTCGGCTAGGGGGACTGGGATCTTAACCTTTCCTAGCTCTTTTTGAAGACTAAACGCAGTGTGAGACTTCTCTACAGGGTTTTCCTTGGGCTCTTTTGGTATGACTGGAGGCTTATCCTCCGTTGGAATATGTTTTACATTTGCATGAGGATTAGCTATAGACTTAGAAGAAGAGGGGATAGAAACATTAGGGTTTACAGGTTCATTGATAGGCTTCTTACCTTTACCTTCAACTTTTTGAATGACTGGTTCCTTTTGAGGCAACTCTTCTTCTAGCTCTTGTGTACGGGTCCTTTTCCTGGAGGACCGGAGATCGTACTTTCTGTGAAACTATGTTTGCATGAAGTCAACAAATTGTTTGCAATAATCATCTATATCAGGATCTTCAGCAACACCTATTTTCTCATCTTCTTCTTGGAAAGAAATCTCTACCTCCTCACCCTCCTGCAAAGAGATTCCCACTTCCTCACCTTCTGAGTAAGCGAGATATTGGTCATCCTGCCTATCAGGAACCTCTTCAGCAGAGCCATCCATTTTCCCTTCAAGATACAGTGGGGGTTATATGTGATCTTGTTGTTCCTTCCGGTCTCTCTGCAATATTTGCAGAGGAGGTTTTCTGTACTGAGGGTTATAACCCCGTTTTGGAGCAGCTTGGGGTGGCCTCGATGATGAGTTCTTTGCTTCCAACTCAAAGCTTCACCAAATTTCTTGAGAGGTTCTTTATCATCTTGTTCATTTCCTCGATCTTATAATCCGTTGCCTCCCTTTCTTGATTTGAGGTTAGAGGTTTCTTCTTTACCTCTTCGTCTAGAATCGTGGTCGATCCTCCCTTTAGATTTTCCCGTAGAAGAAAAATTAGCTTCCACTTCTAAAGCATCAATCTGAGCTTCGTCTAGGGTGGCAGACTTTCTTTCCCTTAAGGAGAAACAAAATCTGATTCAAACTCCGCTACAAACACCACCTTAGCAGTGATTTGGTGAGGCTTCGTTTCTGCTGGTAGACTTGTGTACAGTTTATTAAATCTCTTAATGAAATCAGACACATCTTCATTATGTATTTTCCTCAGGGCGTTGAATTCAATAAGACAATATCCATGATCCTTTTTCTCTCCCCATTTCCTGGTGAAGGCATTTTCCATTTCCTCCCAGGTATTAATAGAGCAGTCTCCCAGGGTCTTGAACCATTTACGAGCCTCGCCATCGAAAGACTGAACAAAAATCCTCAACACAACATCTATATGCTCAACATCGAAGTTCTATGAAAAATCACAAAAAACTTCCAAGTGTTTTTGGGCAGCAGTGTTATCCTCCCCGTTGAAAAGAGGTAGGACCTTCAGGTAATCTTGAGGCATGTCATTCAAGATATGTGGTAATTCCAGGGGGCATATTTGTTCAACAAGAAACCAAGAACAACCATGATAGGTGGTGGAGGTGGATTTTGATGAATAACAGGAGGTGGCAGAAGGGGAGTGTGTATAACAATAGGGATGTACTGAATGACGGCTTGTGGGGTTGCTTAGATAGATGGAATATGTGAAATGGTAACCTCTGTGACTTATTTCACTTCTTCGGCTTCAGGAGTGGGATGCAGAAAGAAGCTTGAAGTGTCTACAGACTCAGCCTCATCTTTGACTTTAATATTTTCAATGGAGGAATGACTTAGAGATTATTCAAGGATTCTAGCAGTGGTCTCAGGGCCTTGAACTTGAGCCAACTGTGAGGAAGATGGAGAGTCTTCCAAAGATAATCTTGGTATATCAGTATGAGCAGTCTGCTTTTCTATCCAATTTCTTTTGTGTAATATCTTCTTAGGGTCAAATACTGAAGGAGTTCTCAGTTGAGACGTATGCGACCTCAGGTGGGGCTTATTTTGAGCCAAGACTGCAAAATGAATTTAAAATTTGAATTATAGTGGAGTCGCCAAGGTGAGGGATCTACAACTCTCAACCCTTCCTACTCACCTATTTTGAAGGGTGACTATGTTTTTGTCATATCCCAGGGATTTAAATATTTAACTTCGTTTCCCCAGCAACGACGCCAAAAAGATGTTGTAACTCCCAGAGACAACCCTGAGTTGTAAAAGGACCAGTGCCTAGGACATCTTAAATGCAAGGAGTTTCTGATATAACTGGTAGTAATTGACAATAATATAGCTTCCTTGCTACTAACAAATGGTGGAAATTTGGTGATAGTGGGACCAAACCTTCAGAGATAAATGTAACAACTAGGAATACTTATAGGGATCCTGTACGAGACTAAATAAGTAGATGCATCAGACAGCTACAAATCATCTTGCTGTAAAGAGGGCCGACTATTAAAATGATAAACAATTATCAAGGTATGTGTAAGTGGAAACTATGAAGGAATATGAAGTGGGATATACACTGTAAGGGGCTTATATTAAGATAAGAATCCATAAAGTGCTTATCAGAAGAATTATGGAAATGAGATAGAAAGTGAACAGAGTATCATGCCTGAGCCATTTTTAAAGCGCTATAAATGTAAAGATATGAGTACCAACTATGATAAATAAACATCCAATACAAAGCACTCGCATTCCAGAACATTTAGATACAAGAAAATGGATCAAAGTGAACATTTATATATAATCAAACAGGAAGGAGTACAAACTGTATAGCATTTCATGTGGAATCCTTTTCAATAGCAAAACTATTTATATCAAGTCCCAATGGGTTCTTTAACATCAACTATCCAGACCATACAAAAATACATACACAGAGTGCTTTTAGTTGATAGTCTCTCCAAAAATCTGGAACCCTGTATTAGTGTTTTCTCTCTGCTTTTATAACTTTTGATTTCTATGCGCGGAAAGATATTTTGGGAAAATATCTTTCCCGCGTGCCTGTATGTTGTTCCAAGTCTTAATCAAAAATCAAAATTGATGATGGGGTAGAACGCCTCCCATAATCTTACAAAGTGGGCTTGAAGCCATTTCTAACATAAATACAAACAACTTACTAACTGAAAGTAAAACACGGGAGTGAAATATGAATTTCACTCGAAATTAAAAAGTGAAAAGAAAAATAAGGTAAGAGGCCACGTAGGCCCAGTCATGAGTTATCATTACTTCTGGTGAGACGGAGTCGTGGCTGCTGTTAGAGAAGGCAGTACTGTAGTCGTGGAAGAGCTATCTTTCTGCTTCAGAGGCGATGTTGGCAGAGGTGAAGATGCGGTAACTGGAGCGCTCGTATGATCGCTACACCTCTGCCAGATGTCAGTTGCAGGACCAGGTATTGCAACGAAAGCATCGACTAGGGCATGTACTTTTGTCAATTCGGCATAGTTCGTTTGAGTAGGCAACCGCTGCTTAACTTGATAGAGAAGGGAGAACTCCTTACCGAGTGAGGCAATTATTGTTTCGGCCTTAAGCCGAGTGGTATTTTCAAACAGGATGTCTATCTGATTCATCACTTCTGTCATCTTGAGCTCATATAATTTTAACGGCTGAAACACAGTTGTTCCAAGCTCCCAACATGATGGGAGGCTTGCCTTAGTCAGTTCGATCCACTCCTTTTCAAATTGTCCCAAACTCGTCACCATCCGTTCCAAACTGCCCAGTGCATGATTGTGCATGTCTTCCTTTTCCATTACCCTTCTGCATTCTGCTACCTCCTTGAGCCTGTCTTTAATTCCCCGATTGGCCAATTCTTCTGAGCTCAAATTAGTCAGGAAGGTAATATACCTTCTGGCACTTTCAACCTTAGTTGCAGCCTCTGTGTGTCCTTCGTGTAGCATTCTTTTGAACCGACGAACTACTGCCCTATTTTCTTCAATTAAAGTAAGAAAGGCCCAACGCTTTCTTACCTCTATGATAATGTTCGTCCAGATCAAGCATTTGGCTTCTAAGAGGGTGACATTTCCCTTCATTCGGTTCGTCAGGTCCTTGATATTCTTTTATTGTTGAAGCTTCTCTTGTTTCGCCTCTTCCACTTCTTTCTGTAAGGTTGCTACCATTTTTCTGTTCTCCTTAAGTCAAGCCTTGAGCTCCTGAATCTTATATTGGGCAATATGAATATGTCTCTCTGCCACTTGAAGGTCAGCCCGCGTTTTGGTTAACTGCACAAGAGTGGTATTAGAAACCTCTAGAGCGGGAGCGGCGCATACATGCGTATCCCATCTCGTTTGCAATTCATCTCTCTCTTGCTTGAGGGTAGCCATCTCATTCTCGATCTTAGCTCTCTCCTCTTTCTCTTTAGCTAGGGAGTCAGCAAGGTCGGATTTATATTTCTCTATTTGAGCTAATTCAACAGTTTGCACATGCTGAAAACCAAGCATATTCAATTTATGTTTCAAAGCTGTGACCTGTTTTTGCAACTCCGAAATAACGTGACCCTGAGGATCAACTTTACCACTCCCTCTACCCTTCACAGCTGCTTGGAGACTCCGCAAATCATTTGAAAGTGCCCGGGCATTAGTCTTCTCTATCTTGAGGTTCTCAACCACTTGGTTATACTTAGTTTGCAGCTTCCTTAGGGTGAGGGAGAGCTTCACGACCTCGTCTTTCAACATGTCACTGAAACACTGAAGGAAATTGCATTTGTCGATTAGGGGGACTTGTGACATGTTCACTGCAACCTCTAGAGCTCTGTAGCTGGTGGTCCCGGCCTCTGGATATAGAACTGCTTCTGTCATGGCCATCAGCAGCTGCTCCTTATCCATATCAAGCTCTGTAGTAAGCCGAGTATGATATTTGTCTACATATCCAGATAATTCAGACCAAAGCTTCTCTCTGATAAATCTGTTTTTTCCCTTTATTTCATCTCCCACCTCGGCCTTGTTAATGGAGACGGCTTGTGACACCTCTGAGAAATCAAATGAAGATGGACCATCATATCTCACCGTAAAACCTGCTTTTCCTTTGTCTGACTCTCCATGCAGTGCCACTTTTTCGAGCGGCGGCTCTCCCTCAACATCTTCCTCATCATTTGTTCTCTACCTTTTAGGGGGTCGAGAACCTTCTCTTGTGTCCACCTCTACCTGTTCTCCTGTGACCCCAACTTCTTTGACTTGTGTCTTTCTTGCTTCTCGTGTTGAAGCAGTGTCCCATTTTTCCCCCGTCGTTGATGACTCAGTCTCCATCTGTGAAAGCAAAGGCTAGGTATCAAGATTAGCTCTCCACTCGATGAAGGGCCTAGTTTTGTGAGCATATGTAGTTGAATTAATCTTCCTCCTCTTGTTAGAGATGATGCCTTTTGGGTCATAAGGCCAAGCTTTCCCTTGCCTTAAATCCATACCCTTGAGCAGGGTTTCCACTAAGGGGAGGGCATGCCTTGAGTTAATAATAAAGGGGCTGATGGTGCTAGGAAGTTTAAGCATGAACCCCTTTTTGGCAGGGACGAAGTGGAGCTGGTCAACCTTTAAGGTTTGTCGGAGGTACTCCAAGGCGAAAATCCGCATGGCGAGAAAAACTGGCAGTCTGTAAGGGGGGACCTCTGCACCGTAGACCCTGATCTCAAGAAGAGCCAACGACCACCAATCTCCTTGCTTTTTGTCAATCGAATCAGAGCTCCTCTACTTAGAAAATTGGCAAAGGGTTGTCATGAATAATTGTATAGGCTATTGTCATGAATTCATTCAAGAAATTTGAATAAACCACCCCATTAGCCAACTGATGTACTACGGGCTTCCAGTCAAAAACAATTTTTGGTTGGGAAGTTATCCTCGAAAAATTTTCCAGACCCAAACCCTCGAACTTATCAGCCTGCTAGAAAAGGAAGAGGTAGAACACCATGGAGCAGAAACGAAAATGGCCTGTGGCCGAGAGGTCTTGAAACTGGGTTTGGATGGCGGAGGCCAAGAAACCAGGGATATCCAATATAACACCTGGTTGTGACATCAACCATAAAAGGGCTACACATTCCTTCGAGACTCGCTCAACCCCCTCTATACCTAGTAATCCCACAATGAGAGCAAGTGTTGGCTGAAGGTTTTCCTTGAATGTATTAAGAGGCACCGAGTCCAAAGATGGGAAAGCTGTAAGGCGGGAGTCGGAAATAGTAGCGTTGAAATCGCTCTGCTGCCTCCAGGGTAACTTGGAAAACTGACGGAATAAAGACATTTCAGTGAAACTGACATAATTTGAACTAGGGGGATAGCAGAGGGCTTTCCTGATGATCTCAGGAGATATACTAAATATCTTGCTCCCTTGAGTTGATAGGAACATATCTCGGTGCTCATCATAAGCTTCATATTAATTCCACAACTGGGTAGACGAGCGGAGCAATTTGGTGGTATAGTCCCGAAAAAACAACTCTGAACCTATCCCTATTTTCCAAATGTTTCCTAAATATGTCAGGTTTGACGCTATTGATGAGGAAAGGGTATTGTGGGTCTCGAATGTGGGCTTGCATGTCGGTGAATGGCTCAAGTCCAGGGGCAGCCCTGGACTCGCGAACTTGGGGGGTTTCGGGCTCCGACTTCTTAATATTGATTCTACCCATGACCATTATGAAAAATAAAAAGCGGAAGGAAACTATACAGTGAAAGAGGGACAAAATACCTATGCAGTAAGGAAAATGCTCGGGAGAAAATGACGTAGGGAAGTTGAAAGCAACTTGGTAGACCTGGTACTGGGAGCTCGCGCTTTGGCTATACGACATCTCGTAAAAGAAAGTATTTTACCACAGTGAACATAGAACAGGGTTAAACGGCTTTAGATTACCTGAAAAATGAGGCTAGGACAACACTTGTAGGGTTGACGTCATAAGGACGTCGACATTGGGATGCGTGGCATTTGGCTATTGGTTATCAAAGTTTGGTTAGGTGTATACCACGCGCCAGGTTAAATATCGGTACTGGTCGTGTACCAGGTGTTGGAGTTCCCATGTTTTGGCAAGGTTGGCAATACCAAAAGACGAGACAACATCAAAACCACTTTCAGACCTCAGGATCTAGCCCTCCCAGGTCCAGAGAGGGATCTCTCTATGTGAGCAAAGTTTTATGTCTTTGAAAGCTCAAATGTTAAGATGTTAGGCTAGTTATAAGGCTCGGAGTTTGTTTGTTTGATTGTTTGAGTTTGGTTGTTGGGAATCAGGAATGAAGGGTTCAATATAAGACAAGGCAATGAGCAAAGAGGATTTTAGGCTAAGGTAGATAACTCAGAGAACATCAAGGCCATTGGGCAATGGAGTCAGGAAAGGGTTTACTTGCTGTTCAATGTGCAAGCTTTCAGTTGGGCTAGTCATCTAAAGCATTGGATCCTAAAATGATTGTGTGGCATGGAACATTAAGGATTGAAAGTGAAAAGAGGAAAACCATCCAATTCTGTCTATAGATCAGGTCAGAGGTCATTTAACTCCAGACCTGCTTGGACATAATCAGAGGCAACTTGAGGGAATTTGGAAAGTTTAATTGAAATGGAAAGATCCTAGTGAGGCAGAGACAGAGTTCTAAACCCCCCAGTGTTCTCAACTCATTTAATTAAATCTAAACAAGAACATCTAAAGACATATTCCATTAATTCATACATCAGCTAACAATATATCAGACCACTACACTGGTTAAATTAATTGAAATCAATCCTTAGATAACACATTTAGTAGAAAACATAAAGGCAAGGAGAGCAGAAACATAGGGTGCCTAACAAGGGCAAATCCTATTCCAGATTTCTGATGCAAGCGAGAAGAAGTGTAATGAAATGAAATAAAACACAGAGATAGAAAAACATCACCAGCTGCTTTAGATCAGGATCCAAAGAAATGTGCTTGTCATATTAAAAAATGACACCAGTCATGTACAACATTGCCCATAGCTTGAACATTCAGCCTGAATACATCTTTCTTCAGCCTATCTTACAACTTTACACAGAACTATATCTCACAGAAACAGCTTGCAGTTCTCTGATATCTCATCAACAACCTTTACAACGTTTCTTCATGAAATTTTATAGCAGAAAGATGGGCTGAGGAGGTAGGTGAAAAACTAAATGCAGCATTAAAACTTCAGTAAAGAAAGAGGGCCGAAGCCCATTCTGTTTAAATTTTGAGCTTTCAATTATGGCACTCTGTGGATGAAAGAGTGGTCCTCATCAGACTTCTATTTACTCCAGGTATGTCTCTGACGTACTTTAGCTGCAGGACTCTGTGGTACTATTGGTGAATAAACAAAAGATAAATGAATGATTAAGAGGTCCACCATACTTGTGAAACAAATGCTCTGATAGCACCAGGACTATTGTCAGGGTAGAAAATCTCTCTAAAACACGACATAGGATGAAAACTGCATGGACATTTTGTCCTTTCGTGGGGAAAACATTCTGCTGATGTAGACCACCCGATATACATTAATTTATGCGCTGCGTACCTTCTGTGTGATCCTCAATGTCTTCAATCTGGTACTTTGTCTCTAAAACACTGAATCAAGGCTCCAAGATCTTCACCTTCGGGCCTTAAACTCTCTGCTGCTTCATTTATATCTCTGTCTGCGGAATCCACATTTTAATGGGTCCGGGACAGTTTTACAGGGTCAAACCCTGTTCTTTTAATGGAGGTCGTGTCAGAGCACTATCCCGGGCTTTTCTCCATGATACGATCTCTGTGCACGCTCTTCCCTGCGTTTTATGTCGCTGTGACAGAAACCCTGAATCATGGCGGCCATTTGCTGTTGGTAACCCTGCAAAACACGAAAACCTGTTACGAAAAACATGTACGGGGTGGGATGATGTGGACGACTGCGAGGATGATAGTGGGACTGCAGAGAAATGGTGAAAAAATGCAGAGGAATGGTGGAGAAATGCTCTGGTGAAGGTTGGCGAAAAATAGTGGAAGGTGTCGAGGCAGACGTTTAACGTAAAAAACATTAAAATTTAATCTTTGAATGGATTATAAAGGGGACGGGCGAGAAAAATGATGAAGATACGTGGACGAATGATGTGGCGGGCCCGGGTCAACGGCGGGCGTGTGATTGAATCTGGACCGTCCGATCTCAGTGGAGATCAACGGTGAAAAATGCATCGGAGGGCGATGGATAGTGGGCCAGGGGTACGGTTTCCTCGGGTTAAACCTCGCGCAGCTTCGTTGAGCGATGACCGTTGGATGGGCCGCCTCAGATCGGATGGCTCACAGCGATATCGCTACGTATCCGCGGGACGAATGTTAATGCGCGATGGGGTAGTGGTTTTGAAATAGTGTCGGAGCCACGTGTCAAATGTTGAGTGGAATCGCTAGGCAATGGGAAAATACCGCCTACCGCCCAAAGGCAGTGCGATAGATACCACCGGGTTTGTGAACAGTGTTTGCGGCGGGGACCACCGGGACGGATGTATTGTGGACCGTCGGATCTGCGGGTAAATAGACGGCGATGGCGCGATCGGGGCGATGAACGGGGTAGACCATGGGCGTTGCAGAGTTAACACGAACCGTCCGATATGCGCTGATTGACGGTTGATATTGCCTCCGATACCAATTGAGAGAAGCACTTTTTTGGTTAGCGTCTGGTTTCGGCACCCATGTCACAAGGTGGAAGAAAAGCTGAGGGGGCTGGCCGAAAGGTGCTAGCCCTATTAAAATGTTAAAAGTGGGTTTTTTAACCCATTTCGGTGCATTTTAAAGCCAAAGGAGGGTAGCGATAGGGAACAAAGGTGAGAATTTGGCTAGACAAAGGGTAAAGGTGGGTTTTCAAGGGGATTTGGGGAGATTAAGGGGACCATAAAAGGGGGAATTTTGGGATGGAAAGGGAACTTGGGAAAAGGGAAAAAAAGGATAAAATGGGGGAAATCTACAGAGCTACAAGGGGTGAAATAAGGCCTTTTTTAGCAAAATTTAGTCATTCAGCAAGGTTCATTGATACCAATTAGCAGAGGGAAACAGTCAAAGGCAGGGAACATAAAAAGGCTTCAAGGATGATGTGTTTTTGAGGGAAATGCATTCCTTGAAGGCTCCTAAGACATTCTAGCCCCTTGCTTGCTTGTCAAGGAATTCATAAGAGGCTAACACCGGGTGTCCTGGGACTTACCTTACCCTTGAGTTACTTGCGCCAGCTGTTACCTGAATGGGCCCACTAAGTAGTCTGACGGGGTCTTGGAGCGGCTCTAAGCCCGCGGTCGTCACCCCACGGAATACCTGTCTCAAGTCCCACCGTTGCTACATCACCACCATTCCGGGGGTTGAGCTTCCACCTTCCCCCAGCCATCCTTGATACCCCCGGAAATGCTTAGCGTTGCCTTCTTCTTTTGACTCTTCAGAACTCAGGCAAGTCCCGCTCTATCCAGTTGTCTTGCACATATATACTCCTTTGTTTTGGGTAAGGTTTTACCGCAAAGTTAAAACTATATGCCCTGTCCCCTTTTTATATGCATTTTCATTCACACCAACCCACTCACTCCTTTAAGTATTTCTCCCATTTATGCTTCGAGTGATCCCCTTTTTAAGTTTCTTAGGGCGATGGTGAATGATATTACAATAGGAGGAACCTTATCTAAAAATTTTGAGTTGTAGTCCATCACCCCATCTTCGCTGAAGAGATTTTTAAAATGAGTAAACACTGCTCTTTTAATGCTATTGAAGTCCTAGTGGGTTATGGCCTCTTCTTTGATTTCTAAGATGGAGTTGAATCTTCTTCTGTTTGTGGAAGAAGGAGGAATTTCTATCTCCCGCTTTAAGCCAAAGACTGCAAGATTTTTGTCGCCAATATTCTTCCTCTGACAGACATGTCTTATGAAACTTGTGTTGTAATTCTGCCTCCCTGTCTAGGACTTCTTTAGTAATTTCAGCTTCTTCTGTTTGAGAAAAATGGAGCTCAAGATTTTTTTGAGCTTGTTTTCTCTCATAGGTTGGATTTTGAAGGGATTTGGCCCAACTTTTAAGAACAAATTTGACTCTTCTGATTTTTTCCTCCCAAACGAAGAAGGGGGAGCCCTTGACATACATCCTCCAACATTCCTTGACCTAATTCAAGAAGTCAGGGTCCTTGATCCATAGAGGGCTGAATCTAAATGGGATAGGGCCAAGATCTTTTTTGGACAACAACTCTAGCTTGATAGGTTTATGATCTGATACACTACAAGGGAGAATATGCATTCTAGCTTCTAGTCCTAAAAGAAGAAAGGAGCTTTGAACCGAAAATCTATCAAGCCTTGCAGTAATGTGTCCCGGACCGACTCTTTTATTTGACCAAGTAAACTTACCAGAAGAGTGCTTGATGTCAAGCAAATCCCAATCCCGCATGAGGTCCTCCACCCATTCCCTTGCCAGATCCCTTATGGTGCTGCCTCCTAACTTTTCTGACAAAAGCAAGGTGAGATTTAGATCGCCAGCAATGTTAGTGTTTCCCAGGTTCTCTGTTTCTGCCATATTTCTGATAGAGTCCCAACATGCCTTCTTTTCCCCTGCGTTCACAGGGACATACACGTTGAAGAGAGAGAGGACCTCCTTAGTGTCGAGATGCTGGAGTTTCAGGAACAGCTGGTGAGTATTTAAGAACTCAGTGACCTTCAAGAACTTGCTATTATTCCAGAGAAAGCCCAATCCGTCCGAGGCTCCTCGAGCAAAGACTGCGTGTCCACTCCCTTTATTCCAAAGTTTCTTGCTTATTTGGAGGAAGTCTTTGTCCTCCATTTTTGTCTCCTAAATTAGTAGAATGTTTGGGGTTTCTATCCTTTGAATGCTTCTTATGGCTTCTTCTTTCACTTTTCTCCCTATACATCTGCAATTCCAGGAGACGATCTTCATCACTTACTTTTTTTAGAGTGATGAGCTCCCTTGGAGCCCTAGGTCTGGATTCTAGTCATCTTTGGAGTTTTAGCCAAGAGTTTCTCAAGGGTAGGCTGAATGCCCTGAAGCTTATCTTTGTAGGTTTCCTGCTCTCTCTTTTCCCAGGTAGACTTTCGACCTCTTGTCAATATTCTTGCCGAAATTTGAGACTCCCCTATTTCTCCTTCCTCCTCTGATTCCTCTAAGTCTTGTTCTTCCTCTTCAACTTCTGCGTGTTTTTCCTTAGGTCTTTATGAGGCATTCTCTCCTTGCCTTGAGAGCCTGAGGTGGTTCCCTTGTCAGGGGAGGATTTATTTTTCACTTCGACCTCTCGAACTTCCTCTGATGCTGAGCTTAAGGGTGCAAACTTGTTTTCATGGTCATTTAGGGGAGGGGCTTGCAGGGTGGAAGTCAGCAAGGGGCCTTTACCATTTGGGGCCCCAGATTTGGGGGATTTATGGGAGGTCTTTGTCCGCTTGACCTAATTCCAGCCCTCCTCCTTACCTTTGTCAGCTTCTCCATTACTCAGGCAACCCCTGGCAAAGTGACTATAGACATGGCATTTCCGACACTTGAAGGGAAGTTGCTCATAGTCTAGCTTTTGCACATGCATCCAACTGCCAACATTAATTTTTATTGCCTCCGGTAGTCCCACTTCTAGATCCACCTCAATGCATATCCGGGCACAATCATATTGATCTTTGTTATTTGCCCGAACAATAAATTTTCCTAGGGCGTTACCAATGTGTTTCAGAGAATCCCAGTTCCAACAGTGCACTGGGAGATTCAGCAACCTGACCCACATTGGGACATCCACTGTTGGATCGAAATCCGTCATCCACTTATTGAGATATAGGCCCTGGGGTCCCATGAAATGGGGTCCATTTCAAAAGATCAGCTCTTTGTCCTCTTTTGTGATGAATTCGAATAGAAAATAGCCCCTCCCTAGAAAATACGAGGTTACGTTGTTCTTGATCAAGGGCGTCCAGTTTTTGACAACCCAACTCTCCGTTGTTTTTGGAGAGGGCCAAAGTCCTGTAAACTGTCCCACAAGGGGCCGATCAGCAAGGGACAAATCTACTTGGATCGGTCCATCCAGAGGGAGGGAGATTTCAGGAATATCATCCAATTTTTTCACGAATTTGGCAGTTTCAGATTTCTTCTTCTTCGGCATCGAGGCTAGCAATGAGTTGAAAGCATCTTCTACTGACGGCGGAGGAGCCTGGGGCGAGCCCAAGGCCTCCATGGCGGCGGAGAAAGAACCTTAGCTGCGCGTAGGCTCAGGCACGAAAGCAACATCTAGCGATCGAGCGAAGGTATACCATGGATCATTAATTTATATTAATTATTATTGAAATAGAAAATTTATTATTATCATTATAATTATTAATCTATATTAATTATTATTTAATATTAAATGTAGTTTAATATTAATGAAATTATTTTATAATTAATTATTAATTAATGGTTGGTGACTCAAAGTGGGTTCATGGATAGAACTTTCTTGAGATGCTACCTTATTTATTTCATTGGATGGAGAACATCAAATTTTTGTTGCCCTCATTCCCCTACATCTCCGTGATATCTCCTTCCCTCATGTATTTCAGGAGCAAATTTCAGAGGAAGATGCCCTCTCTAATGGTGGGTTTATCTTTTGTCAGGCTTGATGCATTTTGAATTCATGGTCAATGGTGATCAGGTAACCCTTTCTATATTGGATGTTTTTCTCTATATGTGGACTTATGCTATACTTTGGTTCCAGGGGGGCTTTATATTCTTCATATACTGAACCACTTTAGTTTTTGTTTAAGAAGTATGCAAATATTGCGTTGGACACATATATATTTTATGTTTAGATAGTTTCTGATAATTTTCTGTCTCTTTATACATAACATACATAAATGTATCATACATCTGAACAATATACTTATATATCTTTCTTTAATAGAAATCTAGCAAAAGAAATCTAGCATTTTTTCTTCTGAAAAAAAATTATTTGAATCCTAGCCTATATTAGTTCTCCTTTTTCTACTCTATTTTTTTGGTCATGTTACAGATGTGGATCACTTAGTTTTCTGGAAAAAACATTTAGTTAGCGATTTTCCCGGTCTTTTCCTAGGGTCATATTATCATTAGTTGTTACAGGGATGCGAGGAAATAGCTCCTCTGGACTATGCTGGCTTCCATCTGTTCTATTCTGCTTTATTTTGGTCCATCCTAGAGAGCAGTTCGACGATCTCATGTCCCTTCTTGGTTTGGTTTTGGATTTATCATGTCCATTTTGTACTTGATATCTCTTTTTATTCACAATGAAAGATTTATTTATTTATTTATTTTCTTGTTGAAAAAAAAATCTATTGGAGCACTTCCTTAATATTCCATTATAAACAATATCAACATATAATCTAAGTACATTGAGACATAGGCATTAAGGTTTATAACCCATAAACATACACACGATATTGTTTTTTCATCCAATCCGGATTGGAAAGACATATAATGATAGTTATAGTAGTCAGCTATCCTTTAGCCTTTTCACGTACATACTATATTTGTGAATCGAGACCATAACAACCTCTGTTTTGATTTTTCTTGGCTGGACAGAAACACAAATTATAGATTTAATTACAGCTAAAGTTATAAATGGTGAATGGTCTGTTTTAAACGAATGAACAACCACCAACAGAAGTGCGTGGAATTATAGTGGTTCTGACTGCGAGCTGTGGAAGAATATTTTTAAAAACTAGATTCAAATGCCTTATTATCAAAATAAAATTTGGGTCAGGGCACAATCTTTTCCTGCCTTTACTAAAATTGACCAAAATCATTACAAATATCTTGCTTAGCAACTATTGGATCTCTTTAAGAATCTTACGACGTTTCCTTTGCAACATCTGGTGATGGTGCAATTTCTAGTGAAATAATATTAACCTTCACTTCACAAGGTTAAAATGCAATTGAGAGTAGTATTTGGTTTCATGTAAAGCACATGGCCTCATTGGAAATAGTTTTGGTGATGTGAAAGTGGCTTTCTTCTTATTTTTTTTAAGACTAAAACCATTTTTTTAATCCTAAGGTAAAACTCTAAATTGTTTTTAATTGGTATTGTCTCATCTTTCTTAAATACAAAGAAACAAATTAACAATTCAAGACTAATATAAGTATATCCCACAAAACACCTATAAATAATTTCAAATGACATATTTTTCCTTTAATAACATGACAAGTCCATCTACATTTTGGTCATACTTCAAAACAATATTTTTTGTTATTAGCAGTGGACAAAAAATAATAATTATATCAATGTTAGATCTAAGACTTTTGTGATCCATAATGTAGATAAATGAACTTTCGGATTAATCACATCATTAGGATTAGGTCGACGTTTCGAACCAACTAATGTGGTTCATCCTCAGGACAAGTGGAGAGAGACTGATCGATCTCGATGAATAAATAGTGGAGATATATCATTGCCCGGAAATAGCCGTTAGAAAATTAGTTAATAATTTATTAACATATTTGTAATTAATTTTTATTTAATTTATTTATTTATTTTTAACTAACTAACTAATTTTCTAACGACTATTTTCAAGCAATGATGCATCTCCACTGTTGTTGCAGAGTGATGTGATTAATCCGAAAGTTCTTTTATCTAAATTCTAGTAATTACCAATTGACAAAAAAAACTTAGATGTAGTCTAATTTATAGAGGAAGTGACCTTTTTCATGACATTTTTTTTTAGTTAATTTTAATCAAAATTCGAAAGAGAATCCATTTATCTATTCAAAGATGCATTTTGAACAACAAAATATCTTGAAATTGTATTGGATTTTGGTGAATTCCGTGAAAAAAACTATTTAGTCTATAAATTTGACTATGCCAAAATTTTATATTAGCCCTCAAAAATGAAAAAAATCAATAAAATAATGTTGAATTTTAGTGAATTCCGGTTTAAAAAAAAACTAGTTTGTCTATAAATTAGACCCTCTCCAAAGATTAAATTTAAAAAAAATAAATTAGACCCTCAAAAATAAAGAAATCAATAAAATAACGCTAAACTTCAAAATGTTAATAACTATAACGCTAAGCATGAGTTAATCGTTCCATTGAATACCATATGCTTGTTGCGGTCGTGCCATTCATGTGACCAACATTCGTTTACGAGGTTAACGCAGCCATTGGCAATCATGGATGGTAAACCCTAATCTAAAACCCTAGTCTGAGTCGCCCTTTTCTCTATATTTGGGTGTGGAGCAGTGCTGTCCCAATCTGAAGCCGCAGAGGTAAGATCAAACCCTAATCGAAAACCCTAGTCTGAGTCGCCCTTTTCTCTATATTTGGTTGTGGAGCAGTGCTTTCATCCGTGTCTCTTCAAGTCCCAATCTGAAGCCGCAGAGGTAAGATCTCGTTGTTCATGCTCTATATGTGTTTTTTTAATGCTTGAAGTAAACTGTTGATGTGATTCTCTGTGATGCCAAATTTGATGACGAGTCTGATGCGCATAATACTTGATGTGAAATGAGGCATTTGTCTGAGAGGTCATAAGTCTTATTACTGCTAGGCGCCGTATGATGAAAACAAATTGTTTTTTCACGACGGTCTTCAGAGGGCATTCGCCGGAGCTGAAAACCCTTAAATTTTCTGACGGCCTTAACTGAGTCAAGTTTTACCCTTCCATCTATTTTTCGTTAAACGGCGACGCTTGTAATTTGAGTTTGGCCTGTAAGTCTGCCGGAACAGATGATGGGTGCTTTCGTATGACAAGCAATGCACAATTGTGCCCATCATCATGTTCCGGTGGGGTTTAGATGGTGTGCTGTACTTACGAAATTAAATTATACTTTTTTTGGTGTTTTCTATGGTTAATATTTGGGGTTTATAGTAGGATTCTTTGATGATTTGGGCGTGGAGCAGTGTTTTCATCTGTGTCTGTGCAAGTCCTAATCTCAAGCCCCCGAGTTACGATCTCGTTCATGCTCTATGTTTTTTTTTTTTTTTTTTCAAAATTTCAAAATTTTTATTTTTTTAGGTCGGGTTTTCTATATCCTTAAATGCTTGAAGTAAACTGTTCATGTGATTCTCTGTGATGCCAAATTTGATGACGAGTCTGATGCGCATAATACTTGATGCGAAATGAGGCATTTGTCTGAGAGGTCACAAGTCTTATTATTGCTAGCCGCCGTACGGTGAAAACAACTTGTTTTTCACGACGGTATTCAGAGGGCATTTGCCGGAGCTGAAACCTCTACAATTTCTGAGGGCTTTAACTGAGTCGAGTTTTACTCTTTTATGTATATTTCGTTAAATGTGTGCCTTTGGTATGACAAACAATGCAATAGTGCCCATCATCATGTCCCGGTGGGGTTTAGATTGTGCCGTGCTTCTTGGGAAAATCTTATACTTTTTTTTTGTGTGTTTTCAATGGTTAATATTTGGGGTTTATAGTAGGATTCATTGATGATGATAACTGATGACAAATGGCGGAGGTGTTGCTGTATGTATGTAGCTCCTTTGAAGCATGCATCTTATACTTTTTTTTGCGTGTTTTCAATGGTTAATATTTGGGGTTTATAGTAGGATTCATTGATGATGATAACTGATGACAAATAGCGGAGGTGTTGCTGTATGTATGTAGCTCCTTTGAAGCATGCTCACGGTTTGTCTGAAATATGTGATTGTTTGGGGGAAATTAGTGGTCAGGGCAGAAGTTTCCATTTCATTTAGTTGTTAGCCAAGCTTTCCATCATCAAATCTGCTTACCATTTCAGATCTAAGATGACATATTGTATTTTCAGAATCACCGTCTGAAGTGTTTCATACCAGTCAAATTTTTTTGTTCATTTAGTTAGATGTAGTGTTTTTACCATCAATGAATTTACTTTTATAGCGAGTTGCGGTTGCTTTGTGTTAGATTTTTCATAATATGTAACAAAATGTTTTGATCAGCTGCCAGTTAACGTCGTACAAGAAATTCTAATTATCAACATAATTGACCTCCAATTAATTTCCTTCTTTCATCACTGATAATGCCATCGTAGATCCCCAGTTATGACCGGTTAATTATTTGGAACTGCATATAATTTTGCCCCTCTTCCATTAAGGCATAAGGAAACTCCTCTCTTTATGCTCCTCTTAATGAATGATAGATTGCAGCAACTTCATGTGGTTCTATTCATGTAAATGCAACTAACCGAGTAATTCTAACCCGATGGTTTTATGTATACAGTCAGTGCCTAACAGAAAAATATGTTTTTTCTGTATACAACGAGAGCCTAACAGAGGAATATGTTGGAGATTTCTACTGAAAGTTAAATACTCCCATTAATAATTGCAAACTCTAAAAAATATTATTATTATTTTAATAGAAATGGTGAAGGGTATATTATATTGTCTATAGAGATATACATCTAACTCTATGCATTTGTCCAAGTGTAAAAAATGCTGACTCTAGAGCTGTGGATCAATTTTTTTACCAAAAATACTTATGCTAAAGACACGATAGAAAGTTCCAAGAAGAAAACAGTATTTGCAAGATAACATAGAAATGAAAAATTGCAGGATAACATAGAAATGAAGAAAAGCCCATCAAAGACGTCGAAATTCCCCATAGAAATGAAAAAAAAACCCATCAAAGACGTCGAAATTTCCATCCTTTAGCTACGACCGTTGCCAGGAGAGTCAACCACGTACAAATGAAGATTTTTTTTTTGAATTATGGACGACACTGGGACCATAGTCTCCACCGCCGAGTTGAACATTTCCAGAGATGATGGTTTACAATGTTGAGACCCGGGCATTAAGAGAGTAGACCAGCCATTTATAGAATGTTCTATGTTGGTCAGATGAAGGAGAAGTCCAACTTCTAATAGAATCTGGAAGGTTTGTCTTTGCCATTTCACCATGTCATCCTACCTTCGCTCTATCTTCAAATAGAGCTTATGCATATTCTAGAATCTTGCAGAAATGCGTTGTTTTTATGATCTAGTATAAACGGAGGCTCTGCCATACTAAAAAAGAGAGCTGTTGAGAGAATCTTGCAGAAATGTATTGTTTTCATGATCTAGAATAAACGGAGGCTCCGACATACTCAGAAAGAGAGTTGTTGAGAACAGGCAAAGAGTTACACCAACTAAGTTGTGTAGTTCACCTAAACTAATAACAAAATTTAACTCATGGAGTATCCGTGAAGCCCAAGGGGCTATTAAATAAATCACATTAAATCCCTGGCAACACAATCTATATCCTGTGACCAAAATCCTCGAGGACGCTGTAAAAACCGCTGATAGGAGATGTAGGATGGCAACGGTAAAGGTGAACCTCTGCTCGATGAACTAAACAACGTACTCGCAATAAAATCCCCAATTCCATTCGCAAATGAAGTAAATGTAAGCACCTCCCCGTGCATATAGAAGTTGTTAGACACTCACCACTTGTTATCCATGATGTTGCACTGGGCATTTCAAAATTTGTGGCCAAAATGTGGAGAGCAACCTGACCATGTGATCAAGGCACGCTGTGATCAAGGCGGATGACCTCAAATAGAGGTGGAGTAGGTTTTTCATGATTTGTGTAACACATTAGCTTCACAATTTAAATTACGATACACATGGAGTTCGAAATGCTCGAATAGAGAGAAGCTTAGAGAAATTCTTCAAAGAATGGTGGGGCAGTTTAAGCTTAGAGATATCTTTTTAGCATTGTTCATCTGTCTAATAATGAGCATGGAGTTGCCAAATCTCCAAAAACATCAAACTGTAGATTTTCTTTGTAAGAGTGAGTTCTAAACCTTTCCACAAGGCGAGGAATAGTGGTCACTATGCCAAGACTTTCTTTCCAAGAGTGGGATCTAAACGTTTCCACAAGGTAAGGAATAGTGGTCACAATGCCAAGACTTCAAGCAAATTGAAGTGAGGAATAGTGGTCTCTACGCCAAGACTTCAATTCAAGCAAACATAGGCTTAAAGAAAATTATTATATTTTCAAAGAAATGGGTATAATTTTTATTATATAGAAACTAGATTCTGGGCTAAAACCCTTACATTGGACTCATAATGTCCCCGAAAAAGACTGCATTACTATCTACAAAATGGGACTGCTTTCAATCACTCGTATTACCAAGAACTTTTGGGACTACTTTCAATAACCCACATTACCAAAAACTTTTGGGACTGCTTTCAATCACCCACGTTACCAAAAACTTTTGACGATGGACTTGTTTCCCCAGTAAACAGACTAGAAAACTACCTTGTTTTCTGATTGAAAACCCCTAATAATAAGACATTTACAATACATATTTCAATAGTGCAAAAGCTTGACACAGATGTAATGCTTGATGCGGCGGAGCTGCTGACATGATCCAAAAGCAATAAAATTCGTCTGTCCACCCAACCCTGAGCGATGCTGTCCACGTGTCCCTATGTGACCTGTTTCCCCGTGTCCAAGGCCAGCATGGCTCCATTGTTGAGTCTGCTGCGAAGCTCTGCAATCTGATCTTAAGGGTTTGAGAGTACAAAATCATTTGGAAAGATGAGCGTGTCAACACGTAGCCTCTCTCTGAAGGTTCGAGGAGCCAAGAGTCCAATTTCTCAAGCAATTGACGAGTTGGCTCCTGCTCAGAAGCCACAAAGGTGGAACATTTGTCATTCATGGAACCTATGCGCTAGGAACTACAGAGTCGCAGAGAGGAACCACAACAATCTCACCTACCAGAATTAAACATTGTCGAGAATGCAACAATCTGCAACTTGGCACTGATTTCTAACCACATAGGAGGCAAGACTTAATAGAAATGGAGGTAGCGTCTGCTGCAGAGGAATCTCAAAGCAACTGAAACATATGCCATCTTTTGACGGATGCGAGCCACCAAGTATACAGGCCATGTTATAAGTGACAGGACGCCCCTGGCCGAGGTCTTGATTCCATAACCAAAACCATAACTGCACCATGACAACCAAAATTATCTTTGGGAATTGCCAGGGTGCCAAGGGCATGTGATGGCTCATGTTGTGCAACATATTCAAAAATATATTTAATCATATACCAATAATGTAAGTTCATGGTACTATATATTAATCATATATCAACAATAAAAGATCATGGTACTGGGCATATAGTGCATGAATTATATTCCATTATTCTAAAACACATTATTCTACTCTCGAGCCATTTGCGAAGGTGTCTACCAACAAATTTAGATGCCAAATTCCCATGCCGTAGCACATAATCTAACTCCAAATATTCAAATTGATTTATCAAACCATATATCCTATAAGCAGGATTGGAGGAAGATCTGATGTATGAGACTCAATTGATGAGACTTGTCTAATAACAATCAATGATTGTCCAAAGACCTTAATCTTTGGATTTGCAGATTTATTGCCAATTCAAGTCCTTTTTATATTGTTAGGATCAATGATTGTCCAAAGACCTTGAGGCATTGGATTTGCGGATTAATTGCCAATTCAAGTCCTTTTTATATTGTTAGGTTTTCTGTCTGATTGTTGCTTTTCCCGAGTCCAATGCAGACTGCATTTTTACCTCTTCATCGGAGCCAAAGAGAACCCTCCCTTATCTTGTCAACCCTATTGTTATTATTAATAATTAAAAATTATTATTATTTTTAATTACTTAGGTTAAATTGTTTTTCACTTAATTAAGAGAACCGTCCTTGACCTTATTATTATTAATGATAATTAAAAATTATTATTATTTTTAATTACTTTAGCTCAAAGTATTTTATTCAGTTAATATGGGGCTCTAAAGAGAACCCTCCTTGTTCTTGTGAACATTATTATTATTAATTATAATTAAAAAGTACTATTATTTTTAATTACTTTAGGTTAAAGTGTTTTTTTTTTTCCAGTTAATATGGGACTCTAAAGAGAACCCTCCTTGATCTTGTGAACCTTATTATTATTAACGATAATTAAAAATTACTATTATTTTTAATTACTTTAGGTTAAAGTGTTTTTTCAGTTAATACGCCGCTGTTTTTTTGTTTACTTTTATTTAATAAAAGTAAATATATTTTTATTCAAAGCAAATGTAATATAATTACTTTAGGTTAAAGTGTTTTTTCAGTTAATATGCGGCTGTTTTTTGTTTACTTTTATTTAATAAAAGTAAATATATTTTTATTCAAAGCAAATGTAATATTTTTTAAGCACTTAATTATTTTATTCCAATTTATTGTATTGTTTAGTTTTTGTTTTGATAAAATTTACGTATTTGCTCTTTATATTTGCTCTTTATACCATATGCATAGAGAGGAAAAAAGACAAAACACTGGGAAGTCAACTAGTAACTTGGTATCAACTTGGTAACAATGTGGTATCAATTTGTTGTCAACGAGGCATCGATTTAAAAAAAAATATCTTATAACAACTAGTAACTTGGTATCAACTTGGTAACAATGTGGTATCAACTTCTGGTCAACGAGGCATCAATTTTTAATTGTTATCAACTTGGTATTAGCGAGGCATCAATTTTTTAGAATTTTTAAAAGTAATTTTAAAAAAGTATCTTATACCAAATGTTAACCATAAATAATATATGAATAAATGTATCTTTAAAAGTATCTTAAATGTATGTTTTCAAATTTTTAAAACTATCTTATGCCAAATGTTAACAATAAATAATATCATCATAATATCTCATCATAATATAAAAAGTCAACTTTAATTTTTAATTAATATTTTTAATCAAAATATTAATTTTAAAAACTTTGATGTATAACATAAATTATTTTTGTAATTCAATGTTGCACTGCGGATATTCTAAAGAGATGAATTCTTCATAATTAAAACATATAATTCAACAAACATAGAATTGCATGATAATTTCATGTAAGATCATACGGAAGTCAAAATATTTATTTCAAGTCACCATACAAACATCAATTACTTAAAAAATAGTTATTCAAAATCAGTCATAGGTCAAAATTAGTCGTAGGTTTTGTTACACCATCAAAACCTACATCTTCAAATGAAAGTCAACTAGTAACTTGCTATCAAATATTTCTGATCATACGGAAGTCAAAATATTTATTTCAAGTCACCATACAAACATGAAGTCAAAATATTTATTTCAAGTCACCATACAAACATCAATTACTTAAAAAACAATTATTCAAAATTAGTCATAGGTCAAAATTAGTCATAGGTTCTGTTACACCATCAAAACCTACATCTTCAAATGAAAGTCAACTAGTAACTTGCTATCAAATATATCTGATCATACGGAAGTCAAAATATTTATTTCAAGTCACCATACAAACATCAATTACGTAAAAAACAGTTATTCAAAATCAATCATAGGTCAAAATTTGTCATAGGTTCTGGTACACCATCGGAACCTACATCTTCAAATGAAAGTCAACTAGTAACTTGCTATCAAATATTTCTAATTAGGATAATGATGTGATTTTTTTTTGAATGCTTGAGGATGTTAACTTGTTTTGACACGTAAAATAAAATTTACAATTGTATTTGCTCTTTATATCATATGCATATAGAGTAAAAAAATACAATTCAAATAGTAACTTGGTATCAATTTGTTGTCAACGAGGCATCAATTTTTTATTGGTATCATCTTGGTATTAATGAGGCATCAATTTTTTAGAATTTTTAAAAGTAATTCTAAAAAAGTTATTTTATACCAAATGTTAACAATAAATAATATATCAATGAGGCATCAATTTTTTAGAATTTTTAAAAGTAATTCTAAAAAAGTTATCTTATACCAAATGTTAACAATAAATAATGTCATCACAATATCGCATTATAATTTAGAATGTCAACTTTAATTTTTATTTTTAATCAAAATATTAACTTTAACAACTTAGATATATAACATAAATTATTTTTGTAATTAAATGTTGCATTGTGGATATTTTAAAGAGATGAATTCTTCATAATTAAAACATATAATCCAACAAACATAGAAATGCATCATAACTATGGAAGTCAAAATATTCATTTCAAGTAACCAGGCAAACATCAATTACATAAAAATGTCTTAGACAGTAATTCAAAATCAGTCATAGGTTCTTGTAGACCATCAGAACATACATCTTTAAATGAAAGTCAACTAGTAATTTGGTTATCAACTTGGTATTAATGAGGTATCAATTTTTTAGAATTTTAAAAGTATTTTATACCAAATGTTAATAATAAATAATATCATCATAATCTAAAAAGTCAAATTTAATATTTAATTCTTACTTTTAATCAAAATATTAACTTTCACAACTTTGATATATAGCATAAACTATTTTTGTAAATGTTGCATTGTGGATTATCTAAAGAGATGAATTTTTCACAATTAAAACATATAATCCAACAAACATAGAAGTGCATCATAATTTCATGTAAGATCACATGGAAGTCAAAATGTTTATTTCAATTCACCATGCAAATATCAATTACTTTAAAATGTCTTAGATAGTTATTCAAAATCAACCATAGGTTCTGGCACACCATCAGAATCTACGTCTTGAAATGAAACACTGGATGCAAATAAAGATGATCCATATTTTTTTCTTTCATAAACTAGTGCTCCATTTCAGTGAAACCACCATTTTAGAGTTCAAAAGTCTTTATAGAGCTATTTGTCAACACTATTTGTTCTAGTAGCAATTTTTTCAAAATATTTGTTGTCTTCAAGCGAAGAGTTACTCTCTTTGTCAAATTGAAGTCATACACAAGTATGTCAACATCTTTCAATTTCAAGACATCTGTGTGGCAACTATTTATATTTGTGTCATTTCTTTTTCTCTTTTTGTTAATTTTTTTTTTCAACTACCATTTCTAGCTTGTACACATGATTGAATGGGTGGGTACTTGTGGCATACCAATGTCTTCTCCAACAACTGTAATATCTTCATTTTCTATAATGACTTTAATAATCTTAGCAACCCAAAATGGATAACTAACATCGTGCACAGAACGCCTGTAAAGGTCTTCCAGGGCTTCAGGTTGTACATGTGATTTTCTAGAACCAACATATATTTCCCTTTCCTCTATCCATTATGGGTTAATAATACCCTGAACATGTTGTTCAACATTGTGTGTTTTCTCATGTTCATTTGACATATTACCATTTCTAACTTGTACACATGATTGAATGGGTGGGTACTTGTGGCATACCAATGTGTACTCCAACAATTGTAATATCTTCATTTTCTATAATGACTTTAATAATCTTAGCAACCCAAAATGGATAACTAACATCGTGCACAGAACGCTTGTAAAGGTCTTCCAGGGCTTCAGGTTGTACATGTGATCTTTTAAAACCAACATATATTTCCCTTTCCTCTATCTGTTATGGGTTAATAATACCTTGAACATGTTGTTCAACATTGTGTGTTTTCTCATGTTCATTTGACATATTTTGTGGCAAAAAAAAATGAAGTCTTTAATAACGTATTGTCATTTATTGATCTTGAAATTATCTCATTTTGATTATTGAAAAAAGACTCTGACCAAACTGAATCAACATCAAAGTACTCATGTATCTCTATTACATTTTTGAATTTCTTTTAGACATTTAGAATAATTTGTATCTCTTATGCTTTTGTGCATGATGGAGTTCAACCACTGATTGTAATAACGATACCTTTGATGCAAATATTACACGGTCTAGAATGAACTTCAAAAATGTTAAACCCCCTCATGGCCCTCATACTTCAGTGGTTGAATACTTCTTGTTTCGTATAAATGTCTTGTCTCATTAATTTTTTTGATATGAAATTGATGTTGGAAGTTAATGTCATTAAGTTGTTCAATGCATTTCTCTTTACCATGTGATCTTAAAATAAATTTTCACATTTCATTAGTTTCTTCCAACACATGAAAGATAGGCTCTGTAATCTATGATTTCTTAATTCATTCAATTAATGATGGCAGACTCTCAACACCTTTTCAACTTAATGCTACTCCCAACACCTTTCTTCTTAAATGTTACTGAAAAACGATTGAACATTTGATCAATATTGTCACTAGTATGCCCACTAACCTTATCTTTTTTAAAATTATCAATTCAATGAGCATGTTTAGATACTAAAAAATAATTTGATTTTTGTTTCACAGCTTGTGTTGTCTAATTGTACATACAGGACCACAGGAAGAATATCAGACCAATATCAGACCAATGAGTAACCACATCATGGATTATAGTTATGGTCGGAATTGAATCATTATGAATATTTAAAACTTTGAAATAAACTTTTAGTAACATCTTTTCATTAAAGACCATACAACCAACCAAGTGAAACTGAATGAAAATTTCCTCGAATTTTTTTGATGCGGGGATAAAATGTGGCAGAAGTGTTTTTTTGGTCAATACCATCAATTATCAAACTCAAATATTTATTTGGATTATCATAACACTTTTTTTGATATTTATACAAATTTTGTTTTTCAATTGCTTGTTTTTGTGATGCTTTTGAATTTTTTGACAACGAAAACTGCACATAAAATAAAAGAAAATAAAAGTTAATAACTATTTAATTTTTAAAAATATTGTTATGAATGCATGTTTCTTTCTTCTCCGACATTTATCTTTGTTTTGCTTTAAGATAAACACATTTATTGCAAACTTTTATCATTATCTTCCTAGGAATACAAACATTGTTTATTTTGTTCTTCCATACCTTTGTAAAATATGGATATGTAATAAAATTGCCCAACTCCTTCAACACTTCTTGCATTTTCTTTTTATAAGTTCTAGATTTATCGTCTCGAGAAATTATTTGGAATATGTAGTGTCTTTATTTGGAATTCACTCTACATGCTTTGAATTTTTTTTTTTCATCCATGATGTAGCCTTATTTGTTAATTGCCCAATCTCTCGTTTAACGCACTTTTGAATAATATGTGGGATCTTATTATAGTCTATTTTGGATTCTTGACAGTCGAAAATTATCAATTGAATGCAACATTTTGAAAGCCTTTCCGCAGAGCAATATAGTATCAATATGATAACCACCATAACATGTCAGTGTGGATTGCATGCAACTTACTAAATATGAATTTTGCATGTTTTTATTTATTGACAAATATCTTTTCCTTTTCTCCAAAGCATGGTTGAAATTTAGATGTTTCAAGCGATCTTTTCGACAGGTCACTTGAAATCAGATATATGACATAACTTTTGTTTGTGAGATATGTTGTCCTAACCTTTGTATAATTGGAATATTTTGGATTGATATAAAATTGTTTACTCTTACTCGTAGTTACAAGATTTGCTTGCAACGACTTCACCATTCCATTATCCTTTTTAGAAGTAGTTTCATCGCCTTGAGGATTATCCCCACTTTCATCATTCTGAACATTGTTAAGAAATTTACAGAAAATATTCATTACCATCCTCACTTGAATACAAATTTTCACAAGAGTAGACTTTTCCATATCAATCCAAAATATTTCAGTTATACAAGGGATAGTGCAACATATCTCATAAGCAAAAAGTTTTGTTATACATATGATTTCAAGTGATTGTTGTCGAAAATATTGCTTGAAACATATGGATTTCAACTATGTTTTATAGAAAAGGAAAAGATATTTTCAATGAATAAAAGCATGCAAAATTTATATTCAGTGGGTTGCATGCAATCCACACTTGTATGTTATGTTTATCATATTGATAATGTATTGTTGTGTAGAAAAACTTTCAAAATGTTGCATTCAATTGGTAATTTTCATTTGTCAAAAATCTAAAATAGACTTGAAAATAATCTTACATTATTCAAAAGTATATTATAAACGAGAGGGTGGATTGTTAGCAAATAATTCAATGTCATGGATGAAAGACTTATTTTCAAAGCATAAAAAATGTATTTCAAATAAAGATAATACATATTCGAGATAATTTCTTAAGATGAGAAATCTAAAACTTATATAAAGAATATGCAGATTGTGTTGAAGGAGTTGGTAATTTTATTACATATTCATATATTACAAGGGTATAGAAGAACGAATTCAACAATTTTCATATTCTTAAGAAGACAAGGATGTGGATTTGCAGTACATGTGTTTTTCTTAAGCAAAAAGAGATAAATGTTAAGGGGAAGAAAGATGTATGCGTTCATAACAATATTTTTAAAAATTGGATAGTTATTAACTATGAAAATATGTTTCTTTTATTTTATGTGTAGTTTTCGCTGTGAAAGAATTTCAAGAACATTGCAATCAACAAACAAGTGAGACAAAAATTGTATAAACATCGAAAGAAGTGTTATGATAATCCAAATAGATATTTGAGTTTGATAATTGATAATATGGACAAAAAAAAACACTTTTGCCACATTTTGTCTGCACACCAAAAAAATTATAAGAGGGGAATTCATTCAGTTTCACTTGGTTGGTTGTATGGTATTTAATTAGAAGATGTTGCCAAAGGTGTATTTTATAACTCCAAATATTCATAATGATGCAAATCAAACCATAACTATAATCCATGATGTGGTTACTCATTGGTCCGGTATTCTTCTTGAAGTTTTGTTTGTACAATTAGACAACACAAACCATGAAAACAAAAATAAAGTTCTTTTTGAATATCTAAACATGCTTGTTGAATTGTGAAGGTTGGTTTTCTTTTTGTTGGACATACTCATGACTATATTGATGAAATGTTCAGTTGTTTTTCTGTTACATTGAGGAGGAAAGGTGTTGGGAGCCTACTATCATTAATTGAATGTATTAAGAAATCATACAATCCAAAGCCTACTTTTCATGTGTTAGAAGAAACTATTGACATGTGAAGGTTTGTTCTAGGATCACATGGTAAAGAGAAATGCATTGAATAACTTAATGACATTTACTTTCAACTTCAATATCATATTAAAAAAATTGATGAGATAACACTTATATGGGTTAAGAAGTATTCAACTGCTGCAGAATGGAGGCCATCATCAAGTTTAACATTTTTGAAGTTCATTCCAGACCATCCAATATTTGTATCAAAAGGTATTGTTATTACAGTGAGTTGTTGAACTCCATAATGCACAAAGGCATAAAAAATATAAATTATTTTAAATGTCCGGAGGGAATTAAAAAATGTATTAGAGATACATATGAGTACTTTGATGTTGTTGATTTAGTTTCGTTGGAGTTTTTTTTCAATAATCAAAGTGAAATGATTTCAAGATCAATAAATGATGTTACATTTTTGAAGTTTTCAATTTTTTTTGCCACAAAATATGCCAAATGAACATGAGGAAACACACAATGTTGAACAACAACGTGCTCAAGGTATTATTAATTCTCCACAGGTAGAGGAAAGATAAATATATATTGGTTCTAGAAGATCATGTGTACAACGTCAAACCATGGAAGACCTTTATAGGGGTCTCGTGCAGGATGTTAAGAAGGGTGCATGATAGCAGTGTTAGCAGATGAAGATCCATTTGGCTATCCATTCTGGGTTGCCAAGGATATAAATGTCATTAAAGAAAATAAAGATATTACACTTGTTGAAATACACATTGGTATGCGACATGTACCCACCCATTCAATGGTGTGTACAAGCCAGAGATGGTAGTTGAAAAAAAAATTGGCGGAAAAAGAAAAAGAAAGGGCACAAATATAAATCGTTGCCACGCCGATCTCTTGAAATTGGAGGATGTTGACATAATTGTGTATGACTTCAATTTGACAAAGAGATGAACTCTTCGCTTGAAGACCATAAATATTTTGAAGAAATTGCTACTAAGAACAAATAGTGTTGACATGAGACTCTATTGAATGTAGTCGTAGGTCTAGAAGACTTTTGAAATCTGAAATGGTAGGCATGCATGTTGATTCAGATGGAGCACAAGTTGATGAAAGAGAAGAATATTACTCATTTTCATTTGCATCTAGTCATTCATCTGAAGATGTAAGTTCTGATGGTGTGCCAGAACCTATGACTGATTTTGAATAGCTATCTAAGACATTTTTATGTAATTGATGTTTGCATGGTGACTTGAAATAAATATTTTTGACTTCCATATGATCTTACATGAAGTTATCATGCATTTCAATGTTTGTTGGATTATATGTTTTAATTATGAAGAATTCACCTTTTTAGAATATCCACAGTGCAACAATGAATTACAAAAATAATTTATGTTATATTCAATATACCAAAGTTGATATTTTTATTAAAAGTAAAAAAAATAGAAATTAATGTTGAATATTTAGACTATGCAGTGATATTGCAATGATATTATTTATTGTTAACATTTGGTATAAGATACTTGAAAATAAAGAAGAAGCCCAAGCCTACTAGTTAGAAGAGCTAGATCCTCAAGCTCTGGAGCCAATAAGAGGTGAGGTGAGGGTAGGGGAGAGGAGGGGAGGAGTTTCACTCATTACCCCTAATGGAGGCAAGGCATTAGCGATCATTCACAAACAAGTTGCGGTGGTTCTTATCGTCTGGGATGTTTATACTCCGGTGGTTCTTATAGCCCACCAATGGTTGGTCTTGTTGGAATAGCTGGCTGGACGGCTGGGATCGCTAGATAGGATGGATGGGATGACTGGATGGATGGGTGTGATTGAAGGATTGATTGAGCGAGGGACGAAGTGATTGCCTAACCAATATGAGAGAGAATGCAGGCCCTATCCATATGGAATTCACGATAGAAAGGGTAGCGTGTCATCTAATAAAGAAGGCAGTTTTGAATGGGAGAAGATAGAAGGCAAGCAATTCTCATAATGTGGACGTGATTCCTTCTTCTCTTTAAATTTCTTTGTTTGTGCCGACCTTATAAGCTCCATATGTTTGTTCAAGGTATGCTGTTGCTCTGTTCCTCTGTCTGACTTTTCGATTATGCCTTTTACGATTGGATCATACTTGTTTATAGTCTTTTAGGTAGAGATATACGGTGGGGAAATCGCTGATGCGTTCGATTGGTGGGCCCCTTTATTTACTTATTGGATGGGGTTGTTGTATTAGTAAAATTTTGGAGAGCTCATGGCCCATGACCCAAACCTACTAGTTAGAAGAGATAGATCCTCAAGCCCTGCGCTGGTTTCGGGCCTTGGAGGCCCTCCACCGTGTCTCGACTTTCTCGCTTTTTATCAATTTCTTTGTCACTTTATTGGTTTGCTAGTAATGTCGAGGATTGCTGCTTTGTTCCTTCTAGATTACAGATGGCCCTGTGGGTGGCTCCCAACCCCTCACTGGGGTCCAACCAGTATTCATGCTTGTTGCCCGACCCATTGCCGAGATGGATGGGAGGGGGAACCCCCAGTCCCATGGATGTAGAGGAGGCGGATATGCGGTTACTGATCCTCCTCCTTGTCCACGAGAATCGCTTGCCTTCTAAGGACAGGCCCCTATATTTGAGAAACGTTTCAAATTTAGAGCCTAGCCTTGAGACATACAAATCCATGTCCATTAAAAGCCTTCCTCTTACCCCAATGTAGGATATTACGGATGAAGCCTCTTCAATATCCCCCGCCTTTACTAGCCCTTCTCCTACTTTTGCTTAACTTTTATAAACTATATCAATCGGTTAAACGACCACTGCCTCCGTAGCTTTGCCTTTGTTGGGGCGTCCACCTCGCTTATTAGTGCTTCTACCTTAAACCCTTTATGTTTCCAGTTTAGTGGGAGACATTGCTCTTAGGCCGAGGAATCCCTCTGAAACCTTCCCCTTCTAGGCGGAGTTGAACCTAGTGTTTCTTCTCTTCCTTCTGCATGGTCTGCTTTGGAATCAATAGCGATAGAAGTTGGATCTGCCTGAGGTAGAAGACTTAAGTTGACTGAGACCTCTTTAGAATCAATTCGAAGAATGGAATTGCGGAGGCTCAATCACTCGATCCCTTGACCCGGAAAGAGGAGTCGAAAGAATAGCCCCTTTGGCTACTCTACTTGTGGAGTTTTCCTAGGCCATGTGACTTGTAGTCTTTGTTAGGAAGTAGGGGCCCCTCCAAGTAGCAACAACCTTGGGGATGGTGAACGTCTGTATAGAGATCTCCTATATGAACATGACCACCTATGTTTGTATTGCTTCGCTACTTTCTCTCTCCCTACGGTTAGGAAGTGTCGCTGAGGGTTTGCTAGGGTTGTGTTTGTGTTCTTTAGGGCCCTTCCTATCCATTTCTTTCTGTCTTTTTTTTTCTTACCTCCCGTTGGCCAATAATGGTAAACTCGTGAATTAGGCCATGGATGCATGGAGTTATTCTATTATGTGTTGGATATGTAGGAGAAGTAGTTGGAGTTTTGTCTATTACGTCTCACCTTAGGTCCAGTTAAACAAATGGATGGTGGGTCCCTCCTCTTCAGAGCTTAGAATTGAGATAACTTTGTGCCGGCTTGAAATAGGATAGTGGGGTGTAAAGCCCTCCATCGAATACCTTCTCCCCGAATGGATGTGTTTAAAAGATGGGTAGGCTCGCTTTCTCCACCAATTGATTGATATTTGGGAGGCAAATTGTTAAAGTCATACCTCACTAAGCGAAGGGAATTCCTTAGAATCCCAGAGCTAGCAAAGGGCATCTGATGCCCGAAGCTCACAAAAGCCTTCGAGGCCGACACCACCCTCCCACATCAACTCAAGAATTTGAGTTTTTACTATCCCCCGGATCTGTAGGTAGAATGCCTGAAGACATTTTGTTGTTTGTCTAAGATTCAGATCACTGAGATTTGCCGCCTTGTCATTTCAGGTTTTAGTTTGTCATTTATCTAGAATTCTGATGCTATCCCTGTTTTATGATTGCTGTATTTTCATGAGTTTTGGAGGGTCGCTCAGCGTGTACCTCCGCAGGGAGGGGGGTGGGGGGGTCGATATGCTTGACTGCAGTTCGTTTTAACCCTTCATTGCTTGGTGTTAGTTTTACCCACCTTCATTAAGCGAAGATCACTTAAAATGGGCATAGTTGCACATATCAATGATTCATAGATTGATTATTATTTTGTTACAGAAGATGGATGGTTAGCTAGCTGGATGGATGGGGCGGGGTGCACGGAATCAAACCATACGAGGTGGATGGCAGGATGCCTCAGCGTATATATATCAATGAGATGTATATATCAACGAGATGTAAAATTTTTATGCCTCATTGAAAGGGGACACTTTCTTTTGATGGTTGATTTTTAGGTTTTGGTTGCAATTAGATAAGTTGTCTTAGGCTAAGATTTGAAAAGAAATATATTTTTATCCTTTAAAATAAAAATTACTCTTGGAATAATAAATGTTGAAAACAAATATATTTTTATCTTTTAAAATAAAAATTTCTCTTGGAATATTAAATATTTCAAAATATTTATTTCAAGTCACGATGCAAACATCAATTACGTAAAAATGTTTTAGACAGTTATTCAAAATGAGTCATAGGTTCTGGTACACCATGAGAACCTACATCTTCAAATGAAAGTCAACTAGTAACTTGGTATCAATGAGGCGTCAATTTTTTAGAAGTATCTTATACCAAATGTTAACAATAAATAATATCATCACAATATAGCATCATAATCTAAAAAGATAAATTTAATTTTTAATTATTACTTTTAATCAAAATATTAACTTTAGCAACTTTGATATATAACATAAATTATTTTTGTAATTCAATGTTGCACTGTGGATATTCTAAAGAGATGAATTCTTCATAATTAAAACATGTAATCCAACAAACATAAAAGTGTATCATAACTTCATGTAAGATCATATGGAAGTCAAAATATTTATTTCAAGTCACTATGCAAACATCAATTACTTTAAAATGTCTTAGAAAGTTATTCAAAATCAGTGATAGGTTCTAGCACACCATTAGAACCTACACTTTCAAATGAATGACTGGATGCAAATGAAGATGATCCATATTCTTCTCTTTCATCAATTAGTGCTCCATTCGAGTCAAAATGCATGCCCAACATTTCAGATTTCAGAAGTTTTATAGATCTACGACTACATTCAGTAGAGTCTCATGTCAACACTATTTGTTTTAGTAGCAATTTTTTCAAAATATTTATGGTGTTCAAGTGAAGAGTTACTCTTTTTGTCTAATTGAAGTCATACACAAGTATGTCAACATCTTCCAATTTCAAGACATTTGTGCGGCAACTATTTATATTTGTGTCATTTCTTTTTCTCTTTTTGCCAATTTTTTTTTCAACTACCATTTCTGGCTTGTACACACGATTGAATGGGTGGGTATTTGTGGCATACCAATGTGTACTTCAACAACTGTAATATCTTCATTTTCTATAATGACCTTTATAACCTTGGCAACCCAGAATGGATAACTAAAATCTTGCGCAGAACATCTGTAAAGGTCTTCCAGGGCTTCACGTTGTACACGTGATCTTCTAGAACCAATATATATTTCTCTTTCCTCTACCCGTTGTGGGTTAATAATACCTTGAGTATGTTGTTGTTCAACATTGTGTGTTTCCTCATGTTCATTTGGCATATTTTGTGGCAAAAAAAATGGAGTCTTCAATAGCATATATTCATTTATTGATCTTGAAATCATATCTTTTTGATTATTGAAAAAAGACTCCAACTAAACTGAATCAACAACGTCAAAGTAGTCATGTATCTCTAATACATCTTTGAATTTCTTTCAAACATTCAAAATAATTTGTATCTCTTATGCCTTCATGCATTATGGAGTTCAACAATTGATTATAATAACGATACTTTTGATGCAAATATTATACGGTCTAGAATGAACTTCAAAAATGTTAAACCCCTTCATGGCCCCCATTCTTCAGTAGTTGAATACTTCTTGCCTCGTATAAGTGTCTTATCCCATTAATTTTTTTAATACGAAATTGATGCTGGAAGCTAATGTCATTCAGTTTTCAATGCATTTCTCTTTACCATGCGATCCTAGAATAAATTTTCGCATGTCAATAGTTTCTTCCAACACATGAAAAATAGGCTCTGGAATCTATGATTTCTTAATTCATTCAATTAATGATGGCAGACTCCTAACACCTTTCCTCCTCAATGCTACTCCCAACACCTTTCCGCTTCAATGCTACTGAAAAACGACTGAACATTTGATCAATATTGTCACAAGTATGCCCACCAACCTTTATCTTTTTAAAAATTCCCAATTCAACGAGCATGTTTAGATACACAAAAATAATTTGATTTTTGTTTTCACAGCTTGCGTTGTCTAATTGTACATACAAGACTATAGGAAGAATATCAGACCAATGAGTAACCACATCATGGATTATAGTTATGTTCGAAATTGAATCATTATGAATATTTGGAACTTTGAAGTAAACTTTTGGAAACATCTTCTCATTAAAGACCATACAACCAACCAAGCGAAACTGAATGAAATTTTCCTCTAATTTTTTTGGTGTGCGGACAAAATGTGGCAGAAGTGTTTTTTTTGGTCAATACTATCAATTATCAAACTCAAATATTTATTTGGATTATCATAACACTTCTTTTGATATTTTTACAATTTTTTTTTTTCAATTGCTTGTTGATTGCGATGCTCTTGAAGTTCTTTGACAAAAACAACTGCACATAAAATAAAAGAAAATCATAATTGATAACTATTTAATTTTTAAAAATATTGTTATGAATGCATACTTCTTTCTTCCCCGACATTTATCTTTGTTTTGCTTTAAGATAAACACATGTATTGCAAACCTTCATCATTGTCTTCCTAGGAATACAAACATTGCTTAATTTGATCTTCCATACTTTTTTAAAATATGGATATGTAATAAAATTGCCAACTCCTTCAACATTTATTGCATTTTCTTTTTATAAGTTGTAGATTTATCGTATCGAGAAATTATCTGGAATATGTATTGTGTCTTTATTTGGAATACACTCTACATGCTTTGAAAAGAAGTATTTCATCCATGACATAGCTTTATTTGTTAACCGCCCAACCTCTCGTTTAACACACTTTTGAATAATATGTGGGATTTTTTTTCCAGTCTATCTTGGATTCTCGACAATAAAAAATTACCAATTGAATGCAACATTTTGAAAGCTTTTCCGTAGAGCGATACGGTACCAATATGATAACCACCATAACATGTCAGTGTGGATTGCATGCAACCTACTAAATATGAATTTTGCATGCTTTTATTCATTGACAAATATCTTTTCCTTTTCTCCAAAGCATAGTTGAAATCTAGATGTTTCAAGCAATCCTTTCGACAAGTCATTTGAAATTAGATATATGAAAAAACTTTTGCTTGTGAGATATGTTGTCCTAACCCTTGTATAACTGGAATATTTTGGATTGATATGAAAATGTTTACTTTTACTCCTAGTTACAAGATTTGCTTGCAACGACTTCATCATTCCATTATCCTTTGTAGAAACAGTTTCATCGCCTTGAGGATTATCTCCACTTTCCTCATTCTGAACATAGTTAAGAAATTCATGGAAAATATTCATTACCATCCTCACTTGAATACAAAATTTCATAAGAGTAGACTTTTTCATATCAATCCAAAATATTCCAGTCATACAAGGGTTATGACAACATATCTCATAAGCAAAAGTTTTGTCGTATATATGATTTCAGGGGATTGTTGTTGAAAAGATTGCTTGAAACATATGGATTTCAACTATGTTTTAGAGAAAAGGAAAATATATTTTTCAATGAATAAAAACATGAAAAATTTATATGCAGTGGGTTGCATGCAATCCACACTAGCATGTTATGCTTATCATATTGGGAATGTATTGTTGTGTAGAAAAGCTTTCAAAATGTTGCATTCAATTGGTAATTTTCGTTTGTCAAGAATCTAAGATAGACTTGAAAATGATCCCACATTATTCAGAAGTACGTTATAAATGAGAGGTCGGACTGTTAGCAAATAATTCTATGTCATGGATGAAAGACTTATTTTCAAAGCATGAAAAATGTATTCCAAATAAAGACACAATACATATTCTAGATAATTTCCTAAGATGAGAAATCTAAAAATTATACAAAGAATATGCAGATGGTGTTGAAGGAGTTGGTAATTTTATTATATATTTATATATTACAAGGGTATGGAAGAACGAATTCAACAATCTTCGTATTCTTAAGAAGACAAGGATGTGGGTTTGCAATACATGTGCTTCTCTTAAGCAAAAAGAGATAAATGTTAAGGGGAAGAAAGAGGTATGCATTCATAACAATATTTTTAAAAATTGAATAGTTATCAACTACGAAAATATGTTTCTTTTATTTTATGTGCAGTTTCCGTTGTCAAAGAACTTCAAGAACATTGCAATCAACAAACAAGTGAAAGACAAAAATTGTATAAACATCGAAAGAAGTGTTATGATAATCCAAATAAATATTTAGGTTTGATAATTGATGGTATGGACCAAAAGAAAACACTTCTAACACATTTTGTCCGCACACCAAAAAAATTATAAGAGAGAAATTCATTCAATTTCACTTGGTTGGTTGTATGGTCTTTAATTAAAAGATGTTGTCAAGGGTGTACTTCACAACTCCAAATATTCATAGTGATGCAAATCAAACCATAACTATAATCCGTGATGTGGTTACTCATTGGTCTGGTATTCTTCCTGAAGTTTTGTATGTACAATTAAACAACACAAACCGTGAAAACAAAAATCAAGTTCTTTTTGGATATCTAAACATGCTCGTTGAATTGTGAAGGTTGGTTTTCTTTTTGTTGGGCATACTCATGACCATATTGATGAAATGTTCAGTCATTTTTCTGTAACATTGAGGATGAAAGGTGTTGGGAACCTGCCATCATTAATTGAATGTATTAAGAAATCATAAATTCCAGAGTCTACTTTTCATGTGTTAGAAGAAACTATTGACATGCAAAGGTTTATTCTAGGATCACATGGTAAAGAAAAATGCATTGAACAACTTAATGCCATTTTCTTTCAACATCAATTTCGTATCAAAAAAATTGATGAGATAACACTTATATGGGGCAAGAAGTATTCAACTGCTGCAGAATAGGGGCCATCATCAGGTTTAACATTTTTGAAGTTCATTCCAGACCATCCAATATTTGCATCAAAGGTATTGTTATTCCAGTAAGTTGTTGAACTCCATAATGCATAAAGGCATAAAAGATATATAAATTATTCTGAATGTCTGGAGGAAATTAAAAGATGTATTAGAGATACATATGAGTACTTTGATGTTGTTGATTCAGTTTGACAGGAGTCTTTTTTCAATAATCAAAGTGATATGATTTCAAGATCAATAAATGAGGATACATTTTTGAAGACTCCAATTTTTTTTGCTACAAAATATGCCAAATGAACATGAGGAAACACACAATGTTGAACAACAACATGCTCAAGGTATTATTAATCCTCCACATGTAGAGGAAAGAGAAATATATATTGGTTCTAGAAGATCATGTGTACAACGTGAAGCCATGGAAGACCTTTTCCGAGGACTTGTGCAGGATGTTAAGGAGGGTTGCATGATAGCAGTGTTAGCAGATGAAGATCTACTTGGCTATCCATTCTGGGTTTCCAACGATATAAAGGTCATTAAAGAAAATGAAGATATTATAGCTGTTGAAGTACACATTGGTATGCCACAAGTACCCACCCATTTAATGGTGTGTACAAGCCAGAGATGGTAGTTGAAAAAAAAATTGGTGGAAAAAGAAAAAGAAAGGGCACAAATATAAATCATCGCCACATAGATGTCTTGAAATTGGAGGATGTTGACATACTTGTGTATGAATTCAATTTGACAAAGAGATGAACTCTTCGCTTGAAGACCATAAATATTTTGAAGAAATTGCTACTAGAACAAATAGTGTTGACATGAGACTCTATTGAATGTGGTCGTAGATCTAGAAGACTTTTGAAATTTGAAATGGTAGGCATGCATGTTGATTCAGATGGAGCACAAGTTGATGAAAGAGAAGAATATAAATCATCTTCATCTACATCTAGTCATTCATTTGAAGATGTAGGTTCTCATGGTGTGCCAAAACCTATGACTGATTTTGAATAACTGTCTAAAACATTTTTATGTAATTGATGTTTGCATGGTGACTTGAAATAAATAATTTTGACTTCCATATGATCTTACATGAAGTTATCACGCATTTCAATGTTTGTTGGATTATATGTTTTAATTATGAAGAATTCTTCTCTTTAGAATATCCACATTGCAACAATGAATTACAAAAATAATTTATGTTATATTAAATATACCAAAGTTCATATTTTTATTAAAAGGAAAACAAATTAGAAATTAATGTTGAATATTTAGATTATGCAGTGATATTGCAATGATATTATTTATTGTTAAAATTTGGTATAAGATATTTTAAAAAAGAAAAAGCCCAAGCCTACTAGTTAGAAGAGCTATATCCTCAAGCCCTAGAGCCAATAAGAGGTGAGGTGAGGGTATGGGAGAGGAGGGGAGGGCTTTCGCTCATTACCCCTAATGGAGGCAAGGCATTAGCGATCATTCACAAACAAGTCGCGGTGGTTCTTATAGTATGGGATGTTTAGACTCCGGTGGTTCTTATAGCCCACCAATGGCAGGTCTTGTTGGAATAGCTGGCTGGATGGCTGGGATCGCTAGATAGGATGGATGGGATGGCTGGATGGATGGGTGCGATCGAAGGATTGATTGAGGGATTGATTGAGTGAGGGACGAAGTGATTGCCTAACCAAGAGGAGAGAGAATGCAGGCCCTATCCATATGGAATTCACGATAGAAAGGGTAGGGTGTCATATAATAAAGAAGGCAATTTTGAAATGGGAGAAGATAGAAGGCAATCGATTCTCATAATTTGGACATGATTCCTACTTCTCTTTAAATTTATTTGTTTGCGTCGACCTTATAAGCTCCATATGTTTGTTCAAGGTATGTTGTTGCTCTATTCCTCTGTCTGACTTTCCGGTTATGCCTTTTATGATTGGATCATACTTGTTTATAGTATTTTAGGTAGAGATATACGGTGGGGAAATAGTTGATGCGTTCGATTGGTGGGCCACTTTATTTACTTATTGGATGGGGTTGTTGTATCAGTAAAATGTTGGAGAGCTCATGGCCCATGACCCAAGCCTACTAGTTAGAAGAGCGAGATCCTCAAGCCCTAGGATGGTTTCAGGCCTCGGAGGCCCTCCACCGTGTCCCTGCTTCCCCGCCTTTTATCAATTTCTTTGTCACTTTATTGGGTTGCCAGTAATGTTGAGGATTACTGCTCTGTCCTTTCTAGATTATAGATGGCCCTGTGGGTGGCTCCCAACCCATAACTGGGGTCCAACTAGTGTTCATGCTTGCTACTCGACCCATTGCCGAGATGGATGGGAGGGGGAACCCCCAGTCCCATGGATGTAGAGGAGACGGATATACGGTTACTGTTCCTCCCTCTTGTCCATGAGAATCGCTTGCCTTCTAAGGACGGGGCCCTATATTTGAGAAATGTTTCAAAGCTAGAGCCTAGCCTTGAGACATACAGATCCATGTCCATTAAAAGCCTTCCTCTTACCCCAGTGTAGGATATTACGGATGAAGCCTCTTCAATATCTCCCGCCTTTGCTAGCTCTTCTCCTACTTTTTCTTAACTTTTAGAAACTATATCAATTGGTTATACGACCACTGCCTCTATAGCTTTTCCTTTGCTGGGGCCTCCACCTCGCCTATTATTGCTTCTACGTTAAACCCTTTATGTTTCCAGTTCAGTGGGAGACATTGCTCTTAGGCTGAGGAATCCCTCTGAAACCTTCCCCTTCTAGGCGGAGTTGAACCTAGTGTTTCTTCTCTTCCTTCTGCATGGTCTGCTTTGGAATCAATAACGGTAGAAGTTGGATCTACCTGGGGTAGAAGACTTAAGTTGACTAAGACCTCCTTATAATCAATCCAAAGAATGGAACTGCGGAGGCTCGATCACCCAATCCCTTGACCCAGAAAGAGGAGTCAGAAGAATAGCCCTTTTGGCTACTCTACCTGTGGAGTTTTCCCAGTCCATGTGACCTGTAGTCTTTGTTAGGAATTAGGGGCCCCTCCAAGTAGCAACGACCATGGGGATGGTGAACGTCTGTATAGAGATCTCCTATATGAACATGACCACCTACGTCTGGATTGCTTCGCTACTTTCTCTCTCCCTACGGTTAAGAAGTGGTAGTTGAGGGATTGTTAGGGTGGTTGTGTTTGTGTTCTTCAGGGCCCTTCCTATCCATTTCTTTCTATCTTTCTATCTTTCTTTTTCTTGCCTCCCGTTGGCCGGTAATGGTAAAATCGTGAATTAGGCCATGGATGCATGGAGTTATTCTATTATGTGTTGGATAGGTAGGGGTGGTAGTTGGAGTTTTGTCTCTTGCGTCCCACCTTAGGTCCAGTTAAACAAATGGATGGTGGGTCCCTCCTCTTCAGAGCTTAGAATTAAGATGATTTTGTGCTGGCTTGAAATAGGATAGTGGGGTGTAGCGCCCCCCACCGAATACCTTCTCCCCGAATGGATGTGTTTAAAAGAGGGGTAGGCTCGCTTTCTCCACCAATTGATTGATATTTGGGAGGCAAATTGTTTAAGTCATACCTCACTAAACAAAGGGATTTCCTCAGAATCCAGAGTTAGCAAAGGGCATTTGATGCCCGGAGCTCACAAAAGCCTTTGAGGCCGACGCTGCCCTCCCACATCAACTCAAGAATTTGAGTTTTTACTATCCCCTGGATCTGTAGGTAGAATGCTTGAAGACATTTTGTTGTTTGTCTGAGATTCAAATTACTGAGATTTTCCTTCTTGACATTTCAGGTTTTAGTCTGTCATTTATTCAGAATTATGATGCTATCCCTATTTTATGATTGCTGTATTTTCATGAGTTTTGGAGGGTCGCTCGGCGTGTACCTCTGCAGGGAGGTGGGGGGGATATGCTTGACTGTAGTTCATTTTAACTCTTCATTTCCTGGTGTTAGTTTTACCCACCTTGATTCAGGCAAGATCACTTAAAATGGGCATAGTTGCACGTATATCAACGATTCATAGATTGATTATTATTTTGTTACAGAAGATGGATGGTTAGCTAGCTGGATGGATGGGGCGGGGTGCATAGAATTAAACCATACAAGGTGGATGGCAGGATGCCTCAGCGTATATATATCAACGAGATGTAAAATTTTTATGTCTCTTTGAAAGGGGACACTTTCTTTCGATGGTTGATTTTTAGATTTTGGTTGCAATTAGATAAGTTGTCTTAGGCTAAGATTTGAAAAGAGATATATTTTTATCCTTTAAAATAAAAATTACCCTTGGAATAATAAATTTTGAAAAGAGATATATTTTTATCCTTTAAAATAAAAATTACTCTTGGAATAATAAATATTTCATTTACTTGATTGCAGTTCGTTTTAACCCTTCATTGCCTGGTGTTAGTTTTACCCACCTTCATTCAGGCAAGATCACTTAAAATGGGGCATAGTTGCACGTATATCAACAATTCATAGATTGATTATTATTTTGTTATAGAAGATGGATGGTTAGCTAGTTGGATGGATGGGGCGAGGTGCATAGAATCAAACCATACGAGGTGGATGGAAGGATGCCTCAGCGTATATATATCAATGAGATGTATATATCTACGGGCTGTAAAATTTTTATGCCTCATTGAAAGGGGCCACTTTATTTTGATGGTTGATTTTTAGGTTTTGGTTGCAATTAGATAAGTTGTCTTAGGCTAAGATTTGAAAAGAGATATATTTTTATCCTTTAAAATAAAAATTACTCTTGGAATAATAAATGTTGAAAAGAGATGTATTGTTATCCTTTAAAATAAAAATTACTCTTGGAATAATAAATATTTCATTTACTTGACTGCAGTTCGTTTTAACCCTTCATTGCCTGGTGTTAGTTGTACCCACCTTCATTAAGGCAAGATCACTTAAAATGGGCATAGTTGCACGTATATAAGCGATTCATAGATTGATTATTATTTTGTTACAAAATATGGATGATTAGCTAGCTGGATGGATGGGGCGGGTGCACGAAATCAAACCATACGAGGTGGATGGCAGGATGCCTCATCGTATATATATCAATGAGATGTAAAATTTTTATGCCTCATTGAAAGGGGACACTTTCTTTTGATGGTTGAATTTTAGGTTTTGGTTGCAATTAGATAAGTTGTCTTAGGCTAAGATTTGAAAATAGATATATTTGTATCCTTTAAAATAAAAATTACTCTTGGAATATTAAATGTTGAAAAGAGATATATTTTTATCCTATAAAATAAAAATTACTCTTGGAATAATAAATATTTCATTTACTTGTTCATTTAAAAAAAAATTGTTTAAGTCATATAATTTGTTCATAATTTCATGGTTCAAGTATGTTAAAAAGTTAATATTTAAAAACTTATCAAAATATTAAGGTTTTATGCACTATTATATTTTATCTTTAATGTTATGGTTGAAAACAATTACAATTTTAGAGTTTTTTAGAACCAAGATATAAAGCTTTAAGATATAAGGAGTTAAAATTGTTGGTAACTATAAGGCTTTCAAACATGATATTTGTATCTTTAACATCATGTATCAAAATTGTTTGAATTTTACGATTTTTCAATGTCCTAATATTTGATCTTTAATTCCATTGTTAAAAAGTGTCAAAATAGTGACACGATTTATTTTTTTGGATACTCCACCATAAAAAATTTCTGCATTGAGGGTGTTTTTTCAATTTTTTTTTTCATGTAAAAAATTGGTTTTAAACATAATTTAAAAAAATGTTGAAATTTGACGCTAAAAAAAACTGTGTTTTGGAAAGCACCTTTCGTTTTTTAGGTGTTTTTTTTCATGTTTTTTGAGTTTTTTTGGGCTAAAGTTCTCGTTTTGAGGTAATAGTTCCCATTTGATTGATAACTATGTTTTGATCATTCATCATTTTTATCATAATTGTGTATCACTAACCACTCACGATTTCCAACACAATAGTGTAGCCACCCTACTCCCTCCCATGACTCAAAAGGTGGACGAAAATATCATTTGTTAGAAGAGTGATCAACTCAAACTTCAATGCATGAAGAAGACATCTATGATTAGACCTAATTGATGCACAAAATCATCATATAGAACAATTGAATGTAAACAATTGAAGTCACCTATCGTCATAACTTTTACATTCAAATATGTTTTACACTAAGCTTAAGTATAAAACTTAGGGAAAATATTAACTTCTAAATTCCATCCATCCATAATGAATTGTTATTTAATTTTCTTATTCTTTTGACATTTGTTTAAACAATTTGTTTTCCTATAGTCAAATCACTAAATGTCGTGTTATCACCCAAAAAATTTCAAAACATCATTTTGACAAGGTTACAAAATTTCATGGATCAAAATAGGGTTTTATGAGTCAATTTAGGTTTGATCAAGGGAAGGTTTTAGATTTTTTATAGTTTAAAGCTCATCCTAAGTTTCAAATAAAGCCTTCTTTAAAGCTCTTTCAATTCAAACATTCATCATTTTTGGTTTCATTTCATTTCCCTAAGTTTCTTCATCAAAACTGTCCAATTAGCCGAGAAACCGCAGTTTCGTAGCGCCATCTGTTGAAAAAAGTCGTTTTGCGCTATGGAAGCGCTAATAGTTTTGTAGCGCAAACAGGGAAAATTACACTATAGGCGTTACAAAAGCACAGTTTTGTAACTGTCTTGTCAGTTGAGTTGGAAAATGTCAGAAACCGTTGGGAAAGGGTAGGATAGTGGCATGTCGAGTCATGTAATGATGAAATTGAAGTACACACCCACGTTTGCAGTCATCATGGTCATTATAGGTTATGAATAAGGCATCATTTTAGTTATTGCAGGACATTTAAAATTTCAAAAACTTTCCTAATTAGTCATTCTCATCCTTTTGCCTCCATTCGAAATGTCTGAGCTCTGAGTGTCAAGACAAACCTGTGGCTAGTTCATAAAAAGGTTTTACTACACCCATATCAAGTGAGGCTGATACATTTATCAAGCGAGGTTGAGAAATTTATTCAAGCGAGGCTGAAATCTTTTCTGAAGAATATGGCAAAGGAAAGAAAAATTCACAGAGGAGGACAGTGCTTAAGGCATGAACCTGAAGACATGAAGGCAGTAATTGAAGACCCAGTAGTGATGGAAGGATTCAGAAGAGTAGGTTGCCTATGGTTTTGTGAGAAGTTGCAGGGCTGTCAAATACAAGTATCCAAGGAATTTGCTATGAATTCAATGGAATAGCCACTAAAGTAGGGATGCTAAGTGTGTCTATTACACCAGAGGTCATTGCTGCCATTACAGAGATACCAAGAAGTCAAGAAACCTGGTTCAAAGGGTTCAAATTTGATATGGAGCAGTGTAAAGAGTTCATGAAACCTGAGCACACAGACATGGACCTTAATAATGCTATCCCTAGAAGCTGCATCAAAGATAACTACTCAAAACTGCTGCTCAACATTCAAAAATATTTTGCCTATGAAGGCAGATATCACAAGGTTTATTCATATCATTTCAAATTGATTCTACACTTCATTGGTAAGATTTCACTTGATTTACCTTTTTATCTGCATAGGAGTTTTGGAAAGATGGCTGATAAGGTGCAGGAAAAATATGAAGGGAGTGAAACATCCTTATTTCTTCATGGCTTAACGAAATTATTAATTTTAGATGAAATTCAGAAGATAGGCAGAGATTGGTCATCATTCTTGTTTATAAATGGCTTTGAGATGGAAACCCTAAATCCTGCAAGAAACCCTAAAGCTAAAGGAGTTCCATCATCACTAGCACCAAAACCAAGCCAACCTATGGTTGCAAAACCAAAAGCAACTACAAGAGTGAAGCCAAGAAAGCAAACTGAGGAAGGGCCAGAGCAAATGCAAATGCTTGATACACCAACTCTCCCACCTGCAAAACAAAGATCAAGGTTGTCAAAGATGCAAAACAGAAACAAGCTGTCAGTAAACAAGGGACCAAATGAGTAACTAGAAGACAAGCAGTGGCATTGAAAGGAAAGACAGTTGCTACAGAAGACAACCCAGTACCAAAGGGGAATCTAGAGGATATTCTTCATGCCATTGACATAGAGGAAGCACCCATTGTCCAAGTTGAGTTCATTGGGGAAGATGAGCATAAGTTGGAAAAGGCCAAGTCTGCAAAGAGGCTAGAGTTTGAGGGGGAAGATGCAGGTTTCATCTTTCAAGCAAGAAAGCCTATGACTAGCCATGCTAGGAAATTAATGGAAGTTAGAAAAGAAGTTCAAATACCCACTGAGATAGCTAAAGCATCCAAAGATATAATTGACCTCTCATCACCCACAATGAAAGATACAATCAACAAAACAAAAAAGGGAAAAGAGAAAGTGACAGAGAAAACAAATTTCCAGCGCCTTGAGGAAAAATTAAAATTGGAAAATTAGGAAATTGCTGCCTTAAAAAAAAAATCTAGAAAGCACAGTGTCGAGAAAGTACAGTTTAAAAGAATGAAGGCAATGTGGGAAGGACAGGTTGAGTCTGTTTCTGAAACTTTAAGTAATACAGAGAAATTTTTCAAATGGACAGTTCTAGCAATAAAAGAAGCTAAATTTGTCAGAATAATAAACTCTCATATGAGAACTACTAATAGAAGACTTAAATACCAGGTGAAGGATTTAGAAGAGCAGCTGGAGTTAATTCATGATGAATTAAAGAGCAGAGGCATTAAAATGACAGTCATTGAAGAACCAATAACTCAAACAAGTGTAAATGAAGAAGGAAGGCCTCAAGGAAGCTAGAATGAAGTGGGTTTATAGTTTTAAATATTGAAGACAGGTTATGTTTTGAGTTTTGGAGGCAAACACAGTTTTCACTTGACAATTTTATGAAGAATATGCACACTCAGCAGTTTCATAGCACATTTAGTGTAAAAAAGCAAAAAAGTGCTACTAAACTGCTGTAGCTGCTTTTCTTGCTTATTTTGATCAGATTTTAAAGGGTTGAAGACTGAGTTAGGAACTGAATTTGCTATGGGAGATGTATTAAAGGGTAATTAAAGTGATGCATAGGAAATAATTGAGTTTTTGGAGGATAAAGACTTGAAATAGCAGCGCTACAAAAAGCGCTACGAAACTACCGTGTTTTCGTAGTGCAGGACATTACGACATTTTGAGTAGTGTTTAAAGTGGTTTTAGATAGCTGGAGGCTAGGGAGGAGTTATGGGACATGTGAAGCCAACTTCCAACAACCAAGGACCACGAAATAAAGAGTAAATGATGGTCAGAATGTTCAAATAATGCAAAAGTTCTTATGCCTAAAAAACAGGGTACTGTTTCCTATTTTTGTGGAGGTTAGAAAAGTGGTCATGAAGAAATGAAGCCCATCATCCAAATTCGACCATGTGATGATACACTTGGAAATGATGTAAATTCAAATATATAAGGTTGTTATAGATAGTGATAAAGAGTTTGAGTCATTTTTGGAATAGGAATGTTAAGTAGGATATGTGTCTTTTTGTAATAAATTCCATGTTTTATGATTATGCAAGGTGTTAAGGGACAAAAATTTGATGTATCTAGCCTAGAGGTAGATAATATCATGTTGTAAGATGTCTATTAAAGACCAAGAGGTAGAATTTGTCAAGGGTTGGACATTTTTGGCAAAACAATGCTTGTTGTGAATTAACTGGTTTTCAGCTAATACAGAGATCTTCTATTTGACCAACTTGAGATTTAGAAGGAGTTTTAGTGTTTTCCTATTCTCTTTTCATCTCTTATATATCTCATTGGAGTGGTGTTCTTCTATATTACTCAGAATTCATCTATTAGATCCTCTAACTTCCTATATAAGTGAATTGATTGTGTTTTTACAGTTTCATGTGTGTGTACCTTATGAATAAAACACTGATATGCCTCAACTTCCATGTTAAGTAGATTCACTGAATTAATGAATTGCTTTGACTCCATAAGCCCAATATAGACATGCTGATGTGATTCTCAACCTACATTTATCATTTATCAGTTATTTCCTAAATAGAGTTAGCTATCTATATCTTTATCCATATAATTATATTTTGAGAGAGCCCTCTTAGGTTGAGGAGGCTAAGCCTCAGTCAAAAGATTAGGTTTGAAATAGTTACATGAGATTTTCTAATCAAGTAACCTATCAGATTCAATTTTGTGATAACACGTCGAATGGAAATTTGACAACTGAAATAAGTCTCAAAATGACCAAATTGACAATTCTTAAATAATTCATAATGAATTGTTCTTTAATTTTCTTATTATTTTGACATTTGTTTTCCTATAGTCAAATCACTAAATGTCGAATGGAAATTTGACAACTGAAATAAGTCTCAAAACGACCAAATTGGCAACTCTTAAATAATTCATCACAAATGCTGAAATATTCTACAATATTGTTGTTACTTTCTTCATTTATTTCTTTAACTTAGTTATATACGTATGTTCTTGTCTATACAGACTATTGTTGCCCATTTGTCATTTTGAAGTCTAATAATCATCATTAATATCATCCCTCTCAACTAAAAGGTGAGAAATCACTAGTTTTTTTATGATTACCCATAATCAATTCATCATTGAGTTTAGTGGTTTTGGTTGAACACTCCATATTTCAATCATAATAGTATACCATTGACCATCACCATTCTCATCACGGTATTGTAATCACCACCCACTAAAAGGTGGAAGACAATACAATCTATAGAAGAGTGATCGACACAAACTTCAATGCATTGAAAAAATGTCTATAATTTTATCTTAGTGATGCACAAAATCATCTTCTAAAACAACTAAATATGAATAGTGAAAATTGCCCCTAGGGGTGTAGTTTGATTGGTTATTGTCATGTTATGAAGATGTGCACATTTGAGGTTTGAGATTCAAATCCTATTATTAACTGTATGGGGAACATATGGGTTCACCTAGAGGTTACAATGGTAGCAGTTAAAGTCAACCCCATGTCAAGTGACTGCGAGCTTGATCCAATTGTCATTTACTCTAGTTAGAAAGAAATAAAAGTGAATATAGTAAAAGTCACCTATTTTTGTAACTTCTCCATTCAAATATTTTGTTACATGTAATTATCGATAAGGCACATGCAAAATATTGACTTCTAAATTCCATTGTCAAGAGCTCATCCATCCAAATGAATTTTTATTTAACCTTCTTATTCTTTTGGCATTTGTTTAAATGATGTGTTTTCCTATCAAGAAAAAAAAAATGGAGATCAAAATATGATTTTACCCTATGACAAAGTCAACAACAATGTTAGACACACATTAAAAAATCCATGAATCAATTTATCATCAACTTTATTAGTGACATGTATAGAGTCATCGCCAACATCTTGAACATTTTAATCTAACTCCAATACTTTTACAAAAAATCTAATCTTCACAAATTGAATTGATTCAAAGTAATATGGAATATGAAAGATGATGTTCATTCATATCCTCAAGTTTTATGTTAGAATTGAAATTTAATTCTTTTTAACATTTGACATAAGTATATATAGTAGATTGATTACCAAACCACTTATTAATGAGTATAATTTGTTCCAGATTGATTACCTAACCACTTATTAATGAGTATAATTTGTTCCATCACCTAATATATCGAAGAATATGAATTTCTAAGATAGGAATGTTTTATACAAGAAATTCAAAATTCAAAATTGTCTTTTAATTGATTACCAAACCACTTATCAATGATTGTACTTTGTTCCGTTGCTGTAATTAGTGAGGAGATTAGAACTGTTGTGTAAAAGGAGAAAGCAAATCAAATACCAAAAAGAAAAATGGCCAAAGATGTCTCTCTTCTAGCTGATGATGAAGAGCTTGTTTATAAAAAAAAGGATATGTTAACCGGCAAGAAGAATAAATCAAATGTTGGTCAACCTGTAAAAGTCATGAGTAACAATGAAGAACAAACTGAAAGCAACAGAGAAATCATAACATTAGGTGCCGAGTCAGAGGATGGCATTATTAAAACAAAACAAAATGCCATTCAATCTGAGTTGAAGAAGAATAAATTAATTTGTGGTGGCCAAACATTTGAGCTTAATGTTAGCTAATTCTATAGGCCAGATGGACGGCAATCTCAATATAAAATTAGAAATGCACATCACCTACATGTACATAATCTGAAAACATTGTTCAGGCTCAATCCATATGCGCATGTGGTTCTTGTTTACCCACGTCAGGTTCCCAACAAATAGGCATTGGACAAGACACAATTTTTGATTATATATATTATGTAATTGGAGGGAACCATTCGGTAGAGGCTAAAATACATTTGATTGAGGAATATCCCGATAATTATCTTTTCCAAACAGTGAAATGGATCATTTACGTTGATTTAACAGAAACAAAATCAAAGTTATTGGCATGGGATCATAATGCAGATAATGAGTACAAAATGAAAATGACTTTCATCCAAAGGGTCAGATTTATTCATAACAAATTCATAGAAAAATGTGGCGGGGATAAGGAAACAGTCAGTCTAACCTTTCAGAAGGAATGTTTAATGGAAACATGTTATCAAATTGATGACAAACTCAAATCAGAGGATGAAAAAATGCATTCAAATATATTCAGAAGCATGGATAACATTTTTCAGTTGGCATTTAAAACTGAGGAGATATGGGAATTGATTGATGATATTTTTGAGCAATGGGAGAATATTTTCATAAAAAATCAGAAGGTTAAAAATTGTAGACCCATAATATGTACCAACAGTAAGACATGCCCTGAAATGAAGCAACTTCAAGAGGATATGAATATCACACCTTGGAGAACAATGCAATGAGTGAAGGATGATAAACTAGTCAAATCAGTGCTATCCCGTGTGAAGTCAGGTGAATTATCAATGGAGGAAAAGTGCACAGAATTTCAAAAGTAAGTTTGTTGAATTATTTGTACTTTCCTTTTGATTATAATTTTCTTTTAAATAAAACATATTGTTGTTGGTATGATTTGATATACATCTCACTATATTAACAATTTTAACTTTATTTATTCAGTTAGAATATTTATATGAAAATACAAAAACATATGGTTAAAATTGTGAATGAAGACAATTGGGATGATGTTGTGTGCAACTACCTAGAATCAAGTTCTACAACAACACTTAAGTATTTTTATATTGAATTCAATAAAGTATGTTGATTTATACATTTTTTTTATTCATATGTAAACTATTTTTATTTTATTACTTATACATATATATATTTTTATGTCCTTAAAGATGTCGAAGAAGGATGCAAATGGAGTACCAGATGCTTTCAAAAGCTTTATTGAGAAAAATAAGTGGGAAAAGATGAGAAAGCAACGTCTTAAGAATGTTGAACTTGATCCTACTCTTAATCATTTCATTTGGAATGGGCTCGATAGTATCCAATATCATATAATACCAGGTGATTGTGAAGACATTGCAAAACTCATACCTAAAAGGTAACATGGCATAGTTGTTGCAGATATTCCTCATGGTTTCAATTTCCCAAACATTGAATATGATAGTAAACCATATACGTATCAAAATTTTAGTAAAGTGGTTACAGGCTTTCAAGAAGTCACAACATCACCACTTTGAAGATTTGTGACATTTCATTCAGACACAATTTGTAATGCTATTAACAAGCTTCAAGGAAAAAACAAACTCAAAGATGCAGCTTACATGGTAAGACATTGAAATTGTATGTTCGATTAATGTAAGAATTTTTTATTTATGTACAATTAACTTTTACTATGTTATGTTACAGGAAGAAGTCAAATATTGTTTGTTCCGAAGATTTACCTATTATAAATGATTGTGAGTTCATCCATGTTGAATGTTGGACAAAAGAGGATATCCATAGGCCTATTTTTTTGAATCAAGTAGATGTGAAGATTCATAGTCAAGTATTGGTTTATGATGCTGTTGTAAGAAAACTAACATATGATGAAAATGATTCAAAAGGAGATATATTTAACATTTATTAAAAACTGCAAGCATTGATTAACTATCTTATATATCTATGTTCAAATGAAGGAGATTGGGGTTTGGATTTATTCTCAGATTCAGGTAAATTTTATTATATTAAATTGAATTTAAATATTTTATTTTTTATGTGTATATACTAATTTACTTAATTATTTCTTTTGTGCTTGATGATTAGGTACAATGCTAGCATGTTTCCTAAAAAAATGAGGAAACTACATTTCCATTGAGAAAAATCCAGTGCAATGCAAATTTATTCAAGAAAGAATTAATTCTCTTCAATTTCTTCCACATGCAATGCAAGAAGCTGGTTTAAGGAAAGGAGATTTTAATGAATCACGTGTGGAAAAAAACAAAGGAACCTCAACCACTGTTATATGGAATGATTGGAAAATACATTTTGGAAGATTTGCAGGCATGAAAGATCCATTAGAAGATGGCAATGACCAAAATAAAGTAGAAAATGTTGCGGAAGAAGACATTAATGATGTTCTAGATGTTGAACATGGATTAGTTGATATTATGGATTAGCTTTAAGTTATGCTTGCAAATAAAGCTCAAATTTGAGAGTTATTAATCAGTAGACTTTAATATTTTATGAGAAGGATCCTTATTTTTTGCAAAAATCCTGTGATTACTATTAATTTGACATAAAATTAATAGAAAATGCTATTTTAATTTTTTTTTTTGTTAATATTTTCCCCAAAAATTCGTTTATTTAACATGTTTTTTTAAACAAAAAGTCTCAAAATTTGTATTTTTTTCTTTGTATTTATATTGAAAATGTGTATTTTTTGTCACATGATTAAAAATATTGCGTTTTTAGCGAAAATTATTTGATGTGAATTGAAATATTAATTAACAATACATAAACATATAAAAAAGCCTAACTTTAAAATATTGACCTTTTTTATTTTTATTTTTTTAACTATGTGAAAAAATTAAGATTTCATTAAAAAAAAAAACAAGTACATAAATACACTTAAAAATAAACATCTCAGGGAAGAAGAAAACATTAGAAAAAAAGTAGGTGATTCTACATCACCATTTTTCAAAATCGACATGAAAATCATGACATTAAAAAAAAAGTCATAAGAAAATTTAAAGTGCCAAAATTATGCTAGAAAAAAATGATGATTCTGCATCACCACTTTTCAAAATCGGGTGTTTTTTTTGCTACCTCAAAAAAATGGGTACCAGGTAATTTTCTTATTTGATCGGTAACTGTGTTTCAACTAAAACCATTTGATGTAATGATCAATTGCTTGCTTGAGGGTAATCAACATAAAAAATCATAATTTCTCACCTTTTAGATGGCAATGGGGGATATTCATGATGATTGCTATAATTCAAATCTTAACAAGAAGTCTATAAATGGAAGACTTTACAATGACAAATGGACAATAATAGTATATAAATATATGACTTTAACAAATAAAATGTCAAATGGGCAACAACACTTTGTATATGCAAAAAATATGTATTTAGTAAATTTAAGAAACAAATGAAGGAATCAATAATAATATTGTAGAATATTTCATCAATTGTGATGTTATTTTAGAATTGTCAATTTAGGTACTTCGTAAATTATTTAAGTGTTGTCAATTTTGGCACTTCGAGATTTATTTCACTTATCATTTTTTTTGCAAAATCTAGTGATTTGATTTTGTTTTATTTGACATTATGATTGATTTACAACATCAACTTAGATCCATCTTAACTATGTATCTACCAAGTGCTGAGAGGGATCAAATCTTTCTACATCTTAAGATATTTTCATCTCAACAGATTTGATCCCTCTCAGTGCTTGTAGATCCGGAGTTAAGACGAATCTAGGCTGGTTTAATTATCTCCGTTAAATATGCTATATTCCATATGAATACCATGAACAATATCACAGGTTCTCATAAACCTGGAGTTCAAAAACCATCGGTTACTTGACAAGTCAAGTTTATCTTAACAACCCAACAAAAATTAATTCAAACAAATTAATATGGTAGAGTTTTTTTTTTTTTTTTTTTCAATGTAGGGCTATTTTTATTTTTATTTCAAATTTACCTTAATTAGCCAACAAAATTTGATTAAAAAAAATAGCATAAAACTTTTATTTTAACATGGGGTTATTTTTATTTTATTTTTATCAAGTCAAAATGTTTACATAACAAGACATGATGAGAGTTGATCCCTCTAGGTGCTTAGTAGATTTGGAGTTAAGATGGATTTAGACTCGTTTAATTATTAATAATTGATATTTGTAATTTTTATAATTTTAGTGTTTGTATTTGTATATGTTTATTTGATTTATTTTTAAATTGTATTTTAATTTTAATTTTATTGTTATGTAATTTGATTGAGTTAAAATATTTACATAATATAACCTTACAACATCTCCTCCATGAGTGCCTATGAGCTCAATAAGTAATTTGATACTTAAAAATTATTTAGTAGTAATATAGTTCAAACAAATTTAAATTGATGATTTAGATGTTTACTTACACTATATTTTGTGTTTTACCTTTGATTGCAATTTTGTGAACATTTTATTGGCTTGGATGTTCTTCAAATTTAATAAAAGGTAACTAGATCTATTTATTTTATTATTTAACATTTTATTAAATTGTTAAATATTTTGAGTATATTGTATTTATGATTATTTACTTATCACGATTTTTTCATTCTTTATTAAAATGTATATAATTAACATTTCAATTCATATTTATTTAACATTTTTAATTCATTGCGTTGAGAGATGAATTCTACAACCTAGTATGATGTATAAGGGTTGGTTGATTTTACCCATTTATGTTGGTTGATTTTTTGTTTACATGTAACTATTAGCTGTGGGTGCATTCTAGTAATGGATTTATCTTCATCCGTGGAGGAGGAGACAACTATCATGCTTCTCTAGATCATCTATTCTTTCTTGCCATTATTCTCACATATAAGATGGTGTCTATCGTTGTTATATGATCATCTTTGCTTGTGGGGGTATGTGCCTCTCATTTCCACTGTCTTGATACTAGGATTTCTACATATGAACATTATAGTTTGTTAGTGCTGTTCGAATACTTCCTCTCCCTCGGTCTCTGTGGCTACGGAACCCCTGTCTATACTACACATCACAAACGACTATTCTCTGTGTAATAGTGGCATGAAGTTTCCCTGTTTTGGGGACTGTAAAGGTTGTTTTGGGGCCTTTTGGCGTCAAACGATTCAATTTTTTTTTTAATGTTGCGAGGGTGGAAATTTAAGGTGGATCTGTGGTTGCGATGTAATTTATGCTAGTTTCGAGTTTGTAGTGTTTGTGACTTGTTATGCTAAGGACCTGCCTTTATGGTCTATACTAATCTCACTTTTTTCAGTGCGAGATACTGATCACACTGCTCCTTGGATTACAATGTAGGGTGGGGTGGATTCGATTTTGGTATCCATCCTAATACCTGCATTTGGTTTCTTTGTTCTCTCGGCGTTAAGGTGGCGAGATTTTTCCGACTACACTTCCCCTTTATTTGGTTGACGACAATTTCTCTCTGGTGGGACTTATTTCTTGACCCATCTATCGAGGTTGCTATTTATGGATGTCTTGGATCTTTCCATATTGGGATTGTGAATCACTTTTCACATCCTCCTTCGGCTGGTTCACCTGTATTATGGAATGAGGCTTTTTTTTTTATATTCTAACATCTTGTCATGCATTTCTGGTAGTGGATCTTCTGGGGGGTGGTTGATATTCTCTGACTAGGAATTTACTTATATATTCTACCAAGACTTTCTATATTCTATTTTTCGATTCTATAGTCGTCATCCCCTCTAAGACTTTCTCTCCACTGTCATTCCAGGTGAGTCTTTATCTCTCTATTTACTTTCTCTCGGGCATGTATCATAGATGGCGGGGTGTCAATATTGTTTATTCATTTATGATGATTTTTATTTTTATTTTATTTCATATGGAACAAGGGATTTCTTTCCTGGATGCTGATGTGGCAGCCCACGAGGCCTTTATTCGGGCCACGATGGAAGTTGAATATGCCTTTGCAGTAAAATATTGCACTAAGAATCCACTGGAATTGTTGTACATGCATGGACATTTGGCTGCAGACTATCTTGAAATTGCGACACATACTAAGGATCCTGACACTGCTCTAAACATGCCTGTTCTCGGAACTGAAGATCACGTAGGAAGGAGGGGAAGGCTATAAAGGCTAACACTGATACCAATATCCTTAGTTTAGGATATGGTGTCCTATGGGATTGGGTCAGTAGCCTGTAGAAGCGTGCTCTTGTAGGACGTTTATTTTCTCCAAGCTTCCTAAGAAAGACATGCAGGGTTGGGCGAAGAAGTGTTGGACCCCAATTCTGGGATATACGCCCAAGGTTAATGTATTAATAAATTCATGGTACAGTTTCCATTTTCTGCACTTGGATGACTCAGAGCAAATTCTTAAGGCCCCATAGGTGCGGGTCAGAAGTTTTTGACAGCTGCATAAGTGGTACATTGGATTCAATCCCCTCCATGATGGACCTGTCATTTCTCCCTTGATGCCCCCCTTGGAATCTTCCTTTTCCCTGCCCACCCATCCCCTTGATGGTCTAGATCCCATCTCTTCTCTCCATAATTCCATTGTTAGCGATATCGACTTCCTGTTACTTAATCTTGTAATGGACCTGAAGGATCTAACTACACAAAAGGGTAGTGGTCCTCCCTCTTCCCCTGTCATTAGTCTTGGTTCTGCTACAAACATCACTATCCATAAGACGGGAAAAAAAGGAAATCGAAATTTCCGTGGTTGTCTTGCTCCACAGACTACTATTTTTGGTGAATTTGGTGGATTGACGGATGTTCCTATTATTTCTTTTACTGACTCTCAAGCCCTTAGAACATTTATGCCTGAAAATGGTGCCTCACAATGAACACTATTTCATTGAAAATTCATGGTTCGGGGGACCACTCCAAACAAATGGGGCTTCGACACTTGATTCGATATATTCGTCCCTTCATCATCCTCATTGAAGAAACCCTCACTGAATCTTCTCGGGCTATCTCATACTTTCGCTCTTTATGTCCTGAGTGGCACATCGTTAGTGTGAGCTCTTCTAGTTTGTTTGGCAGACTCATTGCGGACTTGCGTGCATATAGTATTTTTGCAGGCAATCTTATGACCGACCATTTCAGGGGATAACCCAGCCGCATCCATCTGCTTAACATATATGTGCCGTGTAGAAATCATACAACTTTATGGAATTGTATGCAACAATGTGACTTGCTTAAGATTGGTGGCCTTATCATGGTGGGCGATTTCAATGCTACCCTTTGGCACAAGAATCTTGGGGCGTTCATTGTAGACATGATCATTTGGTTGATAGATTGTATAATATTTTTGCAGATCATCGTTTGGTGGACATATGCCCTTGTCCCCTATCCCCCACATGGAATAATCATAGGGCAGGGGATGAACATATCGGGAAGCATTTTAGATTGTTTCTTGGTGCATGAAAAATTGGTGGAGATCCTTGGTAATGTGAACTCTTGTGTACACACGACACATATATTAGATCACCTTCCCATTAAATTACAATGGAGGTTGGAAAATATTCGATGGGGGATACCTTTTAAATTTAACATGGTTTGGCTGGAGGATAAAGATTATAATGACCTGGTTTCTTCCACATGGGTCGAGACTGGGTGGATTATGGAAGAATCTGCCATGCAAACCCTTACTCGTAAACTAAATATCATAAAACGCTGGTCTCGAACTTGGGAGAGTGAAAAAATAACATATGATCTCGGAGTTGCGGGAGATCGCCAGTGATATATCCCATTTTGGCAGAGACATGGAATTGAAAAATCCGTCTCAACAAGATTTGGAATTTTTGAAAATTTTGGAAGAATGAAATTCTTAAGATTTAGGAAGCTACTTGGAGGCTCAAAAGTAGAGCGATTTGGTTACGAGAGGGTAATTGTAACACGATTCTTTCATGATTATGAAAACCACATGAATCATACCAATGCCATTTGGCACATTAAATTGTTTGATGGGGAGACTAAACACACAACTCCAAAGACACAAAAATAAGTTGTTATATACTTTGAGAAGTTTTATAAGACTATAGAGGATGTGGACTACACGGACCAGATATGGGCCTTGGATATTTATCCAACAATGTTCAATGATGCCTCAAATTAAGCACTCTTCTACCTTATACAGTCAGAGGAAATTTTACAGGTTCTAAAATAATTTGCTAAAGACAAATGCTCGGGCCCGGATGGTTGGAAAATGGAGTTCTTCCTACATTTTTTTGAGTTGATTGGACAAAGTATATTAGAGATTGTGGAAGATTCCATCATTCTGGGAAATATTACAGGTGCTATAAATTATAACTTCATAGTGGTTGTTCCGAAATCCTCTTCGCCTCATCACTTTAGGGATTTCCAACCAATCTCCCTCTGTAACTTCACCTACAAGTTGATTTAAAAGGTGATTGGGAGAGGCATCATAAATGTCCTCTCTACATATATTTTGCGAGAAAAAAATGGATTTTTGCATAATTGTCTGATACATGACACCATTCTACTACTCAGGAATGTATTCATACTATTCATACAAAAAAGGAGGAGGCTCTTGTTATGAAAGTGGATCTACATAAGGCTTATGTCTGTGTGGACTAGTCTTACATCCAACTCATTCTTAACAAGATTGGTCTATAGTCTCATAATGTAGAGTGGATTATGGCTTATATATATTTTGTTTGTTATGCTTTTTTGATCAACGATGTCCCCACTTCATTCTTCTGAGCGGGCATATGACTTCGACAAGGGTGCTCTCTTTCCCCTCTACTATTTATTCTTGTTATGGATGGTCTTAGCTTGAAAATCAGTAAAGCACAATCTTGGGGCCTTTTTCATGGTTTATGCATATCTCCTCATGTTAACATCACTCATTTATTGTTTGTTGACGATATCCTTACTTTTGGTATTATTTCTCGATCACAATGGTATTATTTACACTATATATTTTTATGATATGGTCCGAACTCTGGTCTTTTAGAAAGTGGAAACACATCTATTCTCTTCTTCTCTTCTAGTGATAGGTTGGATATAGATATTATAGCTGGAATTTTTGGTGTAAGAACTGCCCCCTTGTCACTGGTCTCACCTATTTGGGTTTTAGAATCAAGTCCAAAAACTACAAGGATAGTGATTGGCAATGGATGATGGAAAAGTTCAAGAAAATATTGAATACATGGTCCCAAAAATGTATCACAATGGGAGGAAAATATATTCTTATACAGGTCGTTCTCCAACAAATTACTGTATACTGGGTACATTTATTTGCGATGCCTTCTGCTATCTCTACCAAGATCAAAACCATGATCTCTAGATTCCTCTAGTCTTGCACGAGAGTGACCTCTAAATTCCATATGTGAAAATGGGACACTCTGACTAAACCAAAGGAATATGGTGAAATTACTATATTCTGGGCACATTTATTTGTGATGCCTTCTGCTATCTCTACCAAGATCAGAACCATGCTCTCTAGATTCCTCTGGTTTGGCATGTGAGTGACCTCTAAATTCCATCTATGCAAATAAGAAGCTTTGACTAAAGCAAAGGAATATGGTGGCTGGGGTTTCTTGGATCATAAATTTGTTGGCCTCTCTTTGCTAATCAAATCCTTCCAAAGAGCTCCGAATGAATAGGGAATTTGGAAGGACATAATTTGCGACAAATATTTGAAGGGATTTGATGCAATTTGTATATAGATATCAGACTCACTAGAACAAATGGATCTTATATATGGCAAAGCTTCATTAAATTAATTCACTGGTGGCAAATGAGAATGACATGGGCTTTTGGAAATGGGCCCAAGATTCTGATCGGGTCAGATAACATCAAAGGCGCTAAAAAATATGCATTTCTAAATAGGCATACATTATATTCCATTCACTCTAGAGGATATTTATTTTTATATTAGATTAAAAGACATTAGCAAGTAGGCTTCCCAATATGGAAAGAGGTAGAAGAGTTGGGACTAGGGGGTCAATATACCGAAGACTGGAATGGATATATTAACCACCTTCGAATGGTTGGCCTCTGTCACAGTGAGTAAAGAGATAATATCACTTGGGATTGGGAGACTCCACAATCATTCGATTGTTATGGAAGAATCAAATCAATTCTACATGAAGTATATTTATGACTTGCAAATCCCATCTTGGTTCCATAAAATTTGGAAATGGCGCATTCCCCTCAAGATCATATTGTTTACCTGGCTGGTGTAGAAAAATAAAATACTTACATGGGATAATCTCTTGAAGCGTGGATACTTAGGTTTTCGACTCTGTATATTTTGCAGAAATGATTCAAAGTCATGCATACATATCTTCAGTCTATGTTCCCCTACAAGACATATATGGAGTCATATTTCATAGAATTTACATCTTCTGGACCGATGGGCACTCAACATTGAATAATGCATCACTATTTGGGCTTCAGGTGACATCAATCATAAGGAATTCCTCTCTTCATATTCTGGGAGATTCTAAATGCCAACAATCACTATTTATTTGAAGGGACGCTGATAAACATAAACAAGATATGCCACAAGATCATTACTTGGATGTCAACATTCTCCAGATATATTGGCTCAACAAAAGATTTATCCTATCATTTATGTCCACACGTTCTTTGCTTTCCTACATGTTTTTTTGATGGAGTGGCACAATTTGAAATATGTGGATGCGGCACTATGCTTAGGATAAATGAAAGACTACACTACAAACATTCATAGAATGGAGGACCAAGCACCAACACCAGGGATGAAATATCATCATTATGGGGATTACTTTGGTTTGCAAAAGATAAGCAGGTAAATAATCTTCATGTTTATGGTGACTCGAGATCTCTCATTGAAGGTATAAAAGGACATACAATTTTTGATCCCCCTTCCTTATTTGGATGGATCGACCAAATCAAACATGTCATGGGGACTCTCCCAGATATTTTCGATGATCACATATACCAGGAAGTTAACATGGAGGCAGACACCTTATTTAAGGAGGGTCTCCATGGTGTGTATGGGGCTGTGAGGTACATATATATTGAAGATAATGTTACCCATTTGGAGGGTTTGCTACATCTCCATTAGCATATGTGTGCTCCTTTGCTATATATTTTTTTGTATTTTTCTGGAGTGTCTTTTTCAAAACTATTGTACTAGCTCTATGACAGACATTTCTATATCTTTTTTTTGGGTTCCTTTCTAGAATATCTGATATGAAGTATTAGAAGTATGCATGATCACCTATATAACTTGTATGTGGAATGTTTCTGACAAGACTCTGAGCTTGTCATGCAACTCAAATATAGGGGTATTCATCGATTTTATCATATGTATTGGATCTATCTCTTTTAATATAAATCCAACGTTTTTTTGTTCTGATTGGATTGATCTCTTTTAATATAAATCCAACATTTTTTCTTCTGAAAAGAAAAAGGGTGTTCGTCTGTCATCAAAGTTGAAATTTTGCTCATGTTGGCCAAAATAAAAATCTAAATAACCATATAAAACATAGAAATAATGTCTCAATACAATTATCTCATGTGTTTTACCATATGCGTTGAATATGAATTGAAATTTTGCTCATGTTGGCCAAAATAAAAATATAAGAAATACAAATTTAAATAACCATACAAAACATATAAGTAATGTTTCAATACAATTATCTCGTGTGTTTTACCATATTCATTGAATTTGAATGGATCATAAATTTTGAATTGAAAATTTTCTCATGTTGGCCAAAATGAAAAGCTAAAAGATAAAAATCTAAATAACCATACAAAACGTATAATAATGTCCCAATACAATTATCTAGTGTGTTTTACCATATACATGGAATTCGAATGGATCATAAATTTACCTTCAACTAATTTTTTTATCACATTAAAATTCCAAATTGGGTAAAATTAAACATCTTTACTCTTTACTAAAGCCAATATCATTTCACAAATAATTGAAAATCTTGCTCCAAAATATCTTAATATTTATTTTAATTAAAGATTTGCAAAATGAAAATTTAATCCTTAAAAGGAAAACCATATCCTATGGAAATATTTAAAGGCATAAATATTTCCACATCAAAATTGTAATATTTTAAAATATTAATTTGATGTAGTTTTATTATAAATTTTGTTTTCATGGCATGAAAAAAATATCATTAAATCTAATATTAATATTGAAAGATTATTATTCATATTAAGGGGAAGAGACAGAGAGAGAGGGATAGGGAGGGAGGGAGATATAAATAGATATGGAGAAAGAGAGTGCATGTTTTATGGGTGATATAGAGAGATAGAGGGAGATAGAGATATATATGGAAGGTGACGAGAGAAAATAAGAGAGATAAAGAGAGGGAGAGATATATAGATATGGAGAGAGAGCGTGTGTGGTTTGGGAGGTGAGATAGAGAGATAAATAAGGAGAGATGGAGGGAGATATAGATATATATGGAGGGGGGAGACAAGGAAGAATATTTCTTACACTAGATGCATTGATTTCAATGTAGATGGTGATTTATAATTCTATTTTATTGTTTTCACTGAAGGAGATAAACTGAAGGAGAGAGGAGAGGAGGAATGAAGGGATAAAGGAGAGGAGTGAGAGAAGGAGATAAGGGTAAGAGAGAAAGAGGGAGACACAAATATGGAGGGGATAAATGGGGAGATAAAGGAGAGAGGGAGGTAGGAGAGAAAGGGAGAGAGGACTTGAGAGAGGAGGAGAGAGGGAGGGACAAAGAGATGATTTGGAAGGGGAGAGAGGGAGGGAAGAATAAATACAAAGAGAAAAATGGAGAGAGAGAAAGGGAGTGACAAGGGAGATATGCAGAGACAATGTGTATGTTTGGGAGTGAGATAGAGAGACAAAGAAGGAGATATGGAAGGATATATAGATATATATGGAGGGGGGAGAGATGGAAAGACATTTATTGCACTAGATGCATTGATTTCAGTGTAGACAGTGATTTATAATGCTATTTGATTGCTTGTAATAGATGCATTGATTTCAAAGTAGATGTTGATTTCTAATGATCTCTGATTACTTGCACTAGATGTATTGATTTCAGCGTAGATGTTGATTATTAATCCTATTTGATTGCTTTCACTAGATGCATTGATTTCAGAGCATATATTTTCTAATTCTATTTGATTTCTTGCACTAGATGCATTGATTTCAGTGTAGATGTTGATTTCTAATTCTGTTTGATTTCTTGCACTAGATGCATTGATTTCAATGTAGATGTCGATTCCTAATTCTATTTGATTGCTTGCACTAGATGCATTGATTTCAATGTAGATTTTGATTTATAATTATATTCAATTGTTTGCACTAGATGCATTTATTCTAGTGTAGATGTTGATTTCTAATCCTATTTGATTGCTTGCATTAGATGCATTTATTTTCAATATTGATGTTGTTTTATAATCCTATTTGATTTCTTGCATTAGATGCATTGATTTCAATATACACGTTTTCTTCTAATCCTATTTGATTGCTTGCAATAGATGCATTGATTTAAATGTAGATGTTGATTTCTAATTTGATGTAACTAGAGTTATGATACATTAATTTTAAAGTGATTTGATTAACAATGCGCATTGATTTCAATGTAAGCACAAAAAATTATTGACAATGTGCATTGATTTTTGTGTTATAGTAATTCAACCGATTAATATTGGAGAGTAAGAGAGAGAAGGTATGATGTTTACTACAACAGCTAAAGTTAAATATTTGAATGGTTTGCAACTTCAACTTCCCTTTCCATATAATCGATATGAAAAGATGGAAAAACTAACAAGGGTGACGATAAGAATAGTAGAAAAAAAAAGTTTGAGATTGATCACAATGAAGACTATTTGTAATTGACTACATTTGGTCATTATTTTAACTTAATAAACCATTGGAATATTTAAAATTCTTAATTATGATTAAGTCAAATTATTAGTTGATTATTTATAATTAATTCTGATTTCATATTTTTCATTATTAAGTTATTCTCATTTTGATTTCCAATTAAATTGAAACTTTATATATCATTTAATTTAATCCTACTAGTATTCAAATATTTATTTAGTCAAAATCCATTATTACAATTTTATATTTTTATTAAATTGTAACCATTGTGACCTCATTTATTCTCTAACGACTATCTGACTCTTCTTTTCCTATAAAAAAGGCTCCTCAACACTCGTTCACTCACAAGATTTTTAAACCCTGATGATGGATGGAGTAACCATCCCAAATGTTGGAAGAACTAAATCATTACAAATACTCTTCCAGAAATCTCCAACAATTGACTACATTCTTATTATTCACATTTTTTGTCATTCAATACTATTACATCGTCACTTTGCATTGAAATTTTTTATTTCAACATTTTTCATCATTAAAGTCATTAACAATATCTACCATCTCAAGAAATTGAGGTAATTGAGAGAATTAAAAATTAAAAATACTCTTCAAGATATATTTAGTAATGCGTGGAGGGACACTATTAAGAATTAGTTAGTTTTCAAAAGTTGTGATGTCTAAGTTAAATGAAATAAATATGCAATATCAATCCTCCTGCAAACTGTTGACATGATTGTATCTCTTCTACATCACTAACTAATTACTAATAGACAATTACACACATATATAAATATAATACAACAACTATAAAATTCACAAACATTACCATCCAAATCCAAACACATAAACACACAAACCACTCAGAGGATCCAAACACACACGTACAAACCATTCAAGGCAAGAAACATAGACCAAATTACTAATAAACAATTTCACAAAATATAAATATAACATAATAACTATAACATTCACAAAAATTACCATCTAAATCTAAACACATAAACACACAAACCACTCAGAGGATCCAAACACACACATACAAACCATTCAAGGCAAGCAACATAGACTAAATTAAAGAAGAGAATGACATGGTCATCTAAATTACTAATAAAAAATCACACAAAATATAAATATAACACAATAACTATAACATTCACAAACATTACCATCCAAATCCAAACACATAAACACACAAACCACTGAGAGGATCCAAACACACACACGTACAAACCATTCAAGGAAAACAACATAGACTAAATTAAAGAAGAGAATGACATGGTCATGTCAAGCAAAGAAAACATAATGTAAATTTAGAAGTATGAAGTTTATCTCAAGCATATGCATAATAATGACCATCTAAAAATGTGACATTGCCGCCCTTAGCTGGAACCAACCTAGATCTATCTAACTTCGGATCTATCATGTGCTGAGAGGAGTCAAATTCGTTAAGGTGCAAACCTTTCCTCAAATTCTACACTCTGAAAAAAAGATTTTCACCTTGAGGGGTTTGATCCCTCTTGGTGGATGATAGATCCAGAGTTAGAATAGATATAAACTTGTATTCATTTAATTGAAACCATTACTAATTATATAAATAATATATATATAATTTATTAATTATATAAAAAAATAGATATAATGTTTGATTACATCATCGTTACTAATTCCCCCCTCCTAATTTTGAAATGCAATCTTAGGGCTTAACCTTGATATTTAAGCCATAAGCAACATTTGTTACATACATAATTCTAGCATATGTTTTCATGGAAAATTTGGAAGTTTGCTACGAAGACGTAGGCAAATAGGCAAATAGTTATGCTTGGCCAGCAATGTGAATGAGAAACTCCCTTTACACATCATAGATAGGCTTGAACCAATAATATATAAAATAAGATTTACAAAGAATCCCGACAAATTGACAAAAATTTAATGACACAATGTTGGATGTCTAGCGCCATATCAAACACAATGTAATACAAGACTTCGAGAATGTATTAATTCTAAAAACCAAAGGTACTATAAACCCAAGGGAATAATATTAAACCCAATGGATTAATATTATAAATGCAAAGTATATAAATCCTAAAGGGATTGATATTATAAACCCAAGGGAATAATAAACCAACGGGATTAATACTAAAAACCCAACAGATTGACTCATATAAACCCAAGGGAAAATATTAAACCCATTGGATTAATATTATAAACCCAAGGTATATAAACCCTACGATAAATATTATAAACCCAAGGGAATAATAAGCCCAAGTGATTATAAACCCAAGGGAATAATATTAAACCTAAGGGATAATTATTACAAACCCAAGGAATATAAACCCTAAGTTAAATATTTGTCACAATGCGATGTTGGATTATGGTTGACCATGATTAATTTTCATCTTGAGACATCATTTTTCACAATGCGATGTTGGAAAATGGCTGACCATCATTGACCATGGTTGGTATCCATATTGAGACAATCTTTGTCATAATGTGACATTGGACCATGGTTGACCATGGATGACCATGGTTGTGACAATGTGACATTGGACCAAGAGACAGTCTTTGTCACAATGTGACCATAATTAAACCCAAATGTATTATAAAACCAAAGGAATAATATTCATTAATAATTTATAATATTATAAACCCGAAATAAAATGGTTGACCATGGTTGACCATGATTGATTTTCATATCGACAGAATCTTTGTCATAATGTGACATTGGACCATCGTTGACCATGATTGGCCATGGTTGATGATGGTTGACAATGGATGTCCATGGTTCATTTTAAGATTGAGAAAATATTTTTCATAGTGTAATGTTGGACCATGGTTTAGCATGATTATAAACCCAAGGGATTTATAATAAAGCCCCAGGATTAATATCACAAACCCTATGAATAATATTATATCCTAGGAATATGAACCCTAAGATTAAAAAAACTAAGGGATCAATATTATAAATCCAAGGGAACAATAAACCCAAGGGATTATAAACCCAAGAAAATAATATTAAACCAAGGAATTAATATCATAAACCCAAGGCATATAAACCCTAAGAGAAACATTTTCGACCATGGTTTACCATGGGCGATTTTCATATTGACACAACCTTTGTAACAACGTGAAATTGGACCATTGTTGACCATGGTTTTCACAATGTGACGTTGGACCATGGTTGACCGTGTTTGATTTTGATATTGAGACAATCTTTGTTAAAATGTGACAATGAACCATAGTTGACCATGGCTGACCACAATTGATTTCCATATTGAGACAATCTTTGTCACAATGTGACATTGGACCATGGTTGACCATGAATGACTATGTCTGACGATAGTTGAAAATGGTTGATCATGGTTAATTTTCATATTGAGACAATCTTTGTTACAATGTGACGTTGGACGATGGTTGACCATGGTTGACCATGATTATAAACCCAAACAATCTATATTAAACCTAAGGGATTGATATTATAAACCTAAGGGAATAATAAACCCATAGGTTAATACTAAAAAACTAACGGATTGCAAACCCATGGGAATAATATTAAACCCAAGGGATTAATATTATAAAGCCAAGGTATATAAACCATAATATAAATATTATAAACCCTTAAATAAACATGGTTGATCATGGTTTATGATGATTGATTTTCACATTGACATAATCCTTGTGATAATGCGACATTGGACCATTTTTGATCATGGTCGTCACAATGTGACATCGGACCATCGAAAAATATTTATCACAATGTGACCATGGTTGACAATGGTTGACCACGAATGAATTTTATATTGACACAATCATTCTCACAATCCAATGTTGCACCATGATTAACCATCATGGACTTTGCATCAACGAGTGCCTTAATAGAGCACCCAATCATTGGCTATCCAAGACCCTGTGGACAAAAGGGTTTATAATATTGATCCCTTGAGTTTTTAACATTAATCTCTTGATTTTTTAATATTAATCCATTGGATTTAGTAATTGTCATATTGTGATATTGATTGTTGAATATGAGAAATAGCTATGCATATATATATGAAATAGTCCAATAACAAAAAATAATTTTTCCAATTAAATTACTTTATTCAATAAGATTAAAAAGTAATAATTAAAGTTGTATTTTTTTTGAATTGATTCATTTATTTATTTTTTCTAAAATTAAATTTATAAAATTTTAAAATTATAAATAAATATATAAAATTTAAAATAATAAATACCTATAAGAATAATTAAAAGTAAGTTTAAAAATATATAAAGTTCTAATAAATATTATAGTTTTGTATTTTTAAAATTAAAATATATTTTTTTAATATTATGTTTCAAAAATTATTTACACATATTTATGGAAGGGATTTATTAAAAAGAGAAATTAGTTTTATAATTATGTATAAAAATGTTTCTTAATGATAGATCAAATTTTAAACCCAAGGGAATAATATTAAACTCAAGGGCCTAATATTATAAACCCAAGGGATTAACATTAAAAACCCAAGGGATTAACTTTATAAATCATGGTTGACCATGGTTGACCATTATTGATCATGGTTGACCTTGGATTGAGCATGATTTATTTTCATATTGACACAACCTTTGTAACAACATGACATTGGATCATTTTTGACCATGGTTTTCACAATATGACATTGGACCATGGTTGACTGTGATTTATTTTCATATTGAGACAATCTTTGTTAAAATGCGACATTGAACAATAGTTGACCATGAATGACCACAATTTATTTCCATATTGAGACAATCTTTGTCACTATGTGACATTGGACCATGGTTGACCATGACTGATGATGGTTGATAATGATTGATCATGATTAAATTTTCATATTGAGACAATATTTGTCACAATGTGATGTTGGAAGATGGTTGACCATGATTATAAACCCAAAAAATATATATTAAACCCAAGGGATCGATATTATAAACCTAAGGGAATAATAAATCCATGGGATTAATACTAAAAACCTAACTGATTATAAATCCATGGGAATAATATTAAACCCAAGGGATTAATATTATAAATCAAAGGTATATAAACCCTAAGATAAATATTATAAACCCTTAAATAAGCATGGTTGATCATGGTTTACGATGATTGTTTTTCATAATGACATAATCTTTGTGACAATGAAACGTTGGATCATTGTTTATCATGGTTGTCACAATGTGATGTTGGACCATAAGAAAATATTTATCACAATGTGACCATGGTTGACAATGATTGACCATATTTGACCATGAATGAATTTCCTATTGACACAATCGTCCTCACAATCCAACGTTGCACCATGATTGACCATCGTTGACTTCACATCAACGAGTGCCTTAATAGAGCACCCAATCATCGGCTATCCAAGACCCCGTGGACCAAAGGGTCTATAATATTAATCCCTTGAGTTTTTAACAATAATCTCATGAGTTTTTAATATTAATCCCTTAATCCCTTGGATATATATATATATATATATATATATATATATATATATATATATATATATATATATATATTATTAATGAAATAGTCCAATAAAAAAGAAATAAGTAATTTTCTAATTAAATTACTTTATTCAATAAGATTACAGATAATAATTAAAGTTATATTTTTTTTAATTGAAATGACTCATTTAGTTTTTTTTCCTAAAATTATATTTATAAAATTTTAAATAAATAAATAAATTTTAAAATAACAAATTTTTAAAATTATAAATAAATAAATAAATTTTAAAATAACAAATATATGTAAGAAATAATTAAAAGTAAATTTAAAAATATATAAATTTCTAATAAATATTATAGTTGTGTATTTATAGAATTAAAAGAATTTTTTTAATATTATATTTCAAAAATTATTTACACATATTTATGAGAGAGATTTTTTTTTTTTTTTTTTTTTCTCAGTAACACTAAATCTATTAATTTATAATGTAATGGTACAAAACTGCCTCTGTCTCAGCTGAGGAAGCCTGAGCACAGGGCCTGACTGCCAAGAAAACTATAGTTTGGACTGCCCACCGTGGGGAAACCAGTCCATTTCAGATTGAGAGTTTAGACTGCCGCTCACAATGGGGAAACCGGTTGTACATTCAGATTGTTCAACAAAAAAACAAAAACCTATAGCATGCCTCACTACAAGCGTAGGAGGAGAAAACATGAGAACAAGAAATAAATTAGAGATATTGTGCTTGAAGGACAAAAACCTCAAGGGCTGCCTCTGACTACTGTTCATTGATTGGAGATGGCAGTTCTTCAATGATTCTGCACCCGAACTCATTGCCACATCCGTCTTCTGCAGCTGGAGTGGTCTCTTTTCCTTTGCTCATATCTTCCACGCTTTGAACCTGCATAGAGACGCTGGGGGCAGAGTATAACTGGGCCAAGGCCTCCTTGGCTGGACCAACTTCGGCAAAACTAGGTCCAGTGGGACCATGAGGAACAGTAGAAGGACCGGGAGGCGCAGGTGGAGGGGACTCCAAACTGGCCGATTCCTCACTAACTGTGACAGTAACATGGGCTCGGAGTACCAGTTTATCAAATTTGCATTCAAAAGTAAATTCCGCATGCTGGGAAGTCTAGCGAAGGAAGGGAAGGAAATTCGGCTGGGGAGCGGAGGGATAAGCAGAAGTATGGAGATGGGGCGCAGGGGAAGAAGCAAAGGGAGGCAGATGACACGCAGAGGGAGGGGCAGAGCCAGGGTAGCGAGGAGTGCCCATGTTGTTCCTAAAGTCCAAAACATGATCACAGGAAAGCTCATCTGAAGATGAATCAACGGAGGGAGAAATCTGAGACCGAGAAGCCCGACCACGACTAGAACCTTGCCGGCATCTCATACGATGGCGCAGACGAGGCATGGCGGGGAAGAGAGGCGGATGAAGCGGGAAGAGAAGGAGTGGTAGCGGAGGGCCAGGAGAATTTCGCAGAGAGGTAGAGCAACAGAGCAGGCTATGCGAGTGGTGAAATTTCAGAACCGTTTCCAAGCAACATAAGAGCTCGCACCTCCGGCCAGTCTGCGTTCTAGCACTAGGCTTCGCGCAGTCGGTTGGGCAGGAGGCGCAGAGAAGCGAAGTCGCAGAGCAGACAGGGCATACACCGCGAGGATTAGCCTGAGCCATTGCAAGAGCCAAAGAAAGACAAATTGAAAGCTTGCTGCGAAGATGGTTCGAGAGAAAGCTGTTAATGCAACGTGGGGTGGCGGAGTGAATGCCACCATTAAGTCGAGTGTGAGAGGCCATGTGGCCAGCTCCAACAGACAACCTCGGGAGGCGCTGGGGGACGTACGTCCTATCAATAGCTGGAAGCAACCGCATCCGGGATATTTATGAGAGATATTTATTAAAAAGAGAAATTAGTTTTTAATTATGTATAAAAATATTTCTTAATGATAGATCAATTTTTAAACCCAAGGGAATAATATTAAACCCAAGGAATTAATATTATAAATCCAAGGGATTACCATTAAAAATCCAAGGGATTAACATTATAAACCATGGTTAATCATGATTGACCATGGTTGACCATGATTGATTATGATGGACTTTGGTTGAGCATGATTGATCATGGTGAATTTCATATTGAGACAATCTTTGTCACAATGTGACATTGAACCATGGCTGCCCATGATTGACCATAATATTAAGAATACTATTAACATAATATTATAAACTTAATATTATTATAAACCCTATGATTAATATTATTAATCCTAGCCATCCACTACAAGTTTTTATGCTTGACCATGGCCATCCACTATGGTTCACTATAGGTGACTTAGAGATATCATGATTCTCAAGATAAATATGGTTCACCATGGCAGTCAAGATAACTAATGTTGACTATGATACCACTTGTAACACTCACTAAATAAAAAAAACCTGAGATTAAAAAACCAAATAACAATTATAAAATTACAGTTATATAATTTATTTTCAATTTCATTATCATATATAGTGAGTTTTATTCGATATTTATTGCATTGTCATTTAATTAGGAGTTTAAATTTGACTTTTATTAACCTATGTTATGAATGTTTTATTAAGAATATTGTTTAAAAATTATTATTGTATTGTGACATAGTTAATTGATTAATTGGTTAGGATTTAGTCAATATGATCATTAATTAAGGTCCATATTAGTTAATTAGAAACTTGTATATGAATAAATAAATTTAACACAAAATTACTTATATCATTTTTTAATCATAATTAAAAAAAGTCATTTTTTTTATCATCTCATTACTAATTACTAATTAGTTAAAATTTTTGAATCAATATAAAAATACCTGTTTCTGTTAAAAAAAAATTAAATAATTGATATCTATTTTACTATGTTTTAATTTCAGATTAAATTTGATATAATTTAACCAAATATAATTTTTTTTAAGAAGATATGATCGGTTCCACAATTATGCCCATTGTTATCTAAGTAGTAATGAAATCTATCTAATGAACTAGCATTTGCATCGAGAGGTGCCAAATAATGCCAGAGAGTGAGGAATGCGGAAAACAATAATTAAGTAAAATATATGGAAATTTTAGTTTCTATATATCTTTTAAAGAATGTAATAGGAGGTTAAATTTAAAAAGAAAGTTACGCTAACATAAAGTAACACTAACATAATTGTCCCAGACCTTTTATTAGAGAAAACCATTATTTTGGTCTCGCTAGTATTGACTTGCATCCCCACTACTCCATAAAAAGGCTCAATGGAATATAGGTGCATCTGCAATCCATGGGCCGATTTAGAAATCAATACAAAATCATGAACATATAAAAGAAGCTATATCACAAACTCCCCCAACCGAACACGATCTCCACCTTGCAAAAGACCACCATATTCTTCCCTACCATTTTCACAAACATAACTATCAAAAGAAAAAAACTAAGATGTAATATTTAACTATCATAGCATCAACAAGTTGTGAATAAAAATAAATAAATCGATAAAATAGTGAAACACTAGTTAAACCTTTAACCTTCTATTTCTTATCCATTCTTACTACCATCAACTCTTTAGAAAAGACAAAAACTAAGATGTAATATTTAACTACCATAGAATCAACAAGTTATGAATAAAAATAAATAAATCGGTAGAGTAGTGAAACACTAGTTAAACCTTTAACCTTCTATTTCTTATCCTTTCTTATCCATTCTTACTACCATCAACTCTTTTAGGAGCTTCGTTGAGGAATTTTCTTCACCAAATCTGTATTGAGAAAAAATAAAATAAAAATCATCTTCGCTTCTTATTCACTCTTCCTAATTTAAAATCATTTTAAACATGGTGGACTCCATGGAATATATCACCATTATTTTTCAGCCCCAACTCGTACTAACCCGCATTAATACTTGCCGTGTTAAGATTTCCCAAAATTCTGGCATGGAAAATGTTGGAAGAGTTTGAGCTTTGTGCTGGCTGTTCAACAATACCAAATGGATTATATGGACATGTTTGAAAATTATCCATGAAACCAAAACTTGTTGTAGTATCAAATTTTGAAGCAGCACCAGCTGTGAAGGCCTCAGATCCTCCACTTTCTCCAGCGTTAAAGGAGGGTGTTGCAGGCATTGTATTGTTCTGTGCTTGTGGAGAAAAGGGGTCTTCAGGCGCATTAGGGGAATTTTGAGGTCTAAAATGGGCCTCCTAAGAAAAATGTGCACCAAAATAAAATTTATAAGAATCAATAGGATTCAAGATGATGATGTCAACCATGGGGGATGATTCACCATTTTTGGAGTAAAAAAGTAAAAATATTAAAAAATAATAAAATAATAAAATAATAAAACTACTTTTTCAACTCGTATTTTCAACTTATATCCTTAAGGTTTTACTCAAATTTCAAGTGGGAGTACTCATTGGATGCAAAATTTAATTCTTCATCAAAGGAATACCCATGTTGCATACTTTTGATGGACCTTGCTACACGAAAAATGATAAATACATGAAAAAACGTGATTGTAATCATGTTTTTATGTATTTCTCATTTTTCGTGTAGTAGGATCCATCGAAAGTATGCAACATGGGTACTCCTTTGATGAGGAATCAAATTCTGCATCCAACGAGTGTTTTTGCTCAAAAATTGAGTAAATCGATAGGGAGATGAATTGAAAATATGAGTTGAAAAAATAGTTTTTCTTTTGTCACTCTAAAATTTGATGATGTAATCAAATCTTATTTTATTATTTCCACTATTGTTTTATAATTTCCTTAGGAGGCCCATTTTAGACCTCAAAATTCCGCTAATGAAGAAGATGACACCTTGAATGGAGGATCACCAAAAGGATTTTTTGCTGGGTTGTTAAATTTTACAAGAACAATACAATCAAGACCTCAGAACAATAAAACCAATGTATGCTTAAACTATGACAAGAAAACCTGAGATTTTATTTATTTCCAATTAAAAGCAATATGCTTCGACTCAATCCACAACTCTAAAACATGGATGTATATGTTCTTAGAGAATGGCGGTACCATGCAAAATCCATCACAACAGACAAATAGTGATATTTACCTGATTTTGATAGTTAGGAGAAAATGCATGTATAGGCATAGGTGTAGGTGTAGGCACAAGAGCAGGTGGAGGTGTAGGCATAGAAGCAGTAAAACTTGGACCAAAGCTAGTATCACCAAAAAAATCAGCTACCAAATTTGTCTCACTCGCAGATGTACTGGCTGGTAAAGCTGTGACTGTGAGAGCTAGCAGCTCAGAATATGCACCAAATAAATCAACATCTGTTTGAGATGATGAAACTGGAGTTGTTGTAGTTTAATGACAGAACAGATAATCAAATAATACCCATAAGAAGAGTACAAGTAAGAAAACAAGAATATATCACATGTTATCATTCAATGAATTTTTACGCTATAACCTATAATGCAAACAAACAACCAATTTGAGCCAAATTACAAAGAGACTAAATTCAATTTTCATTATGCCAAAACCTGAACTTGGGACTTGAAGAAGCAACACTGCCTGTAATTTTATTTCAAACATCATTTATAAGATTTTTCAACAAATATAAATTCCAGCCTTATTAAATAACAAAACAAAATATTTTATGATTTAAATAACAGCAGCCATACTTGAATCTTGTCAGAAATCAAGCAAAAAATTGTTTTAGATACTAGTGAAGATTGGCATTTCTTACTGCACAATTGCATGTACATTCTTGATACATAAACAATCCAAGTTTGAATTGTAATCTAGCAGTAAAAATTTAATGTTGCACCACTTCTTATCGTTATCATCCATTTGTATTTCTCTTTTTGCCTTGTCAAGGGCAACGAGAAGAACAAAACTAGATGCATCATCCATCTGTATTTATCTTTTAGCTTTGTCAGGGACAACGAAAAAAACACAAGTAGACGTGGAGGTGCAGAAGAGAACCGATTGCTCACACCGATGCAACAAAAATAACTTTATAATACACCTATTTCACACCAAACAATTTATAAATTCACCCATTTAAATGTAAAACTGTCTTTATGGATGTGGAGGTGTAGAAGAGAAGTGCCTTTACATTACATCAAATAATTGATCACACACAAAAAACTTTAAAATATGCATATTTCAAACCAAACCAAATACTCGATACCCCATCTGGACTCCGCGAAACCACTTTTCTTCCCAAGTATTCCAGCGAAGCCAGGCCAACACATATCACGACATTCATTTCTGTTCAATATGTCATTTTACACTGTTGGTTGCCCCTTCCAGCGGCCATGTTCTTACGAGAGCACACCAGGAAACCAATGTTCGAGGAAATGGTTAATAACTGGTTGAAATTTGGTTGAAAACAAGAATTACTTGGCACCTCTCAAAATATATATAGATCCTGCCGGCAAGGGACAGAAGGGCAGCTACGGAGCAAAGATGTCGCGGGTTCGAGTCGCTGTCCACCAGTTGTGCATGCAAAGTTGCGTGTCTGACGCAAAAATTTGATCTCGCACAGGTGCGCGTTTGACACAAAAAATGATTTGGCACCTTTTTATTCATTTTTATTGATTGGAGGACAAACAGATGGAAAAACTTGATTGGTTGGAAGGGCGATATTGAAGTCTTATGGGAAAACAATGTTTGCCCACCCCAAACCAAAAAAAATAACGCCTCCGAGGTAATTATATTGATAAGTTCTATTCCATTTCCATTGAGTCAATAAATTGGATTGTTTGGACATTTGGTCATTATTTTGTTTTCATAGACTATTTAATTTAGTAGGTTGGATTTATATTCAAATCATTGTTCTCTTTAGCTAATCACTATTCAATGGTTAATTCTATAGTTTATTTATTCATTTATATTTAACTTCAAACATATTCCAACACATTTTCTTTAGCGTTTATTTACCAAATACATTCTATTGTGTTTTCACATGTTGAATAAGTAAGTCAAGTTGGATACGAGGATACTCATACAATATATACTCATTAAATAAAAAATATAAGAACATGTTCTTTTTACCAAACACACTAAACAAAACAAGAATATATCTATTGTATTTCGCAGGTTCCATAAGTTAAAAATTTTTCTCTCAACAAAATTTACGTCTTACTGGATGGACATAATATATGAGCTTCAGGATTATACAACCACATCACTTTTCATCATGTATATCGTGAAAATAATAGAGAAGCAGATCGACTGTCCAAAAAAGGGGCAGCAGGGAACATATGGGCAGATGCGCTGTGTGCTATATGATACTGGAGGTACATCGGTAAGAGGCACGGTCCCGTTTCCCTAAACATATGGTACAAGTTTTGGCTATTTTAGATAGCGAAAGGTCGCTAGATATTCAGTTTATACAATGTTTATGTCATATGGTCTACAAAGGTTTTATATTTAAGGGTATTAATGTTGATCATGCCACATGATATGTTTCATAACTGCAAATTTTGATGTAATTTTTCTTTATCTTTTGGACTCATGGATGTTACTGCCCAAAGTGGGATACAAGAAAGTATGAAGAATGTAATTTTTTCATAATTTTTATTTTGAAAATGGTTAATAGACATATGCGTTGGTGCATAATAGGTGCATAATACATACCAGTCAATTTTTTTCTTCTGGATTTTTTTTTTTCCCCACCTAATCTCGTTGGAAGTCTCCAGAGTTCCAACTGCAGTCATGACAACCCTCCCTCATGTATCTGGCAGGTATTCATTGGCAGTCATCCAACGGTGAAAGTTTCAGCGTGAATTCCTGATCGTTTATTTGGGTTGGGAAGTTACTACGGTAATGAAATCCCCCACCCACATGCCGGGCCTCCTCTCAGGAGGATGGAGCTCTGCAATCAACTCTTGATGACAACTTCCAGGGAGATCAGGTAATTAATTGAGTTCCCCTTCATGTTTATGCTTCTTTGATCATTAGTAATAATGGTGATTTTTTACACAATTTTGTTTAGTTCTTAGGGTTGTCGAGGATTTTTGGAATGTTGTCTCTTCGTGGTCCATCTAAGTGAGCGACGATGAGGAGGAATATAGATGCGCAACTCTTTGCTGCTGAGTAGGAACCCTACTGCAATTTTACCTATTACTTTTAGAAAAGTAAGACTAAGTCTCTCCTCTTATTTTCTGGTCCAGGTCTCTCTCTTTCTTCTTCTTTTTTTAATTTTATTTTATTTTAAAGATAATGATTTTTTATGATTATTATTTACTTAGAAAATTTAAAAAATAAGATATTAATATTTTTATATTAATATATATATATATATTTTCAGTAATTTGAATTATTAAAATATTACATATTTTTAAAAAGAATTGTGTAAAATTTGATATGTTTTATTTTATTTTATAGATATAGTATTGTATTTTATGAATATTATTCAATATAGGTTGTTTATGCTAGTTACACTTATTCATGTAATAATAATATCAAATGACACATGTAATAAAGGTAAATGATTTAGGGTTTATTGATGAGTAATAGTGACTTGCCAACAGTAAGGGGATCTCTTCAGTATAAAATCTCAACTAGACTCTACACCGTTTGTGGTAGGGATCCCATCAGTATGTGGGCTCGGTTGCCATTATGTTGGTAAGGGATATACCTTTTCTCGGATGGAGAGGGGATTCGAAATTATGGGAATGTATGGCTACTGAACGAGACAAAGTTAGTGGTCGATGGGTACCCTGCAAAACGAAACAACATGAGTAACAAAGCGAAATTTAAAGCATGGAACTCAAGAGAAGTATTGTCAACAAAACTTCATTAGGCCCACACTCATGCATAGACCCACTTGAACATATGAGAAACAGTTCACTATGATCAAGTGTCCCTCAATCATCCACACACATTTCAGAAGATATATATATATATATATATATATCAACAGACCAGGTCATTAATATATCCCTACATTAAACCATAATACATCATCCACATATCAAAGGGAGCTCAAATACATAAACAATGCATGAACACAAGTATACACCAATAAGTTATAGAAAGTATCATTCATTCAAAAGGACTATATTCATGGCGTCAATACACAAAAGCCTCCATCAGATCCAATAGTGAGATCTAAAACAATCCTTTATATTCATTCCCAGAACATACATTCAATGCTATACAATTATCTCTCTCTCTCTTGGAGTCCAAAAACAAGGTCCTTGCAATCACTCCCAAGGGAGTACATATAGAGAAAAAATGACTTTTGGGTTACCCCACTCCCTTCATCTCCCTGACTGTTGAGATGACCTGTGACTTGGGAGCACCTGTGGCCTGCGACCTGCAACTTGGCTGTATTTGCGACTTGCTACTTGGGCTATATAACCCTTTCCACCCAGTTAATATTCAGAGGAGCAACTTAGTGATAGATAGGGCTGGAGTTTCCACTTGCTGCTACTCCTTGAGATACGTCTGCCAGGCTTGATATTCAACAGCTATCGGGGTGAGTTGAGGCATGTCTTCCCCGAGCTTGTGCAAGGATTCAAGAGTGTCTGGGACCAGCGTACGCTTCTTTGAATTGACCTGATTAGACAATGAAGGCAAATTTGTGTAGATTCTGACCAACTCAATGACATATTGTATAATGTTTTCCTTGGTAACTGGGAGGTCCTTTGAGCCAGCTACTTGTCTGATCAGATCCAGAAACGACTAGATGTCTTGCAATACCTCTTCTTGGCTCTTTTGTTGGGTCAATTACCCATGGAGGGTATGTGATGCACTTCTACCATTGAGTCAATACCGATGATGAGATGCTCATACGTGGTCATCACCTTGTCTACATCTTTCACGAGATTATCTAGGGATTGCAACTTCATCTGCATATGTACCTTGTCATTTTGGGTGCGGATCAAATCCCTATTTGGCAGAGTGGTAGGGGCTTGCGGTATCTTCTCAGACCATTCCAATATGTTGTCAAGCGCTGTGGAGACCTCCTTTAGCTGGGCGGACTTCTTTCTTGTTTCTGCTTGGACCCTTGCCAAGGGAGCGATTGTTTTCCTTAGCCTCATCATCTCTTCATATACTTGCACCATGGTCCTTCTCATGATGTCTAGTTCTCCTTGAATGGCAGCTTGCAGTCCGCCGACTTGGGTGAGTGCGAGCTGCAGCGTTTGATTTTTAATTTCCAATGATTTCTTCTCCTCTTCTTCTTGAATGGCCCTATGCTAAGCTATACAAAGCCTATTTTTTAGCTGTAGGATCTCCTTGCTCATTCTGTTGACATTCCCTTCCGTAGAAGCTACGAAAGTGGTCCCGACAGACGCTATCATTATGGGATTTGTCCTGGTGTTCAAGACTATGTCCTTTTCAGTAGTAATTGCTAGAGGTTCGACTGGGTTTCAGGCAAGACATTTTCTCCTTTATTGCCTAATATTGTGAGTGTACTGATCATAAGATATCCTTGTCAAATCTGGTACATCCTCCCCTTGTTCTCCTGAGAGACCCAGCTCGGAGAAAGGGAAGTGTTTGCCTGTCACGGGAGTCACCGGGGGTATATCAATTGGCAGTAGATATGGTCGTTTCCCGAGATGTAAAGGTTGTGACTCACCTCCCTCTACTTCCTTGACCGCCTCTTCCTGCTACTTCCGAGCTTCTTCTTCCTTTATTCTCTTTTCCGCTTCTTCCTTGTCTTGTTCCTATTTCATCTTGCTCTCTGCTTCCCTTTTCTTTTTTTCTTCTTCTTTAGATTTCGCTTCTTCTTCCGTATTCCCGCATGCTTATTTTTCTATTCTTCTTTCTGTTGCTTTTTCTACTATTCCTCCTCCTGTTTCTTTTGTTGTTCTTCTTCTTGTTGCCTTCGACTCTCTTCTGCTTGGTACTGTGCCAAAGCATCTTGGTTCCTCTTAAGTTCTTCTTCCCTCTCTTTTTCCTTCGAATTTCGCTATTCCACTATTTCTTTCTCTCCTTCTTCTTGCAGATTCTTAGGACACTTATTGCCCGAGGTATTTTTGGGTTTCTTGGACTGAGAAGTAGAAGCTCCTCTTGTGGGTGTTTTCTGCTTCATGGAGGTAGCCTTATCCTGCAGGGTCAGATCATCCTGAGATTGATATCCTTGGTTTCCATCTAATTCAAATTATTCTTCAGGGGCTGCCTCCCTGAGTGCATTATACTAGTTTCTTACTTCATCCTCCAATGCTGTCTCTATGTGCTGATAGGTCAAGTTAAACTTAGCCCACTTACAGTGTGCAGGAACGATCCTTTCTGGGTCATAGGACCAGAAATCTAAGCTTACGAAATGAAAGCCCCTTATGTGTTCGACTTTCCCTTCCACTTCCTTTAAATCCTTGGCTGTGTAGGCAATAATGGTGAGTGGGAGGGTAGGCCATGCTTTCTTCTTACCTTTACTCAACGTTTTAGAGAAACCACTCATGATCTGGTAGAAGAATTCTTGTAGCAGCAAATTATCGGTGACAAATTTGGGCAATGCACGGGGTTGCTTGAGAGATCCAAAAACCCTGATGAAGGTGCCTTCTCAGATGGGAAACTAGTGAGCTACCTTGATGACAGTCTCCATGGCTCTTCTAGACATGCAAGGCGGATCTTCCCCGAAGAGAAGATGGTATAGCACGGTGATGAAATTTTCTGAGATCAAATCGATATCTTGCCTATACCTGGAACCCCAGGAAATATTCAAATCCTTATGAATCAAGCCTCCGGTTGCTGCATCCCAGTTATGCGAACAATGATCAAAATGGCATCGTGAGCAGAATGCATCTAATAGGTAGGAAGCCATGTATAATTCTGATGCTAACCCTTCCTCCGACACCTGTGCCACTAATATGTTTTTCCTCAGTGATGAGATTAATAAATGGGCCCAGTTGAAGCGAGTGCCATAGATGGTGACTTCATGCCTTATTGGAACCCACACTCGGTTGAAGGTAGTAGCGTCCATACTTCCATACATTTGGCACATCATGGTCATGACGAGCCTATAAACCTTTCTCAAGCCCTTGGTCTTGTATTACTGATCCTTCTTCCCCTTAAACTTCTCGGGGTCTTCCCACCATCTCTTCAGGGTGTCGTGCAATGGCACCTCATGTGTCGCTATCCATCGGGTGTTAAAGGATACTTCTTTTCTAGGTAGTGAGTAGTACACCTCGGTGTCCCCAAGGGAAAGGTTGAAAAAGGCTACTCTGGCAAAGTCTCTTATCACTCAATATTTCAAATCTATCTCTTGGAGAATCCATTCTATGACTTCCGCACATGGGAAGATTGGAGGGTGAGTTGCCACTTAGTGCAATTTGCACCTTTTCACCTGTAAGTATACCCAACATATTTCTAGGTCCTATGGGAATTCCTGTTTTGTGAATTCTTGGTACATGTCATACCAAGACATCTTACCACTCTTTCCGAAGACACAATATGTGTCTCTATAGATAGGAGTTAGCGTTGGAGGTACGTCACCCTTCGGTGGATCAATTTTTGGGATCTTGTGCCGTCTTTAGACTGCTAGAAGCCCCATATTTCTTGAGGCTGAGGAGATAGATACGCAATCAAGCTCAACTTCAACGTCACCTGGCATGTTCAATAAATAATCCCACGATACGACAAACGACATGGATGTGACAATATGATGGGGAAAATCAATTGTCTAAACCAACTAATGTCTTGGCTGGTTCAGGATGCCGAGTGACCAACAAGATATGTCACACCAAGAAGATTTAGGTAGTTGTGACCTGTAATGGTCGCAAAGGCCTCAAAGTGCAGGGGATGCGACCTGGAAACCTAGTCACAGGGTCGCTTAGTCGCATCTGCGTGGAAGAACTGGCCTTAGCGACTTTGCGACTGAATGACCAGGTCGAAAAGTCGCGAGGTTGCGAGGCCACATTAGGGATTTTCTAGGCGAAATGGGCCAACGTGACCTTCATGAAAATTGAGAAAAACCAAGGAAAAAAGGGGGAAAATTAGGGCTAAGGAGGTCACAAGAGGTTTGGGAATGGGTGCACAAGTTAACAGAGGGAAATAAGCAGGGTCAGGGTTAGTTCGGGCATGATGGGATGAGCCGGGGAGAAAAAGGAGCTTTAGAAGGAAATATTGTCTAAGGAGGGGCACTGCTGATAGGAACCTAAGGTGTTTAATAGCCTAGATAAGGCGGAAGGGTTAGGTAGGGTTAGTAGTTAGATGAATAGTAAAATGCAGGAGGCTTAAACGACTTACCTAGAGGAAAAACGCTCTCCGATTGGTCTGTCTGACACCTTGTAAGCTTTGTTGTGCAAGTCGAATGCAACCTACACGACACTTGTATATATAAAGAGGTCACACATGCGAGCCTTAATTGCAGTCATAAAGTCACATGGTAAGGTATTTTGCATAAATTTGCGACCTTGCGACTTGGGGGGGTCGCTGGGTTGCTAGGTCGCATGGTCGCAAAGGTCATCTGCTGAATGAGTTCGCGACTTTTCGACCTAGCGACCTTGCGACCTAGTCTAGGTCATTGGGTCCCTAAGTCATGAAAGGTTAAAATTTGAAGAGAATGTGACTTTGCGACCTTGATAGGTTCCAGGTCACAAGGTCGCTAGGTCGTGCATGATCAAAATTGGTGAAAAATGCGACTTTGTGACCACACTTAGAAGGAAAAAAATAAATCATCCAAAGCCAGATTTTGCTCTGAGGTTACCTGCCCAGGGTGAACCCTTTAGGCCTAGTGTTGAAGCTAGGTGATGAACCTGTCCTCATGCACGCCATCAAAAGAAACATGGGCTCTGAAATTTCAGACTGATCCAAATTTCGAAGGGTGTTGTAGCAGCTACAACAAGGTCCAACCACAAAACCTCTTACCTAGAACTCAAAATATTCAACCACTTAAACTAACACATCACTTTATTAAAAACATATTTTATATTTTAGTAAATTAAAAGTTATCGTCCCCAAAAATTGTAACCATTGTACTCCTAGTACAACATCAACACCTCCCATTGGAATGGAAAGCATTGGACTATTCAATACATATTCCCCCATGGTTAGCTTGATATTATGGCATTTTTCTAGAGAAATTTATATTTCCTCCATTTCCAACCATCACTTGACATTCTGGTGCTGGGTATAGAAAACAATTCAATTCCTTGGCTACCTTACAATGAATAAAATTATGGGTACTACCTGAATCAATCAACACTATTACCTTTTTCTTCTTGATATGTAATTCTATCTTGAGAGTTTGAGGAGTGGTAATTCCTGCCAATACATTACATAAATGAACAATTCTTGGATGATACAAATGACAAAACCTCCTTATATATATAAGAGTCCATGGGGTCACAATATAATCCTAGCTGACCTAACAATAATAATGTAAGGGAAAAATAATAACAATATTGGGGTTACTGGGGTACAACAATAACACTAACAACAATAAGGGACTATACTAGTAATATAGCGACCTAACATGCTCCTATCTGTTGGCTCGAGGGGTCCTGACTCAGGTTCGGAGGTTAAGGTTTGCCAACAAACCCTTATACAACTGGCCCTTTCGGCAGTGACCTACTTGCGTAGGCCAAAGTCTCACCCAAAGCAGTATGGGAGGGTGTTGGAACCAGGTTTTCGCACCCTGGGAGAGGGTAGGTAAGTCAAGAAGTGTTGCGTTCGACTTCACAATTACCAGATCGTATATCACAGAGCCCAGATCTATAGATCCCTTTGCATCCACGTGCGCAATACCGATTATAATCACAGTAAATAACATAGCATAAATTCATAGAATAATAACACATCATATATATATATATATATATATATATATATATATATATATATATATATATATATATAGAGTATAACAGACAGATCCAGATCAGGTGTCAGCGCAACATCATCATATAACACAATTATTCTCGCAGCTTAACATAGAACCATGCATATCATAACAGATATCATAGATTCACATTTAACAGATTCAGATATTCCAACAACCTTCCGCTTTCATTAATCCTTCAGATCTTTTACAATACCCAAAACCCAACCTGCGCACATAGCAGTAGGGTTTGCACACAACATGATTGAGGTTCTTTGCGCACATAGCCAGCAGGAGTCCCTTCCCCAATAACCCAAACAGATCTACTAACTTGTAATTCACACCAATCTTAATACATACCTCCCTATTGACTCAAAATGTCCTTCTATTTATATCGATCTATCCTAATATTTCCTGTGGTCTAGGTCTACCCTTTGACCCATTACAATGCTTTCGGGGCTTTGACCCACCCCAAAACCCTTGCGCTAGACTAAAATATGCCAAAAATATACAAAAATACTCAAAATTGTCCCAATTCGCAGCCTTTGGAGGACCTTGTTCCAACAGTCAACCAACACAATCTTCTGACTCGTCCCGAGTCACTGTGGTGGTGGAGTCTCTACCTGCGTGCGCAGTGCATTGACGACGACGACCAGTGGGGGCAACACTTCTTGACTTTGAGCAACAATGCTTTGCACAATATCTACGAGCTTCTGTGATGTCGGTCCTTCTGTCACAGCAGTGACACTCTCTAGTGTCTGGTTTAGTCGCTTAACAACAACGTCAACATCCTGTGAAAGCTGGAGGGCTGCGACAACCCAAGGCTTCAAGCGTTCTTCGACGACGTGCTTCTTATGCCGGAGTTCCTCAATCTCATCTTGGAGGGTGTTGCTATTCCTAAACCATGCCAAACACTGTGCCGGAACCAAGGTGGGTAATGTAGTCTTGATCTGTTCGAAAGCTTCCTCCTTCTTCCGCAAGTCCTGATTTATTTGTCGGAGGATCGGATTGCGCTGGACCTTGGTCCATAACTGCATGGCTGTCTCTAGTAACTGGGCGCCCTGAGAAATCTACCCTTTAATGGTGTTTGTAGCCGCGGTCACCAGCCCAACACGCTGGGCTCGTACCTCTGGGGGTGTTTCGGGCTGTAATTTGGCCTGTAAGTCGGTGATTTGTTGCTCTAATTGTGTATTAATGACCTGCATTTCCGTCTTGGAAGCCTTCAACGCTGTGACCAATCCTTCCTCTTTAGTCCGGGGGGTGGCTTCAGCCAGGATCTCTTCTATAACCTCTGTGCAGAGTTGGTGGATCAAGGTTTCGAGCTCCACTTGCTGCGCGACAGTGAGGAGCACTTCCGCATTCTGTTGTGCGATGGTCTGTTTGGCCACACCGAGTTGTTAGTGTACTTGTTGATCCCGATGGTGAATCTTCTAAAACACAATGGTGTGGAGACCTTGCAATGCGTCGTGGGGAAGCTTGGCTAGATTCAAATACACCCCTGCACCTGCTTGGAGTTGTATTTCCTGGTCCGACGAACTAATCACAAGGGCGCGCTAGGTAAGGAACAGAGATAACTTTCTTCCGTAGCTAGCGCTGTACTGCTAGATGCCAAATGAATCTATCCCTGAACCACGTTGGTCTGTAGCGTATCTGTCTTTATTTGTAGGGTTCGAAGCTCGGCCTGGATAGCGTTGATCGCAACCCTCTGTTGTTCCTCTAAAGATACCCATTTTTCTTCTGTGGCCAGTGTGACTGCATCTGCAATTTGTTCGAGGTCTCCTTCAGTCAACATAATCGTCTCATCTCATTCCTTTCGCTGGGCACGTTGCTTCTTTTAGGGTCCCTTGACAGGTTCGCCTGTTCGCTTTGTGCCTCCGATGTTTACTTCCTCCGTGCCTAGATATGGCTGCGAATCAACCTGGGTGTCAGCCTCGGTGTTATTCGTGGTGGTTTGCTTTGGCTGTGTGTCGTTTTTCATGGCTGCGCATGAGTCTTTCCCTGTGCCTCCAGTCTCCTTGATGATAACAAGTGGGGGTACCTATGTCGTGCTAGTACCTGCGGTGCCCCTTGCGCTGGATTTGAATCCTATCTTCCAGGAAGGAGGCCATAGCGCAATCACATTGTCAATTTCCTCGTTTTCTACCATATAAGGAAGTGACGTCCACGTTTTATCCTTGTGGCTGTGGATCTGAATGTTGTGCGTGGTAACCTGGAATGCTGCGATACTTTTGTATTTTTCATATACTGCGGGGGAAATCCGAGGTCAAGAATTGATGGCTGCGGCCATGCTACTCTGGAAGAGGACATAGAAGACTTGGTTATCTTCTATGCGTTGTGCATCCTTGGTATCCCACAAATGGGCATACCGAGCCCCTTCGCACATATCTGGGGTGAGCTCAAGGAGGACCGACTCCGCAGGGGTTTCCCAAGAAACTAGGGCTATAAGAAAAAGTATCCAGGCATAGCAAAAGGCTTTTCCCTGCTCCCGAGATTCGCGGACGTTGGTCAAGAACTCGTCGCATAAGTATCGGGCCCAATTGAGGCAGACCCCCTTCGCACACTGATTGGCTAGTCGAATAACATAAGCAGGGACAGTTGCAATCTGGAACTTTCATATTAGCTTGCAGGTTAATAATATGGTACCCATCCATGTAGCAGGGTCGCTGATAGATTTGATGACGAAGCCTCGCGTATTTCTGTCCACATGGTAGGTCTTATGCACATATTCAGTGGTGTCCCCCTCATATTTCTTGTCCACACGCTCTAGAGGGTGCAGCCCATTCATGGGAAGGCCCGTAATTCTGTGAACCAACGCAACATCTATGGGGACTCTTTCTTGAATCCATAGGCACCCATCATGAATTAAGGCGAGCAGCTGTTAGGCCAGCCGATCCGTGACGTTGTAATGGCCAAAGTGGGGCATCCACAACAGGTTCAAGAGCCTCGATCCGGCCAATCTTCTTACCCAACATTGAGGAATGACTGTGACCCCATCATCCGCATAAATTGTGTCGAAGTACAACGCGGGAGCTAGCTCAGGGAAGGCTTCGTAATTTTCCAAGTCATGATCGTCGAATTTGACCTCATGGAGCTTCCCACAGGGGTCACTCAGGTTAGGGACCTCTCCCAGGGTTAGCGGCGTCTGCAGACAGGTAAACAGGCCATCGAGGTTATTTGGTGTGCGCGTCGAGGGCCTGCGCTGGTGGATGAAGGGAGGTAACCAGTTGATCAGATTGGTGGGCAGGGCTTCCTCCTGTGCAACCTGAGTCTGAGGCGTTGCTCGCGGGGACTTGGCATGCTTTGGGGAGGTCCTAGGCATCCCTGTACCCCATTTCGTAGCTTTTTGGGGCTTCCCTGAGCCTTGTTCCTACTCTTTTCCTTTCCTTGTGACCGACGTCGAGAGCACTTCTTCATCCTTAGACCCAATCTCCATTACTTCCTCAATTTCTGGGGCAGTAGGTGCCGAGGGCTTAGTAGGGTTAGTGGTTGTCATCCTAGCGTGGAAAATGAATCCCAACTCTGGGTGGCTACTGTCAAAAGGGGGAGGTTGATCAGACATGAAAGGGACAGTGCAGACCCGAAAAATATTACAGCTCAAGCTCGTTCGAGATAAAGAGGATAAGTACAAGCTATGTAAGTGAGGCAGAATCCTTGTCTGAGCTATTTGACCCTTTTTATAGTGCCTGTGGGCGTCCAACAGTAGGGTAAACTTGACTTGGAACTTACCATCAGGTAAACGTAAAAATTCCCCAAAATCCACCCCATTAAATACCAGCGACCTGCTCCTTTTAACGGTAACTTTTTCTTTTTACCAGATGTTATTGTGCCAACGACTAGTTTTCGCACTTGGCATACCTGCTACACTTGGGTTAAACACCTGCGCCTCCTGCGCATCTTCCCCCAACACCAAAACCAAATATATGTTTTCCCGACATGTGTCATCCCAACGGAGCTAGGCCTCCTTCGTAAGCAAGTCTTTCAGAGGTGCTGTGATCAATGCATACCTCCGAACGAAATTTCTATAATAACCTGCGTGGCCGAGAAGTGAACACAGCTATCCCCTTGTTGTAGGAGTTGTTGGATATATGATAACTCTGCCTCTTGTATCCGCACCCCCAATCTTAGCCAACGTGGGGTGCGTCTCAATGCTACCCATTCGCAGCGTGGTCCGGTAATCGTGCGCATATCATCCAATTCTGAGTCAGAAATATCTTGTGGATCATCCTTACCTTATTTTGGGGCTAGGCTACATTATTTGACCATGATTGGTACCCGCGGTTCCCAAGTGGGCACTTTAGGTGCAACATACAGGTGCGAGTCACCCCATGCTACAATATCAATGTCCTGCAGCGCTGCGTCAAGCGCCTCTGTCTCGCCTACTAACCCAAATGTTCCCAGAAATTCATCCTTCAAAGTCTCCCAGTGGCGGGTGCGCTGATGGAGCTCTGAATCTAAGTACCATGCAGTGGGAAGTGGTCCCAGGGCATGAATAAGAATATGAACCCACTCTTGGGCAGTCCTGTTGCACCATTGTTCTATCCAAGCGAACATATATTCACGTGGGTCTTCGAGCCCAAGGAACGTTTTGATTCATATGTCAGTTGGGGCCTCAAATCGTAGGATCATCATATCCCGACACTCCTCTCAATCCTGGAATTCCTCCTCATGCGTCTCCCACCATCGCGTAGGTGATCCATGCATGGCCAGCTTACAGGCCCATAACCTTCATTCTTTGGGAACCTCGGCTTCAAATGCTCGCAAAAAGTCCCTAACGTTTCCAAAACCATAAAAGTAAGGTAGATATCTTACTTCTGAGGAGATGCATCAGAAGTTCTTTGTGATCCAAAGACATCGCAGCGCAGAGACATCATGTAAACGGTTTTGCCAATTTTCTATCTCCCCATCGGAGTTGGAGAAACATTCACTGTCCTTTTCCTAGCAGAGTACTCCCTCTGCCGTGGGGTTGATCCAATCTTCATCGACCCGCAAATTCAAATTATAGATGTGATCCACATACTCTTCATCGTGCACCAGTTCTGTATATCGTTCGCCTTCTGCAGGATCTAATGGTACTATTACCCTTGTACCGTTATTTTCGAATACCATGCTTCTCTTCTTTAGGTTAATGATACCTCCCATATCGATGGCCCAATCCAAGCCTAGGAGCGTAGGGTAGGGGTCCCTATCTTCTAGAATCTGAATTACTTCCAAATCAGCCCAGACCTTGACCCCTGTGATATCCATCACGATCTTCGATAGTCTCCCCAAGGGTATGATATTTTGTTGATTGGCCATACGCAGCTAGATAGTGGACCATTCCAACTTAGGTTCCCCCATTCGTTGCCAAGTCTGTTTAGGTAATACATTCGCATTTGACCCTAGGTCAAAAATAACCTGATCCATCTAGTAATCACCGATCTACGCAGTCAACCACATCTCCCTACCAGTGCGTTTCTTATATCTATAGAGTTTGTGTATGTCCTTGACTTTCGGAGGGAGGCTAGGTCGTGATGTGAATCTATCTATTAATGCCTGAAGATTTTCCACAGCTGTTGGGTTGCACAATAGCTTCATACATGCTTGTAAAAAGGGTTTGACCTCCTCATCTACCTTGAGGTCTTCAGGCAGCTGCGAAGTAGACGCCTCTGCCTCAACAAAGTCTTTACGATCTACGAAAAATGTTTCTTTCTCCTTTTTTAGATCCAAACCTTCCTATTTGACAACTTCTTGTCGGATTAGAGGCTCAGTCGCAGTCTTCTCCCTAGGCCCCCCGGTGGCCATCCCATTGCGTGTTATGACATTCACGCTTGGATCTTTGTCTCATAGTTCAGACTTACCCTATAAATATTCTACATAGGTGTTGGCTGCTTCTCCTGCATCTTTGCTATCAATATGGGGCAGTCTTCAATCACATGGTCTAGCTGTCTGCAATACCGACAGGACTGCCTTGTAGGGTTTGGACAGTCCCTGGAGAAGTGTCCTACTTCTCTGCAGTTATAACATATTAGTTTCCCTTGTCCCCGACCTGCGCTCCCACCCCTTCCGCATCCCCTGCCCCTGGATGGGGAGCCACCTGCGCTCGAGAGGGATCTTAGCGAGGATGGATCTGACTGTACCCTATAGAGGTTACCTCGATCGATCATAAAATCATATGTCCGACAATTCTGTTCATCGTGTCCTATCGACCTGCAGAACCTGCACCATTGCTGCTTTACTTCTGGGATATATGGAGCAAGGCGGGGACAGTGGTTTGTGTCGTGCAGCCCCGCCACGCGACAATCATCGCACCATAGCACCGGCCCACTTGAACCTGCAACTTCCCTAGGGAGCAACGGACTAGGTCCCTCGAACTACATATAGTTTGTTAACAGAGGGAATTTATCATTGGTGTGACCATTCATCTTGCATCGTATGCACCATCTTTCAGGGCTAGCCTCTGCTCCTCACTCCTTTTGTAGATTCTGGATCTCCATGTGCATCGCCTCCAGTTGTCCTTGGATTTGCTGGACACCCAACTGAGTATCATCTCTGGGCGCATCTTCCAACTTCATAGCAACTTCCATGGTTTTTTCCTGTGATTTTAAAGTTTGGTGACCCATCGGTACGTGCAAGTGAGGCAGTAGCATAGCAATGAACCATTCCGTGTGCTGTTTGTCATCATACTGAAATCATCCTTCTCTGATCACCTTTTTTAGTCGTTGATCGGCCTCCCACACTGACTTGGAAGGCCCTTGCTTGAAATCCTTTATATCAACCACTATTTGAGAGTAGGACTTAGGCTTCTTGAATTGCTGCTTCAAGGTGTTCTTTATCTCTTCAATGGTTGTGTTCGCATGCTGGCCGGTGTATCCCATGTACCAGTCCAAAGCTCTTCCTTTGAAGGCAAGGGACAGTTGTGCCCTCTTCATCGCATCACTAGCTACGTTATGCACAGTCCATACTGATTCTGCAACAAACCAGAACTGATCCATGTCTTCATCTCCCACACCCTTAAAGGTAGGCAACTTCATGTGCGCAACCATGTCGTCTTCTGGTGGTGGTGGAGTTGTAGGTGAATTCTTACCCCTACTCTGGTTTGAAAGTGGTGTGGCTGGAGGACTCTGCGCAACGGCTTCTCTTACCGGGCTGTAGACAGATCTACCTCCTTCTCGGTATTTACCACTTCGTGTCGTACTCCCATCTAGATGAGAGGTCATTCATTCGGTGTGGCTACACAGAATACTTTTTTCGCACATTAATATCTTAATTAGCAATGGTAAGGTCTTCAGAAACTTACCCTGGAATCCCTTGAAGAATCTTCACTCTACTTCAGAGTAGGAGACGAACTAATCGATGGAAAATTCTGTCACGAACCCTCCTAGCACGCTGTCCACCCAGTGGTCCACCGTGCGAGTGATGGTGTTATCAGTATTTTCTAACTGCTGGATCAATTATGGGGTCCACTATGTGACCCACTCGTCCTTCCAACACTTCTGGAATTCGACCAACCTTGCGAGCCACTCCTGGAGCTTGATCGCAATGGTTACAAAGAAGATCTCATAGATCTCCGTGAAAATATACTTATTTTTCCACTCTTCGGTGGTCAAACTCTTATTGCGGTTTTATTTTACTGTGAATTCTTGAACTTGCTATTCAAACCATTCATCAATTTATTTTCTTTCAGGTTTCCAGTATGGCCTTGGCATTACCCGCTCCCTCTCTCAAAATTATCCCGGTCCCAACAACAGAACCATTTTTTGGCTCGAGGGGTCCTGACCCACATTCAGAGGTTAAGGTTTGCCAACAAACCCCTATACTATTGGCCCTTTCGGTAGTGAATTTCTTGTGAAGGCAAAAGTCTCATTTGAAGCAGTATGGGAGGGTGCTAGAACCAAGTTTCCGCATCCTGGGAGAGGGTAGGTAAATCAAGCAGAGCTGCATTCGAATTCAAAATTACCAGATCTTATATCACAGAGCCTAGATCTATAGATCCCTTCGCATCCACGTGCGTAATCCTGATTATAATCACAGTAAATAACAAAGCATAAATTCATAGAATAATAACGCAGCAGATATATATATATATATATATATAAAGTATAATAGACAGATCCAGATCAGGTGTCAATGCAACATCAACATATAACACAATTATTCCCACAACTTAACACCAAACCATGCATTGCATAACATATATCATAGATTTTCATTTAACAGATTCAGATATTCCAACAACCTTCCGCTTTCATTAATCCTTCAGATCCTTTTACAATACCCAAAACCCAACCTGCGCATGTTGGGGCCCTTGTTTTTGTTTAAGTTTTGAACTTTTGGCCAAGACATTTTGAACTTTGACTCTTTTTGAGTTGCGGAATAAATACACATAGCTATCGCGACCGCGCCGCAGCGACCAGGAGTTGCGGAGTTATCAAGGTGGCGTGGAAGCATTTGATAACTGGAGATCGAACAGAGATAAGTGCAGATGAAAGAAATACAGCAGAAAACAGAAAGTGGAACATGCAGACATCAGAAGAGAAGTCGGGAAAAGCCAAAGTGAAGACACAGAGAAGCCGCCAGTCGCGAGGAGCGGGTGAATAAAAGGCGATCACCCGGCTGAAGAAGGAGGTTGTTGTTGTTATTGTTAGTGTTGAGGGTTGAATGGATGCGAGAGAAGTCGCGAGGATCAAGACCTGAGGAAGGATGTGCAGAGCAGCCGCAGAAGAATCAGACCGGTTCTTCCTATGGGTTCTTACTTTCTATGTTCTTCCTTTCTGTTCTCAAACCCATCTGTATCTGACTTGTGAGTTATCAGAGAAGAAAGCTATGTAACCATGTATTCGGCCAGAAGAATAATATAAGGAAGGATTGCTGTCTCAATGTGTTGTTCATGAGTTCTGATGTGTTTACACTGCTTTAAAAATTTTAAGTTGCGACTGTCTGAATACTTAAATAGTGATCATGCATGTGTAACTTGGTATATGTGATGGATGCACTTTCTTTCTTTGGTTGCGGGTTTATTCCTTACCAGTGATCTCATCCCCTTATGCATGTGGTCGTGGCACGCCTCGGGTGAGACGCACTGCTCTCCCAGAGCAGGGTGAAAATGTCGGCGTGTTCCTAGACTACTCCGGACCCCTTGTTGGCCACAACTCTTGAACCTGGGTCTTGCCCGCGAGACCTGAATTTTCGCCAACAAATGGTTCCGTTGCCGGGACCTGCATGTTCTGAGGGGATCTAGATCATGGTCTCGAGGATTTTTGAAGGAGAAATACGGCGATGGTGGGATGATCATCTTGACCATTTCATTACTCAGCAAGCGGAGCTGATCAAGAAAAAGGAGGCGGCGGTCAGGGAGCTTGTTCTTTTCTCTGACTCAGCTAGTGATACGTACGAAATTTTCTGGGGAAGGTTCCCCACGGATCTTTACAACTGGTTGCGGAGGTTACGAGCGAAGGTGCCCCAAGAAGGCTTGCGGAAGATAAACCGCAGGTGGGCGCACGAAGATCTGGTAGCGCTGCATCGGGTAGATACTGAACTAACCCGCGCAGTGGATTTTTGGGTAAGGACCACGTTGGAAGGATACGTTGTGGAGTTTGCCGCTGAGTGCTACCAATCCTTCTCGAAGGCTGAGGCTGTTTTTCACTCAGGACTGAGGGGAAAGTTGTTGAAGGAGATTCCGCTGTGGATCAAAGCCCTGATGGTGGACGAAGGATTGATTGAATTCCACAAAACGAGTATGGAAGCGTAAACCACCCGTACTGGGGGAAGGATTGAGGGGACCGATGCTGTGTAGACTGTAAGAGTGGGGAGCGGGGGATGGACGTTGAGGCCGCATGCAAGTTGCGGGAGTCACGTGCGCATCGACGGGCACAGATCGCCGATAGGTGGCGAAGAAGGGTAATGAGAGATTTGAAGAGAAGGGAGATCGAGAGGAAAAATCAGAAGGAGGCGCCTCAGAAGACAAGAACCATGGGTTTGGATACCCGGACAGGAGACGGGACAGCAGCGGACGTACAGTGGGTGCATGGGAGCCCAGCGACGCGAGAAAGAGCAGTAACGACTAGCAAGGATAATGGAAAGATGCAGCCCGAAGAAAGTTCTGATGACGAATGGCACGACGTGATGCAGCAGATGTTCCAGGATCAGACGGCACCCACCCCTCTAGGCAGCCCTACGTCCCACCTTCCGCATGGCCAGGATCCCGACCTTCCCCTGGTACTTTATCAACCTTTAAGAAATATTTTTATTCAGTTACAAGCATTAAGTCAGTCATATAGTAGTTCAGCGGCGTCGGTAACGCCCAGTAGCAGCAGCGTTACTAGTAGTAGTATTTTCCCTAGTGGGACCGTTACGCAACCAAGACCCGGAGGTTTTATCCTGGTTAATTCTCCGCAAGTACACATGGCTGGATCTTTCACCCGGTACCCAGAGTTCTCTGGCCGGGGAAATGACGACGTAGAACAACACTGGTATCTGTGCGAAGCCATCTGGAGGGCTCGACAGACGCCGGATGCAGGGAAGGTAATAGAGTTTCAAACCACGCTCAGAGAGAGAGCTTTGCGTTGGTTCATCAAGTGGTCTGAGGCGCACCCTAACCCTGTAATAGCGGACGTAAAGCGGGATTTTGTCCGCGAATTCAAGCTTCCCCAGACAGACCAGCAGGGCCTGTCCGAGCTGTGGGAAATCAAGCAGAAGGAAGGTGAGACCGCGTGGGAGTTGATGCGGCGCTTTAAGGATGCGATCGGGAAACTGAGCTACCCGATCGATCCAAACCACCAAAGGGACTGGTTCATCAAGGCTCTGCTCCCCTTGACACGAACCCCTCTCACTCAGCAGAAGATTGATAATCTGTAGGATGCTTTGGAGCAGGCCATGAAGATTGAAGCCATGGCGGGATACCCCCAGGAATACAGGGGGGGCTGGCCCCGCAGGACCCCTCTCTGATAGGGTTGCAGCACCAGATCGCCAACTTGACTGAAAAGCTCAAGGAAATTCAGCCAGCGAGACCAGCGCGACCGAATGTTTGGTGTACTCATTGCCTGGTCGAGGGACACGTCGCAACCGAATGTCCTCGATTGCGCGGCGCCGGAGTTGGACCCTCAGTTGCAGCAATTCAGGGCGGGCCACCACCAGGGGGTGGCGCGGCGATGAACCCGCAGGGAGTCTACCCGCCGCAACAGACCTTTGCGGGGTTCCCACCGGAACCGGGGTCCTCCACCACAGAGTACTGTGAGATTTGCCGGACGATAGGGCATCCTCCTCGGATGTGCCCGATATTACAGAAGTACTCCACGGTGCCGAATAATGTATACTGCGAATTCTGTGTGTCTACGACGCACAACACTTAGCAGTGCAGGGCGCTTGACGCACTTGCGGATCGACTGGATCGTCCCTCGTACAGGGTGAACGAGGCTACAAGGGGAAGAGGTGGCGGCATGCGGGGAGGCCGAACAGGAGGACGCGGTCCGGTAAAATGTTACAACTGTGACCAGGAGGGTCATGTAGCTAGAGAATGCCCCCATCCGCGCCGACCCTGGTGTTCCCAATGCCGGGTCAACGCCCATGCTACAGAAGACTGTCCGGAGCTTATCAAGAAGTGGGAAGAACGGGTGCGGCAGAGGGGAGCGAATCTGATAAACTCAGAACCGCGCAGCACCGCAACCCCTGACATGTAGAACGTTGCGATCATAACGCGGGGCGGAAAGAAGACTGGAGAGCATGCCCACGAGAAGGAGCCAGCGCGAGTGGTGCGGCCGGCATCCCCAAAGAAGTTGATCAGGCCCGGTCCGTAAGGCACTGAGGCTGGCTGAGGCATTCGCCCCAGCTAAACGAGGAGGGCCGGAGAGCTCTGGGCCGTCGAAACCGGTGTTCGAACGCCGCAGATGTCAGAAGTCGAGGATTGGCTCCTGGCCATTTCTCAGATTGTTGATGACGCCCGTGCCGCGGAAGCACCAAGCATGTGTTAGACGAGCTACCATAGGCGCGTTGTAACCCGTAAATCAGACACTAGGCCTCAACAGGAACGGTCGTAAGTTAACAAGCAACAAACAGGCAAAGAATTTCGGCTTAACACGCAGGTCGTGGGATTCCAAATCAGCGACACCATGTTGGACTTGGGGTCCGAAGTCAATATATTGCCACGAAAGACATGGGAGGCTCTTGGAAAGCCACGACTCGCTTATTCCCCAATCCAACTCAGGATGGTGAACCAGTACTGTATTTTGCCAATCGGCCGACTCGAGGGTGTCGAGGTCGACGTGGCGGGGGTGAAGACATACACCGACTTTGAGGTTATTGATATCATGGGCGATAAGGACCCCTATCCTGCTTTACTTGGCATTGATTGGGCTTTTGAGAATTACGCGATCATCGACCTCAAGAAGGAGCTGATGATTTTTGAGGATGGGGAGGTAAGGGTCACTCAGCCTCTCGACCCGTATCAGGGTCTGCAATACACAGAACCGGTGGACAGTCGGGAGGATGCTCAGAAGATGGACCATCTCTATCAGATGACTGCAGGGAAGCGGGACGATTATATCAACCCGACCGCAACAGGATCTATCAGTTGGCGGAGCGTGTAGAGCTCGGAGCTCGGATCCGAGCTTGCATGGGAAGACTGGCAGCAAGGGGGGTATGAGACCACCACGCGGAGATGTGCCGCCATCGCTCAGGTCCGGTGGGTTGGGACTGAGATCCGCGGATACCGCACATTGTCAAACATGCAAGCGGTGAATAATTTTATTGCCAAGGTGGAAGACCGGGTCCCAGAGGAAAGCCAGATACCACTTTTGGATGTGGCCTTGAAGTCAACATCGGGACGATGGTGGAACAATCACCGCAACACTCTGTTGCGATGGGAGTGGGTGGCGGATGCACTACGGGCACGCTTCAAAGAGGATGAAGGGCCCTTCGTTACACTTAAACATCATGGATCTTCGGACCCGCGACAGCACTTGCGGCCGTGCGAGGAACAGTGGCGTAGCGCCAGGTACCCTGAGGAGTTGTGGGTCCACAGGTTTTTCCACTCCCTGGGTACAATTCCCCAGGCCTGGTACCTGGAGGAAGAGCGGAAACGGGGAACCCGCTCCTGGCAAGTAGTCGCGGAAAAGTTCGTCCAGAGCTTCTCGTTCGAAGGGGAGACGGCACAGGAATCTCAGGCCCTACAAGCCGTCAAGGAGGTTCTGTTTTTCCGCCATCCTGAGCCCGATGAGGGACCGGTGGCGTCACGCTCCGGGGTCAAGAACGAATTGGTTTGCCAACGGATTGACGGCGAACCAGGGGACGATAGTTTGGAGGACCTTAGGCATCTCTATTTTGACGAAAAGGAGGGCGAGCGGAGCGTCCGTGACGAGCCGACGACAGAAGGAGTCCATTTGCAGCCCCTAAAGACAAAGAAGCTGAACATTGGAACGGAGGAGAAACCTAAGCTGGCAACGGTGGGAGATTACTGGGACGAGGAGACGACAAGAGAAATTTTCAGCCTCCTCCGGGAGTACGAAGATTTATTTCCGTCATCAGTTGCGGATCTGAAAGGGATCAAGGGGGATCTGGGCGAGATGCGCATCACACTGAAGCCAGGAGCCAGGTCGGTGAAGCACCGACCCTACCGGTTGAATCCACGTATCAAAGAGAAGGTCAAGATGGAGATCGACAAGATGCTGGCTGCGGGTCTCATCTTTCCAGTAGAAGAAGCTGAGTGGGTAAGTCCCATTGTCATCCAGAACAAGAAGGACAAAGCGGAAATCCGTGTCTGCGTAGATTATCAGAGTTTGAATAATGCTTGTATTCACGATCCGTTTCCCACTCCCTTCAGCGACGAAGTTCTAGATCATGTCGCGGGAAACGAAGCTTATTCCTTCAGTGATGGGTTTTCGGGCTACCATCAGGTGCGCATCACCGAGGAAGACAAGGCGAAGACAACATTCACAACTGAGTGGGGATCATTCGCATACCACGTTATGCCGTTTGGTCTGAAGAACGCACCGGCTGTGTTTTCCCGGATTGTCATTGCTGCTTTCCGGGAGTACATTCACAAGTTCCTGGAAGTCTATATGGACGATTGGACTGTTTACAGCCTGCTGAAGAAACACGCCTCCCTGTTGCGTGTTATGTTCGACCGGTATCGCCAGCTGCAGATTTCCTTGAACTTGAAGAAATGTATTTTTGCAATACCATTCGGCACACTCTTGGGTCACGTGGTGTGTAAGCAAGGGGTCTGCGTTGATCCTGCCAAGGTCGCGGTCATCGTCCACATGGAGGCCCCCGAGAACGTGAAGCAGTTGCGGGCACTGCTCGGGCACACAGGATACTACAGGCGGTTTATCCGCAACTACGCCAAAATCACTGCCCCTCTGGAGAAACTGTTGCGAAAGTCAGAAGCATTTGAGTGGACGACGGAGTGCAGGAAGGCACTCGACACATTGAAGGAGAAATTGGCGACGGCACCCATACTTGTTCATCCCAACTGGGATAAGCAGTTCCATGTGCACATTGATGCGTCTGAGATTGCACTTGGCGCTGTATTGGCGCAACCCGGGGAAACGACAGTTGACCCCCCGGTATACTTCGCCAGCCGACGGTTATCTAATGCGGAGAATAATTACACCACGACCGAGCGGGAGGCGTTGGCGATGGTGTACTCTCTCCAGAAGTTCCGCCACTACCTTCTGGGCGGAAAATTTACATTTTTCACGGACCATTCGGCATTAAAATATCTGGTCAATAAGCCTGTGTTGGAAGGAAGAATCTGTCGATGGCTTCTACTTTTTCAGGAGTTCACGTTTGAGGTGATTGTCAAGCCTGGCAGGTTGAATGTTGGTCCCGATCACTTATCCAGGTTGGAGACGGGAGAGAATGAAGGCTCGTTGGACGATCAGCTTCCGGATGCTGACCTCTTCCGCGTTGAGGCAATACCAGATTACCTGGCTGACATTGCCAAGTATCTGACCACGGGACAGTGCCCTGAGGATTACACCCTGCTTCGGAAATTCCACTTGGTTGTCTGGGCGGCCGACTATCAATTGATCGCGGGGCAGCTGTACAAACTGGGCCTGGATGAGGTGTTGCGCAGGTGTGTTCTTGACCACGAGCGGGAAGCAGTGATGTGGGAATGTCACAGCGGTGTTGCGGGAGGACATGTGGGTGCTAAACCCACCGCAAGGAAGGTGCTTCAAGCTGGCCTATGGTGGCCGACGGTGCATGCAGACTGTAAGGCCTATGTGAAACGTTGCGATATTTGTCAGAGGATGGGAAGGCCTTCGCACAGGGATGAGCTTCCGCTACACCCGGTGCATGTGTTGCGGCCATTTGAGAAGTGGGCTGTTGATTTCGTAGGCCCCATCGCACCCATCGCGGGCCATTCCAAAGCCCGGTACATCATTACGGTGATGGATTACCTCACACGGTGGGCTGAGGCAGCAGCGGTACGCGACTGCTCGGCAGAGACCGCTGCTCGGTTCATCTTTGAGCACATCATCAGCCGCTTTGGCTGCCCAAGGAGCTTAACCAGCGATTAGGGTACGCATTTCATTAACGCCACGGTCAAGTCGCTATTGGACACATTTATGATTCAGCATCATAAAAGCAGCCCATACCACCCGCAGGCCAATGGTACGGTGGAAGCCTTCAATAAGATTCTTGAAAAGGGCTTCACGAAAATTTGCAACGCTCAGCGGGATGATTGGGATGAGCGGCTACCAGCGACATTATGGGCTTACCGGACCACAGTAAAACGTTTGACCAACCAGACGCCATTCCAGCTGGTGTATGGCCGGGAAGCTGTGATTCCCGCCGAGTTCACCGTACCCAGCCTTTTGATCGCAACATCCCTTCACTTCTCAGAAGAGGCGTCACTGAAGGAACGACTCCAGGAGCTGCAGGAGCTGGATGAGGCTCGATTTCTTGCGGAATTTCACCAGAAGGTTCAGAAGGCCAGACAAAAAGGATGGCACGAACGCCACATCAAAACTAAAGCTTTCCAAGTTGGCGGCAAAGTTCTCTTATACGACAACCGGTTCCAGAAGTTTCCAGGCAAGCTCCAGATGCATTGGCTGGGACCGTACTTTGTCATCCAAATCCGTGACTCAGGAGCCGTTCGATTGGCACAATTGGACGGCACAGTTCTTCCAGGATGGGTGAATGGTGCACGCCTGAAGCCCTACCAGGAGTAGGTACTTCTCACTTTTCATTAATAACTCTCGCAACCGAGAGAACCCGTAGAGTAGCGTAGTTGAATAAATCTCCCACAACCGGGATGAATGTAGGTAGTCTTTTCCAATTGTCAGCACTCAGTCAAATAACCGGTCAGTTGCGGTGACCATACCGCAACTGATTGTGGTCGGGGCTGGCCAGTCCAGCGTGTCGCAGCGCTAGTCCAGCATGTCACCGCGTCAGTCCAGCGTGTCGTGCACGAAGGATCCCTCCTCGTGCCAGTGTCAGTCCAGGTCATTTCCGTCAGTCCTTTTGTCAGTCCGTAGGATAGCTCAGATTTGATCATAAATTCCCTTAATGGACAGTAATCATACCGTAATCATTTGCCATCAACCGCAGTTCCCTCAGCCGTCGAGTCCGCCCATCTCCCCATGACGCCGTCAACAACTGACAGATTACACACAGGCCTGCGATTGATCGCACGATTATCGCAGGCAAGAAAGATAGCAAGAATTAATTGCCATTATGGAGTCTCATCAACTCCACGCGTGCCAGCAAATGGCCCAATTTGCATGAAGGCTATCAGCAAGAGGATGTCAGACCAGTTCAATTTGGAAGTTGCAGCTACTCAGGAGCATTCGCAGTATCAGAGCACACAGCACCCTGAAGGAAGTTACAGAAGAATCGTCCAAGTCTATCAGAGACGCGCCAAGATGCCGAGAGCTCTTCTCTCAGTTCCTAAACCAGCATTAGATAGCAGAATTCACCGGGTAGAGTCACTGGTCGGCAAGTATGATAATGCACCCTGTATGGACGCCAACTTGTCCGACCCGGCTGAGTTTCCTCATCTCCATTGGCAGGTATTCATGGAACACCATTACACGCCCGGGAGCAGCTCTAACAGTCGAATGCGGGAAGAATTCCGGGGCCTGCAGCAGTCGACTTTGATGAATTTGAGGAGTCTTCCCGTCTTCGGAACCACCAGACCAGTTCTGCAATGCACCCGGTTCCTCCTCAGTCGGGTGCAGAACGGGTCCCTGTGGCTTAACGAAGAAATTCCAATACATGCAGCAGACATCAATCGGCTTACAGGGCTATCGCAAACTGGTTCCGATGTCTCCTCTGCGGGCCAGACATCCTCCAAGCGAGCCCGCAAGTCGGCTGATGCGGACCTCTACACCAAGTATGGCACTCGCCGGGGTGGTAAGGGTGCCAAGATAGATTTGATAAATGTATCACAAATCAGGTTCGCTTGCTACTTGATTGCTAGCAAGACCATGCGCCATTACACAAAGGGAGAGTGCACTCTGGACACAATTTCCATTGCCGAGCATTGCGTCCAGGGAGCCAAGTTGAATTGGAGCTCGTTTGTGTTGAAGGAACTCTTCGCGGCTTGCGAAGACAATTACAAACGGACTACCAGCTTCATCTACGGGTACTTGCTTTTAGCGTTCGCCATGTGGAAATGGCATCTTCCCCCGATACGGACACCGGCGGAGATCACCGTGAGCCAGCCGCTCGCGATGAGATATTCCCCCTGGCAGTTGTCCAGGGACCCCAGCAGCAAGCAGGTGAACGCAGCGGCATTCCGCGAACGGTATGGGATGATGGTCGATGTGGTCACTTACCAGCAACGGGTGCCTCAGCACCTGTTGGATGAATACAGCGAACAGGTGTGGTTTGGCGTCAGCCACAACCACACTTTCATTCGGCCGACTTGCGTACCGCACCACACTTTTCATATGGCGCCCCTTCGCTTCCAGCTGAATGACAATGTTTTCCACAGGGAGGTCTCTGCGTGGCCGGGGGTTGTTCAGCACGTCTGCGACGGAGTCATCCGCTACAATTTTGAGAGGATGAGGGCCGCACAGCAGCCTGCCGCGACCAGCGCAGGGGGGTCGTCACAAGTTGCGGCAGAGACCACACCAGACGCAGCCGGGACCGCACCGGACCTGCCTGAATCGCTGGTCCCCGTCGTCGAGCATTTCAACGACCAGGCGCGGCGCCTCAATGTGGTAACCCAGGTTGTTTCCAGCGGTGCCCCTATATTTCCTTCTTTTACTGAATTTCGTATCAATCGGTCCCGTGGTCTTTCCAACACCGCACCCCTCACTTCCCCCATTCCCACTAACCTGTTCACTTCTGCTACCCCCCTCATCACGCCAATGAGTGAACCGGGCCCCGAACCTGATTCCGCTGACCCACCTCCATCCAAGAGGGCCCGCACTACGGCCACAGATCCCGTGGTGGATCTTACGGAGGATGATCCACCAGCCACGCCGCCCACAGCCACTTTGATTCCGGAGGAACCGCTGATTGATCCAGCAGATTTCCTCAACCTTCGTCTCCCTCACACCTCGTTCACTCCATCTACCGCCCCCTCCACCAGCCGACCACATGCCACCTCCCCCAATCCGTCCAATTCCTCAGCCACTGTGTCCGATTCTTTGATCCGGGAACTTTTTGGCGGTGACCACGGGGCGGAGCTCACCTCCAGTACTGCAGCCGTGGTACCACCTGTTGACCCCGTGGCCACATCCCGGGATCCTCTTGCCACTATATCTATCCAGCCAGCCACAATTGGGGTTGATTCAGCCGCCCCTTCCACAGAGCAAACCACGCAGCAGGACCGGCCAGAGCTTGATATGGCCACTTCGGTGCAGCAGCAGACGCCGGTCCATCCTCCAGAGACTTCAGGCCGAGCAGCGGCCATGGGCCAATCTTCGCAGGAACAGACGCCAGAGCAGGGTGCACCCAGCACAACAGCTGCAGAACAACTGAGTCCAGCACAGCTGTATCTGCTCATTCAGCGGGCGGCCATCAAGGCCGAGCAGATTCACACCGAGCTACAGCGGAGGTGCACCGAGCAGCGGAATCAGATCACGGCGCTTACTGAACAGCGCAATCAGCTGCTGCAGGAGAAGACCTACCTCCAGGAGCAGGCCAACATTGTTAATCAGGCGCTCTCCAGCGTATGGCCGGAGGCACGGGCTCACCATGCCCCACTCCCTGCTCGCATAGAGGAGGACAGTATAGCTTTACAGGCTCGCCAGCTCAGGGAAGTTTTCAATACTGTTTGCAGGGAGAACCAGGAGTTACAAGCAGCGTTAGCCGCACGGCCTACCCTTCCCGATCCACCCGCCGCCCATTCAGGACAGGTGACTGCCAAACAGACGCAGGCAGTCAGTATGCAAGCCACTCTTCATTCCACTGCGGCTGCAGCTTCTGCCCTTCTGCGAAGTTTGCAGGAGTGCTCACTCGCGTTGACGGTCAAAACGCAGCCCATTGCTGCCCAGCTGCAACAAATCTCCAACGAAATTCGGGTGACCACGGACCCCGCAAGGTTAGATCAGCTCTACGCCCAGTCGGACGAGCTGGAACTTCACATGCAGATGACTGAGGCCGAATCAGCAGCGGCCAAGCACGTCCTCCGGGATATGCGTCCGCCCCTTCGCACCCATGCTGACGCTATGCACCAGTTGGATGCCAAGGCCGAAGGCCAGCTCGCCACACTGTTCGGGGCTGCCCCGACGCCCATAGACGAAGCTGCCGCCAACCGAATCACTCAAGAGGCCGACCTGCTTATGCAGGAATGGCAGGAAGCAGTGGCGACCTTCACAGAGCTCAGAGATTCCGCACTCCACCGGGCACCGGAGTTGGGGCCCTTGTTTGAACCAGCAGGTGGCGGAGTACAGCAGGAAAGGGTAGCGGAAGAAGGAACAGCAGCGCAGGGCACGGAAGCTAGCAGCGGAATGGAAATAGAAATTGTCATTTGTGATTGACTCGCGGACGAGTCAAAGAATTGTGGTCGGGGCCTGTTGGGGCCCTTGTTTTTGTTTAAGTTTTGAACTTTTGGCCAAGACATTTTGAACTTTGACTCTTTTTGAGTTGCAGAATAAATACACATAGCTATCGCGACCGCGCCGCAGCGACCAGGAGTTGCGGAGTTATCAAGGTGGCGTGGAAGCATTTGATAACTGGAGATCGAACAGAGATAAGTGCAGATGAAAGAAATACAGCAGAAAACAGAAAGTGGAACATGCAGACATCAGAAGAGAAGTCGGGAAAATCCAAAGTGAAGACACAGAGAAGCCGCCAGTCGCGAGGAGCGGGTGAATAAAAGGCGATCACCCAGCTGGAGAAGTAGGTTGTTGTTGTTATTGTTATTGTTGAGGGTTGAATGGATGCGAGAGAAGTCGCGAGGATCAAGACCTGAGGAAGGATGTGCAGAGCAGTCGCAGAAGAATCAGACCGGTTCTTCCTATGGGTTCTTACTTTCTATGATCTTCCTTTCTGTTCTCAAACCCATCTGTATCTGACTTGTGAGTTATCAGAGAAGAAAGCTATGTAACCATGTATTCGGCCAGAAGAATAATATAAGGAAGGATTTCTGTCTCAATGTGTTGTTCATGAGTTCTGATGTGTTTACACTGCTTTAAAAATTTTAAGTTGCGACTGTCTGAATACTTAAATAGTGATCATGCATGTGTAACTTGGTATATGTGATGGATGCACTTTCTTTCTTTGGTTGCGGGTTTATTCCTTACCAGTGATCTCATCCCCTTATGCATGTGGTCACGGCACGCCTCGGGTGAGACGCACTGCTCTCCCAGAGCAGGGTGAAAATGCCGGCGTGTTCCTAGACTACTCCGGACCCCTTGTTGGCCACAACTCTTGAACCTGGGTCTTGCCCGCGAGACCTGACTTTTCGCCAACAGCGCACACAGCAGCAGGATCCACAAATAGTAGGACTGAGGATCTCCGTGCACACAGCCAGTAGGAGTCCCTTCCCCAATAACCCAAATAGATCTACTAACTTGTAATTCGCACCAATCTTAATACATACCTCCCTATTGACTCAAAATGTCCTATTTATCTAGCCTAATCTTTCTTGTGGTCCGCAAACCATAGTTTTCAGACTCTAGGTCTACCCTTTGACCCATTACAATGCTTTTGGGGCTTTGACCCACCCCGAAACCCCTGCGCTAGACTAAGATATGACAAAAATATACAAAAATACTCAAAATTGTCCCAATTCAAAGCCTTGGGAAGACCTTGTTCCAACACTCCTTCAAAAAAGTGTTGTCCTCAACACTTGAGTAGCTCTAGATGCTTCTGTATAAAATTCTCATCCTCCCATGTAGAATCTTCAGTGGGTAAGTTCTTCCATTTGATGAGATACTCTGAAATTGATTGATTTCGTAGCTGTCGAGTTCTTGTTTCCAAGTGACTACTTGGGTTCCAATATGATTTTTCCTTCCTCATCAGAAGTTAAAATGTGTTTGAACTAGAGAAGTTTGTCTATAACCTTCTTTAAGCATGAAACATGGAAAACTGGATGCACTCATGAAGAAGAAGGAAGCTCCAATTTGTATGCCATAGTACCAATCTTTTGCAACACCTCGTAAGGACCATAGTTCCAATCTTTTGCAACACCTCGTAAGGACCATAGTACTTTGGCGATAATTTATTATCCTTCTTAGCTTGCTTGAGGGACATTTGTTTGTATGGTTGGAGCCGTAAAAATATCCAGTATCCTACATCAAAATTCTCTCCCTGCGATGTTGATCTGCCTATTGTTTCATTCGATTTTGTGCCAAATTCAGGTTATCCTTTCAAAGTTAGAGAACTTCTTGTTGATGCTCGATGTGATCTTCCACTACTTGAACCTTTGAATTGTCCCTTAAAGATGATGTGATGGATGGTGGATGATATCCATAAAGTTCCATAAATGGGGTCATTTTTGCTGGAGTATGGAAGGAAGTGTTATACCACCATTCAACGAGGAGTAACCACTTGACCCATTGTGTTTCTTGTCAGATAAGCAGATATCCTTCCAAACATTTATTCCACCATCTCGGTTTGACCATCGGATTGAGGATGATAAGATGAGCTATGAGCTTGTTGAGAGTACAAAACAAGAAAATAACTTCATCCAAAAATTTCCAGTAAAAATGGGATCTCTGTCACTCACAATAATCTTTGGGTTTCCATGTAGCTTTTGAATTGTGTCCATAAATGTAGTAGCAACTGTACTTGCTTTAAATGGATTGGATAATGCACAAAAGTGTGCATACTTAGTAAGTCTATCAACTACCACCATGATGACACTCTTTCCTTCGGACTTAGGTAAACCTGTGATAAAATCCATTCAAATCTCCTCCCAATGTTGACTTGGAATGGATAAAGGTTTTAGAAGACCCTGGGTCTTAATTGTCTCAACTTTATTTTGCTGGCAAACCAAACATTCTGCCACAAAATTTTGAATATCATATTTAAGTCCACCCCAAAAAAATTCTTTCTTCACCCTATGGTAAGTTTTTAAAAATCTCGAGTGTCCTCCTAAAGGAGAAGTGTGCAATTCCAAAATAATCTTTTGTTTTAGTTGGGAATTCTTGAAAATATATAAGCGATCTTTGTGCCATAAGGAATCATTTCTCCAACTAAATGTATCAAATGTACTAGGATCTTGCTGCAACTTTTGAATGAGTGTCCACACTTCTTCGTCCTTCTTCCATTCATCCCTTGCTTCGGTTATCCAATCCAGTTGGATAATGGAAATGGCACAAAGCAGTGCTTCCACCTCTTCATCCTTTCTTGAGAGTGCATTTGTAACAAAATTTAGCTTCCCTTTTTTGTAGATGATTTCAAAGTGATAACCCAACATCTTTGTGACCCATTTTTGCTGCTCTTCTGAAGATAATATTTATTCCAAAAAGTGTTTAAGACTATCATGATCAATTTTTACCTTGAAGTGTCTTCCCATTAGGTAAGGTCGCCATTTATTTAGTGCATGTAGTATTTCCAACATTCCTTCTCATAAATAGTTTTCTATAAATAATTTCCTTTGATTGGATGAATTTCAAAAGAAATGGGTCTTCCTTCTTGCATTAAAATAGCACCAATTACATTTCTTGATGCATCATATTCCACAATAAAGGTTTTTGTGAAGTCTAGCATAGCTAAGACTGGTGCTAGACACATTGCCTCTTTAAGATGTTCAAAGGCCTTAGTTGCTTCAGGAGTCCATGAAAATGTATCTTTCTTCAATAATGTTGCTAGAGGTGCTGCTATTCTCCCATAATTATTAACAAACTTGTGATAATATACTGTTAACCTGAGAAATCCTTGCAACTGCTTTATGGTTGTGGGGACTTTCCATTCCTTAATGGATTTAATTTTGTTAGGGTCTACCTTAACACCCTAGTGAGATACGATATGACCCAGATATTCCACCTCTTGTACTCCAAAGAAACATTTGGATTTTTTTGAATATAATTGTTTCTCCTCCAATAGTTTGAGCACCCTGTCAACATGTTGAACATGATCCTTCCAATATCTGCTGTATATTAGTATGTCATCAAAAAATACTAGCACAAATTTTCTAAGGAAGGGTTTGAAAATGGAATTCATCAACCCTTTAATGTAGAAGGTGCATTTGTAAGGCCAAAAGGCATGACCAAAAATTCATAATGACCCTCATGAGTTCAAAATACTATTTTCAAAATATCTTCAGTCTTCATTCTAATTTGATGATATCCTGAGCGAAGATCCAACTTGGTAAAATAAATTTCTCCATGTAATTCAACCAATAATTCATCAATCAAAGGAATGGGAAATTTATCTTTAATAGTAAGATTATTGTGTTCCCTATAATTCGGACACATGTGCCATGATCCATCCTTCTTGTGCACCAATAATACTGGAGCAGAGAAAGAACTTTGACTAGGTTGAATTATACCAGCCTCTAACATTTCTGCAATCATACGTTCAATTTAATTCTTTTGGACATAAGGATATCTGTAAGGCCTGATGTTTGGAGGAACACTTCCTGGAATCAAATGAATAGCATGATCATGATCATGAATAGGTGGGAGTCCTTTGCGAGTTTCAAACACCTTGGAATGATTGTCCAATACTTTTTGGAGATATGGAGAAATAGATGATTTTGATGTTGGAACTTCTAGTGGGCATAATTGTGCAATTACGCCTCATTTTTATTTCTTTAGAAGACTTGTCATGGAATTAGATCTTATTATCTTTCCTAGCTTCCATGTGATACCCCGTAATTCAATTTCCTTTCCTTCAGGAAAAAAATTCAAGTAAAGTTCTTGAAAATTAAAAGCTATCGTCCCCAAAGATTGTAACCATTGTACTCCTAGTACAACATCAACACCTCCCATTGGAATGGAATGCATTGGAATATTAAATACATATTCCCCCATAGTTAGCTTGATATTATGGTATTTTCTAGAGAAATTTATAGTTCCTCCATTTGCAACCATCACTTGACATTATGGTGCTGGGTATAGGAAACAATTCAATTCCTTGGCTACCTTACAATGAATAAAATTATGGGTACTACCTGAATCAATCAACACTATTACCTTTGTCTTCTTGATAGGTCCTTCTATATTGAGAGTTTGAGGAGTGGTAATTCCTGCCAATGAATTACACGATATGGTCAAACTCATTTGTTCTTCTTCTAGGGTTGGTTCCTGGTGTATATCCTCTTCTTTTGAAGTTTCTTGTTCATTTTCTTCCTCCTCTTCACAATCTATGTAAAATAATTTCTTCTCAACACACTTATGACCTTTAGTGTATTTGCTATCACAATTATAGCAAATCCCTTTTTCTCTTTTTTCTTCCAATTGTTGTGGTGTCAACCTTGTAGGTTTTGGAAGTCTAGGAGTAACAACACTTCCATATTTATAGATGTGAGTGGTAGGCTTCCTTGTCGCCATAATTTTACATTCAATTTTTCTTGCCAACCTGAATGCCTTGTCCAATGAATCAGGTTCCCAAACGCAAACTTCATGTTGGATGTTATCCTTTAAAGTCCCTATGAAAACATCAATTTTGTGTTCCTCTGGAATACCAGTTACCCTTATATTCAAAATTTGGAAGTCCTTAATGTGCTCCACCACTGAACCCTTTTGTTTGAGATTTATCAATTGGATAAAGAAGGTGTTACTCTTTGTATCCCAATAATGTGCTATCATTTCCTCCGTAGAAATTGATCAAGTGACATTTTTTTATGGGAGAAAAGGCATCGATACCAAAAAAATATATTTTGTTCTAAATGTAAAGTTGCAATGTGTACATTTTTTATTTTTTGCACATTATTGAGATAACAATATTGCTCCATCTGTAGTATCCATGTTACAGGATCCTTTCCATCAGAATTCCTCATATCCATCTATGGAATATGGTGGTTCTTCAATCCAACTTTAGACTTTATGAAATCATGATCAACATTTATTTTATTCTCATCATGAGTTTCCTCTATTATATTTCCGCCATTGGAAATCATTAACCTTGTCATCAAACCTTCCATGTCTACTTTTAGATCATTCCTCATGTCTTCTATGTTTTCTTTCATTTTTTCATCGATCTTAGCTTCCATGTCATCCATCTTAGCTTCCATGCCATCCATCTTAGCTTCCATGTCATCCATATTAGCTTCCATGCCATCCATCTTAGCTTCCATTCCATTCTTCAAACCATCCATATTAGCTTCAACACCTTTCTTCAAACCATCCATCTTAGCTTCCATGCCTTTATTCAAAACTTCCATTTCATTTTTTGTTTCTCTTTGCGAGAGAGAAATTTGGTGCACTTGCTCTTGTAGTTTTGATATGTCATGTTGCGCTTCTTCCTCTTCACGAGTCATAGTAGAGCCTTTTGAAGGTTTAATGGGTGTTGAATTATTTTTAGGTGGCATTTCTTAAACTAATGCTGATATCTATGCTTTAATATGCCCTTGGAATCACTTCAAATTGAATTTTCACACAATACTTATGCAATTTGAAAAAAAAAATACACACCTTTTTCTTGCTTTTGAGGAGCTCTATATTTAAACTGAATTATCTCTGTGATTTTAGATCTTCAATATCTAAAATTTGGCCTTGTAGTAGCACTTTGAATCTTCTTTAGAATTCCACAGGTCTGACCTGATTTGGATTCTTCAAGTCAAAGTTATGCCCAATATCCCACAATGACCTAATTATGGACTGGTTCAGTAGTGCTTTAGGATTTCTTCTTCTCTTTGTAAAAATTTACATTTCAGAACCTTCATAGAAAAAATGTTATAGCGGAAATTCCACGATGACCTGTTTAGGTCAAGTTTGGGAGCCTGAAAAAACCCTAACTTCCACAGATAATATCTCAGAAAATATTACGAACCAATATATGGAATTTTTACAAGAAGTCCCTTAGGATGTTGGCTTCGCTCTGTAAAAATTTCAGCTTCTGAAACTTCATAGAAAAAAAGTTATAGCAAAAATTCCACGATGACATGTTTGGAGCAGCGAAACCCTAAAATCCAAAGCTCTAATACCAAATGTTATGAAACCAGCTCCAAAAATAGAAGAAAAGAGAGATTGACACCTTAGAAATTAGCCACTTCGAGGGGGAAACCTCCAATATATTACATAAATGAAAAATTCTTGGATGATACAAATGGAAAAACCTCCTTCTATATATAGGAGTCCATGGGGTACAACAAAAAAAATTGGGGGTTTACGCTAACAACAATAAGGGACTATGCTAGTAATATAGGGACCTAACATTTACCTTTAATACCTACTAATCATCTCAAATTACAACCCTTAAACTTTAAATACTTTCTCATAAACATATTTTAATATTTCTGTCCATATTGTTATTCACTTTTTCAAAATCATCTAAAACTTATAAAAATTTAATATAACAATTAATATGCTTGAAATTGAAAATAAGAAATAAACATTCTTTATAACCTGGTATATTTGGATATTTCATTTACATATATATCTACACAATTTTGTTAGAATTTAAAAAATATTAATTTTTATTTAAATCTTATCATATATCTCTTGATTGAATAAATAAATAAACATTTATTTTTCAATAAATTTATTTTCCACTTTAACAGATCAAAGCCATGCTATCCATTATGACATTACCATTACGACGTTAACTTACCATGAAGGTGATGTAAGATAGTTAACACACTATCACTTATTCAACTAAGGTGAGAAGGGCTGAAAAAATTAATTTTAGTTATGAAGGAGAACCCTAAATTCAAAAAATTTTTGTTCAACCTTCAAATTGACTTGGGGCGCCTGCCTATCGTTTTGAGAAAACAAGCCAAGAGGGCGCAATTGTAGATGCATGGAATTCTCCGAGATTTAGATTTCCGCTCTCATGATTATGTAAGGAGTGGGCTGCTCATTTGATGATATACATTTGGGAGAGGTGTTCATAAGATATTTTTGTTTGATATCTTAGTTTGTATACGTTGGTTATATATATATATATAATGTTATATGTTTGATTCTATAATTTTTAAGGTACAAGGTTATTTAACAACTAGGTTTAAAGTTATCATAATAAATTTTTCATCAAGAGATTTACATGTCACTTGTAGGAATTGAATTTGTGTGGGAAGGATAACAACATTCTTTCAAAGCACCCAAGCTAAACCCAATTGACCAATTGAAAACATAAATATATTGATGAAGTATCTAAATACAACTCATATTTAGAGGTTTGATGGCATAAATTAATATTGTTGTTATTCCAAAGCTTTTTGGAAAATTTTGTATAGAAATATTGTTACTTGATGTTGGCATTGATGTCAACCTGACACAGGGTAGTTGGAGTATGATTGAACAATTGATGATGGTCATTTGATGTATCAGAAAGAAGAAATAAGAAAGAAGTTATTTTAACATCCATGAGGCTAAAGATAGCCTATGGGACATATTGCTTCTCTATTTGGCTCTTGTATTCTGCCCTTTTCCTATGAAGTTTCACAATAAACTTTCCCAACTTCTCAACAAAGTCCTTGCTGAATAGAATATCCCAAGAGCTAGCTGCCAAAATATCTGCATAACTTTTCCTGCTTTCTTTGAAGGCCTCACATTCTAAAATGAAATGCTTTTCTATTTCCACTTTTTTGGAAGAGAAAAAAATACATACTCTTTCCTCCCACATAGGCTTTTGGCCTTTTCTAGTGTCCCGTTTCACAACAGAGTTGATGCAAATTAGTCCTTAATTGAGAAATTAGAATTTTGGCTCTCCAAGAAATATTGACCCCCTATGTACGCTTTTTTTTATGATTATGAGTGGGATTAAACTCTTCAATATAATAATTTTATTTCTCCTTAGCTCCTCATCCCAAGTACATTTGTGGAACTTATCCATAACAAATTTTTTTATCTCTTTACTGTTTGTGGGACACATGCTCAAGCAAATGCCCCATTTGATAAACCATTTGTTATTTTTCCGCATCCAAGTCTTCTTTCTTGTGCACAATATGTCAGTAAACACAACCGTAGGCCATCTTCCCTCTTCCATTTGCTCAATTTTTTTTAAATACCTTATGACCCGCACCATAGCTATTTCTTCAATAGGAGTAGCCCTTGTTTCACTTAACAAGATATCATAAGGAACTGCACTTTTAATTTTGAATTTGTTTGTAATCAAACTCTTCTGAATTTTCTCAATTTGTTTTGACTGCATGTCGGATGTATTGCTAGCCCACAGTTCACAACCATAGAGAATCACCAGAATCACTAAAAGCCCAAAAAGAGTTAGAGTGGTTTTCTAGTCTAATAACTCTGCCTCTCTAAACCTATTTTGAAAAACATAAAATGCTTTCCAACCCCCCAAATTTATTTTCTTTCTACATCCATCCTAGCTTAGATTTATGTTGAAGTCAATTGTGAGGTATTTGTAATCCTTAACTTCTTCCATAATGCTACCTTCAAAGTAGAACTTATGCAAGTTATGTTTTATTTTGTTAGATAAAATCACTACTTTCATTTTGTTGATATTGACTTGCATCCCCACACTTATATAAAAATTCTCCAGGGAAAGTAAGTGCTCTTGCAAACCAAGAGAATATTTAACAATCAGAATAGGGTCATCTGCATACAAAAGAAGTCTTATAACAAACTTTCCCAAATTGATACCATCACCCCCTTGCGAATTTAGCCACTCTTCAAGCTTGCCGATATATAAACCAAAGAGGGTAGGAGAAAATGGAAACCTTGTTTGACCCCGATATTGCTTCTAAAACTTTCAGAAATGCCTGCTTAAGTTCTAATTTTGACTTTCACCTCTTCATACAGCCTATGCACAAATTCTCTCAAATGCTTGGGAACTCCAAGTTCCTCCATTCTATGCCAAAGCTTATCCCTAGGAACCGTGTCAAAATATTTTATGAAATCAACAAAGCAAAAAAATACTTCTTCCTTTTTCTCCATAAATTTCTCAATGATGTGCCTTAAAGTTATACCATGATCAACTATGGAAGGTTTAGGTCTAAAACCTGCTTGTCCTTTAGCACATTTATCTCTTTCTTTTTCCCACTTGCTGATTTTATTTTCTAACATGCTTCCAAATAACTTTGAAAACAAGGGGTTTATCATTATGGTCCTATAGTTGGAGGGATTATTGACATCACCACTCTTGAAAAGAGGTATTTCCAAACTAGTTGTCCAATCAGTGGGGAACCCCTATTGTATGATGTTGTTGAAAATTTTTGTAATGTGAGGTGCAAGAATTTTTAAGCCCCACTTTAGATACTCTGATTGGAGATCAAACTTGAAGGAGACATAGGAATATATAGAAATTGACACATATTAAACACAACTAATTGGTGTATACAACCTAGATTGCACTTTGACAACTAGCATCCACAACTTGTTCGCAACCCAGATTGCTTGTGGAAAACCAATGTTTGCATTCCCAAGCATGAAAAACATTGCGGAACCTCAAAACATGGTTGTGCAGTTTGGTTTTTCCTCACTATGATTGGGTGTTGGCTTGTATTATCGTCAAATTTTACCTTGGTTTTTTCCTATTGTAATTGATGGGTCAACGTGATTTGGTCATAGAGAAATGGCTATATATACACAACACAAATTAACATTTGTGTGTAATCGAGCAATCTATTGAGTGGTATTTCATTTGGTTTTTTTTTTTGGCACAAGTATATGATAGCACGAAGATCTGATGTGATGAATGCATATTTGAATAGATCACTTATCTGGCACAATTGATTATTCTATGTTCTAGCAAAGACGTGATGAAGCCATAATGAAATGCGAGCTGTTTCTGCCATAGATGCGAAGAAGGTGAGATTGAGCGTTTGGTTCCATGATGACACCGATTGCGTGGTAATTAAGTGTGGATTAGCTTTTAACTTGAGTGATGGATACCCTTTCTCTATTCTAAGAGATTTTCATAGTGGCTAAATTCTCCTGGAAATATTGATAACAATACAATGTATTGTGGGTTGATCATTCTCCTGTCTTTGTTCCTGAGCAAACACAAGTGCAATCCAAAGGTTTCAATTTGTCTATGAGTTATTTCTAATGTCTTTGATACGGTGAATGGAAGAATACATGGAGCATTCTGGTTCTATTTGGTTCCTATTTTCAACTTATGCTTGAACTCCTCCTTTGGTGGGGAGCAATATCTCATGACAGAGAGATAAGTGTATTTACTCGGGTATCTAGAATTGTATGGAAAGCTTGTGGTTTGTGCAAGGCTAACTGGAGTTACTAATTTCTACTCAATGTTAGGATTGAATATATGATTATTAATGATGCTAATGAGTTTCCATATAGATATTACAAGGATGAAATTCTTTTGATGACTTAGTAAAACTGCCTGGGATGTATTGCTAGAGTTTTGAAGTGTATGTCTTCTAAGAGAGTATTTATGTGTTTTTGAGCACCATTTTGCTCGAATTTATCAAATATTAGAGTTTTGAGTGTTCTTTTATTGCTGAGCACTACATAGCTCATATTTGTTGTTAATGACGATGACAAGGGGTAATAACTGAGTTGGTTACTAATTACAAAGTTTTATTATTGATGCATGTATGGTTGAAGCTGCTAAGATTGATAGAGTGAGTGTGTTTTACTGATGATGGTTGTCTTATGAGCATATTGTTTATATAAGATTGGTTATTGGTTTTTGATGTATGTTTTTTCTAGGGTTTGGTAATACAATGACTAGATTGTTTTGATGACTCGATGTTTTTATTACAGATTTGAAGAATTATGTATTGATTATTGAAGTTATTGTAAAAAGGAGTGGATCTAGTTTGAAAATGGATGAAAGAGAGGTCCATAGTGTTCTAGGGGTCGGTGCCTCTAGTTGGTTGGTGCAAGCAAATTGATATAAGGGAGTTGGTGCTTCCTATTGGTGGGTGCCAACGAAAAACAAAGGGAGTGGGTCAATGAAACAGAGAAGGTAGTGGGTATTTTATATTGGTGGGTGCCAATAAACTTGTGTAAATAAGAAGTTGAGAAGAGAAGAAGAAGAATGGCTGTTTTCTCCCTTTATAGGTTTCCACCTTAAAAAAATTTCAGTGTATTTTGTGTTCCCGATGTGATATGTTTTATGATTCCTGTGCTATTGTTCTTATGCATAGTATTGTTGTTGATTTTTTTGAATTTTTTTAACAAGTAGCTTTATACTAATTCACCCCACCCGAGTATAAACAATATTTATACAAAGCTAACATTCCTTTTGCTCTTTGTTATTTTTTTTTAATTGTAACATGAATTTTGTATTAAAAAAAATGTTGTTGGAACACACAACTAAATAAACACACAACTAAAGTACATCAAAATGAATACTACAAGGAAAATTTCTTCAAAGAATATAAAAGGAAGTGGCCAAAAAAATATATTCCTCCCAAAAAAAGGAGGGGGGAGATCCAATATTATATATACAAAAATTTAAACCTATTTCCTCTTCAGTAAAATAATATATTCTTTCCAATTGTTTACATAAGATAACACAAAACAAGGCTTATTTTTGAATAAAATGTCTTTTGAAAAATAAAAATAAAATAATACAACTCATAACAGAATCAAATAATAATAAATATAAACAATATCTATAATATGTTACAAAAAGGTCTCGAATGGTTGAGTTTGTTGGACAACTATTTACTGAACTTTGGCCTCATCTCTCTCCTTGGAATCTAGAAACAATCACTGCTTTTAGCTCAAAAATAAGAACTTGTTGCTTTAACTCTTTTAAATCCCAATATATAAGTATTTTTACCTTTTTAATTGATCCCATCTTTAGCTTACTAAATCAAAAAATCAAGGAAGAGATAAAATCTGATTCCCAAGTCAAATTGATGAGGTGGCTTATCAACAACTGTCTATGAGATTTTTTCCGGAAAATTCCTAAAAAATAGGGTCCAAATATGCTTTTGTATCTCCCAAAACGTGATATATGTGTAAAAAATTAAAGAGGTTTTTGTTAATAGGTTTGTTCCCGACAAAAAAATGTTTTTGTTTTCAACAATTAGTTTTCATCTATTCAGAAATCGTGCCTGAAGTTACCATCTTTTACATGAAAAAATAGTCTTAAAAAATCGAGTTTTTTCAAGTGAAAACCAAACATGATTTGGAACCTTTTCCCTTTGACCATTGAGTTTGTGTCATATAGGATCTATGCTATCACATATGTCTGAACAAGTTATTGGAATTTCATTACTCAAGCAAGCTTCCTTGTAAAAAACCTTTGCACCCCTTTCAATAAAAACTAGTATATAAATTCCCGTGAATGATCTCACTATTTTAAGTTTTTATGATGCTAGTTTTGAAGTTATTTTCTAATTTTATGAATATTCACCTTATCGCTACCTCAAAATTTCATACTTTTCTCATTCACTACCAAATAATCTGTCAACGCTTTCCGAAAATAAAACATAAACTAGTGCTGAGAAATTAACTGTTAACGCCCTATCAAAGATATTCATTACTAGCATGAGCAAGTTTTTAATTCTTATTTTTGTTGGCCTTGGGGCCCTGACTCCTCATTTACCTTGTTTCTGCACCTTCCTTTTCTTAGAACTTGGATCTTAGGGCCCCAATTGAGTTGACCTAAAATTTTTAAATGTGATAACACTTGGATCCAATGGGAATGTTGTCCTCCCTGTGAGGTAGAAAAGAAGCCATAGACCAAGTTCATAATCCATTGGGATGTTCCCAAGCTATGAAAACCAATTAATTATCCAAATATGAAACATGTACCTTCTCCAACTAAAACCAAACTGCAACGGAAACTGAAACTGAATAATACATTGTAAACTGGAACTAAAAATGCAGCAAATTGAAAAATGAAAGCTACCTAGAACCTTATAGTTGTTGCATGCTTGAGCAGTCACACACTATCTTACGATGAGTATGCTTATAACTGTAATTTACTTCATTTATGCCTGGTACTTTTTGTATGCTTTGATTCATCCTATCAATTTCTAAATAAGTATTAAGCCCCTTTTACTTGAGGAATGTTTCCATTCATCTTGCTTGGAGTAATGAGAGATAACATAGCGATGTTTCATTCCTTGCCTGAGAGTGCATTTCGCCAGGATTGCCTTAATTTCCTTTTCCACCATGTAGCACTCTGACCGGGTGCACTTGAGTGAGTGAAGTTGCAATTGCACTATCTCTCACCCCTCTTTTTGGGAGTAGTGTGTAGATGTTTTAATGTGTGGTGTGCCATCTAGCCTGTACGTCGCGTTCATATGTGGGCATCTTGCATATGCTATGCGCTTGCCTACTTATTTCTCTATTTCACATGTGTTTTGAGCAACCTATGTGTAATAATGATCCCAACATGCCTCCTTTGATATGTAGTGCCATGATCACTCCCATCCCATGCCTCAGATATGAAGAGGTTAGGCCTCATGCTGTGCTAATATATACTTGACCTTTACTGGGTGAAGCCACATTTGGTCACACAACCATCTCTAGCTTGTTTGCCTTTTTTCCACTATGCCTTGTATGTCTTTGGACTACATGTACCTGCTTGTCACCTTGTGCATTTGGTTTTCATATTTGATATTATGAATGCATGGTCGTCTAGTTGCTTGTTCATAGTGATTGCTTTTTTCATTTCATGAGTGAGCTAGATTTTGAATAATATGTTGACTAGTCATATACAATATACACATACACATCAGGGAAACCTCACCATCATAAGTGCATTGAGAATAGATGAAAGTAGCACTATAATGAAATCATATCATAAAAAAAGAAAACACCATAAGTAATCATGAAATGAGTAAGTAATAAAACATAAGTGCATCTCTTTTGTATCATCATGTCAAAAATTTAGTACATCTGCATGATAGTATATATTTAATAGGTGGCTACACATCTACATGTATCCCAAGGCTAGCTCCTCTCTCTAAACCTAGCTGCTTTATATCGCAGCTTCAAATCGACAGAAGCCTCCCCTGCGGCCCTCTATGGTTATGGAATCTGTTTAGTTACTCTAGTCTCCATGGTGAGAGGTTGGCTACCTCTCTTAGTAGCTCCACCTATCCCAAGAGTGTGCACTCCGTGATGATGGTCTCTCTATGGCCCTTCTCCGCACGTGCGAGCTCTTGGTCTACCCTCTCTTGAGCTTGAGGTGACCACCTCTACCCTCCATACCTCACAGCTCTCTAGAGTAAGTAATAATCCTATGTTAGTATGCTTATTATAATATTTAGATCTATCTATATAAATGAAAACAAATCAGAACCTAAAGTGGAAAATATGGAGAGTGTCTTACCTGGATCCCTTAGTTACCATGTAGGATCTATAACTGAGAGAAGGATGTAATATGTAGTCCTATCACCTACCTATACTCGACATGAGACTCTCTCTACGAGCTGGTCCAGTGCCTCATCATCCTAATCCCTGCATCACTACATAGGTGGTGACCTCACTCTCCTCTCCTTATTTAGATTTGGAAGTAGTCTCCATCTATGCAGCCTTTGCTGTTACTTTAGCTACCCTCACTACGAGTGCAATAAATTGCAACCAGGCATCTGTTGTGGCCTATAGCTCCTCTAGCCTCTGTAGCCACTCCTTCCACAAATCCTATGGTTGGCACTACCTCTATCGCCAAACATGCATCTTAACTGGCTGTTCAAGCTGAAAAAAAAAAGAAAAAAGAAAAAAGAAAAAGAAAAAAAGAAAAAGAAAAAAAAGAAAAAAAAAAGAAAAAAAAATTCCTATTTGCAAATAAATTCCTATTTTCTTAGAATTATAGTATTATTTTCAAATAAATTCCTACCCTACTCTAACCAGTTGAATTTAATTGTTTCAAGTATAGTCATGCTTCCACTGAAGCCATGAATTCATTTGAATGATGGTTTTAACTTCGTTGATGCCTTCAATCCTTAATCGAAATTGTGGCTGAGGTAACTTTGATTGAAAATGAAATATAAATTCATGCTTGCAGTCTATATACACTTCAATTTTTGTTTCAAAATATCTCTCCATATAAATCACTACAAGATCATACAAATTGAAAGAGGTAGAAGATTGACAGTTTAGAATAATCTATTTCACTTGCTCCGTATCTGTAGATTTGTTTTTTGTAATATTTCATTTAGAAAGTATAAATCCATCACTGTTTTATTTACCATATTCCTACAAATCCATGGCATAACTGTCATTTACTGGTTCATAATTTCCATAAGGCTGTTGATTAATTTTTTCCATGAAAGAAAATGCTACTAGTTTTTTTTGTAGACGATCCTCATCTGAATCATCATATTCATCATATATAGGCTGAATGTTATTCCAATTCTTAGTATATTATAAAATATAAACTTGCTCACTTCATGTATATCAACTTCTTGAAAGAATGGTTGAATACAAATTCCATCTTATGAACATGAACTAACATTTTTTCTGAACAAAAAAATCCATAGTTGTTTGAAAAGGATCATCATTAATGCATTCATAAAAAATAGGCATATCAAGATACGATTCTATGTCACATGTATTTTCATCCTCATTGTATTGAAATACTTCTTCATGTTGTTGATAATATTTCTCAGAAGAATTATTCTGATGAGGATTAACTTGATACATTCTTTGTGCTTTTTGTTCTATCTTAATCTCTTTATCAAGCATCTTTAAACAATTAATTTCGTCCTCTACTTGAAATATGTTGCATGAATCTAAATAAGAAAAATAAAGATGAAGAAATATCTTCATCCCATTCATCATCGGAAAACATACTAGTCCATTCTTTAAATACATGAAAAGAAACAAAGTCTTCCACAATCCCTATTGTATTGATTGATGAGGCAACTGGATCAACAATTGAGCTCATCATTAAAAAATAAATAGAGTCGCCAATGAGAACTTTCAAGATTTGAATTCTTTATACAAGGGAGTCACCATTAGTGATTTGATCTCTGGATCTCATCGACAATGAAGATGCCAGGTGAAATATGCACAACCATTCTCATGTGTCCGACTGTTGTTCACATTCCGTTTTTCACCTTCAGCAGTGAGATATGAAACATTTTTGTTTTATGAGGTAATTGACTTGAAATATTTGCCTCCCCGAAAATGACACAAATATGTTATCACTCATAAATAACCCTTGGTTGTGGAAGGAAAATCATTGAGGTAACCTTCAAACCTCTTTGGGATTGAAAGTTGGCCCTTCAATCTGGAGAGATATTTCTTCTTAACTCTACTACTCAAGGTCATTGACATAATCTTGCTAATAAAAAATTACACGAACAATAATAAACAAAGGAAATATAGCTTATGATTTCTTTGACAGGTTCTCATCAAGATATGGTAGAAGACTATAGAAAATAAACATTAGACACAAATAACTAAAAGTGGTTTCTACAAATGATATTTAGGATGAAAAACACATAAGTATTTCAAATAGCATGAACTTGAGAATTCAACATGAAGTAAAATTCATATAATTTTATTCAAATAACGAAGACTAATGCTCAAAGGTGTGGCTAATGAGAAGGTAAACATAGTAGAAAACATACAAAAAATAATTCACACATGAATCTCTAAAAATACACATATAAAATTTCTTATATAAAAATATGTTAATCCCAAAGTCTACAACAATATACAATTTTTTTGCAAAAAATCCAAACCTCGATCACTTACAAACTACTCAATAAATAGGCAAATTACAAGGCCTATTTTTGAATAAAATGTCTTTTGCAAAATAAAAATAAAATAATACAACTCATAAAAAAATCAAATAATAATAAATATAAACAATATCCAGAGTAGGTTTAAAAAATGTATCAAATGGTTAAGTTTGCTAGACAAGTGTTTACTGAACTTTGGCCTGATATTTCTCCTTGGAATCTGGATACAATCCCTTGCTTTTAGCCCAAAAATCAGAACCTGTTGCTTTAGCTCTTTTCCATCCCAATTGATAAGTATTTTTACCCTTTTAATTGATCCCATCTTTAGCTTACTAAATCAAAAAATCAAGGAAGAGATAAGATATTCCCAAGTTTAATTGATGAGGTGGCTCATCAAAAAATGTCTATGAGTTTTTTGTTTATTTATTTATTTTTGTTTTTTGTTTTTTGTTTTTTTGTTTTTTTAATTTGTTTGTTTTTTTTTCCTGGAAAATTCCTGAAAAATAGGGTCCAGATATGCCTTTGTATCTCCAAAACCTTGATATATGTGTAAAAAATGAAAGAGGTTTTTTTTTTTTAATACATCCATTCTAGACAAAAAAAATATTTTTGTTTTCAATTTTTTTTTTCCCATCTATTACTAAACTGTGCGTGAAGTTACAATATTTTACAAGAAAAAACAATCTTAACAAACATAGTTTTATTAAGTGAAAACAGAGCATGCTTTGACACCTTTTCCCTTTGACTGTTGAATTTGTGTCTTATAGGATCTTTGCTATCACATTTTTTTGAATCAAATCTTGGAATTTCATTGCTCAGGAAATCTTCCTTTACTAGTTGAAAAAAAACCTTTTTACCCCTTTCCAATGAAAACCAATATATAAATTCCTGTGAATGATCTCACTATTTTCAGCTTTGATGATGCTGATTTTGAAGTTATTTTCTAATTTTCAGAATATTTTCCTTATTGCGGCCTCAAAATTGCATACTTTTCATTCGCTTCCAAATAATCTGTTAGTGCTTTCCCAAAATAAAATAGAAACTAGCACATACAATTAAAATGTTAGCGCCCTATCAAAAATATTCATTGCTAGCCTAAGCTAGTTTCGACTTCGTAGTTTTTTTGGCCTTGGGTTCCTCACTCCTCCTTTACCTTGTTTCTGTACCTTCCTTTTCTTAGAACTTGGATCTTAGGTCCCCAATTGAGCTAACCTGAATTTTTTAAATGTGATAACATGCATAAAAAAAACTCTGTCAATTAATAACGTATTCAAATCCTGTTTCACTTTAAAAATCTCCGTTTTATTCACAAACACTAACTATTAATATTATTAGTGTGAAAAACAGTTACACACAACAATCTAAATAATTAGGAGTTAAAGATAGAAAACCCAACTTTTACGGATAGTAATAGGAGAATTTTTAGAAATTATAAAAGCATCTCGTGCATTTACTTCACACATTGATCCCACTTCAATATCATTGATATACATGCCATAAGAAATAAAAATTTACAATATGCAACAATAGACATTGTCTACCGATCCAGTAAGTTCGTCCACACACCAAAAATCACCGATTTTTTTTGTTTTGTTTTGTTTTGTAAAAACCCGACAACAAAAGTGTTTGAATAATTTTTTGTAATAGTGGAAATGGATTCAACATCATCATAAAGCCCATCGAAAAATTTTCCGATACCGCCAAAAATCATTGCAAATCATTTTTATTTTTGCTATTTTTTTTCCTTAATAAAAATACGACAACCCGATCCTTTACACCTGATTGACCCCCAAGATCATGAAAATTGACAACTGTAACCTCAAATTACAAAAAATCACCACCACATTTTATTAGCAACTTGCCCAAATTTCCTTTTTTTTAGGTCAATTTTGAAGATATGTAAATATATCAATAATGTTGTAGTGTAACAAGGCCACAAATTCACCCGGAAAACAATGGAAATTCCTGTAACAATTTTAAAAAAATTGGCATTTTTTTATATAAAATTTATGCTTACAACTGTGAAGGTTCAGAATGTTTGGTGCCTCATTATTCTTGATGGAACCGAATCCATATCCACCATAAAAAATGATTCATACACTCCCAGGATTGGGATTTTTCATATTTTTTCACCAGATCCCATAGAGAATTTCGTCATCTTGGTGGAATTGTGGTCTCCGTAAAGAACACCATCAATAGTAGCTACAAATAGTAAATTTCACAAGGACATTCACAAATATGTATTATGCTGACACATATTCAACTATCTCTACATCAAATCAACTTGAAAACTGGTCCCAATACTTTGTAAAACCAAACCAAATTTTATTTACGAATAAGTCGACATAACTTTCTCGCTTTTATGATGCAGAAAAAATCGTCTTCCACATAGACACATTAAATTTTAAACTCTTTGATTTTTGCAAGCGCGAAAATAATTTAATTACGAAAAGTTATGTTATGCAACCAACTCACAAAATAGAAGAAAAGATAGATCAACGACTTGAAAACTATCCTCTTCTAGGGGGGAAAATCCTTTACATTAAATAGATGAACAATTATTGGATGATTAAAATGACAAAACCTCCTTTCTATATATAGGATTCTAAGGGGTCACAATATAATCAAACCCGACTTAACAATAATAATATAAGGGCACAAAAATAACAATAATGGGCTTCTATGTGGCACAATAATAATAATATGGGGACTACACGGGCACAACAATAACAATAAGAGGGATACACTAAAAATAACAAGGGGATACACTAGTATTATAGGGACCTAACATGCCCCTATCCTTCAAAAAGTTTTTGTCCTCAACACTTTAGTAGTTCTCAATGCTTCTGTATAAAATTCTCATCCTCGCATGTGGAATCTTCAGCGGGTAAGTTCTTCCACTTGATGAGATACTCTGAAATTTATCGATTTTGTTGCTATCGAGTTCTTGTTTTCGTGACTACTTCAGGTTCCAATATGATTTTTCCTGCCTCGTCAAGTTCTGGAAATATTGTTTGAACTTGAAGCTTGTCACCTATAACCTTCTTTAAGCATGAAACATGGAAAACTGGGTACACTCAGGAAGATGCATGGAGATCCAATTTGTATGCCATAGTACCAATATTTTGAAACAACTTGTAATGACCACAATAATTTGGTGGTAATTTATTATCCTTCTTAGCTTGCTTGAGGGACATTTGTTTGTATGGTTGTAGTCGTAAAAATACTGAGTCACCTACATAAAAAATTCTTTCGTTGTGATGTTGATCTGCCTGTAGTTTCATTCAATTATGCACCAAAGTGAGGTTATCCTTTAAGAGTTGGAGAACTTGTTGTTGATGCTTGATGTGAACTTCCAATTCTTGAACCTTATAATTTTCTGTTAAATATGATGTGATGGATGGTGGATGATATCCATAAAGTGCCACAAATGGGGTCATTTTTTCTATAGTATGGAAGGAAATGTTATACCAACATTCATCCAAAGGTAACCGCTTAACCCATTGTGCCTGTTTATCAAATACAAAGCAACAAATATTTCCTTCCCAATATTGTTTCACTATCTCAGTTTTCCCATCAGGTTGAGGATGATAAGATGAGCTATGAGATAATTGAGTACCTAGAAAAGAAAATAATTCCGTCCAAAAATTTCTAGTGAAAATGGGATTTCTGTCATTTATAATAATCTTTGGGTTTTCATTTAGATTTTTAATTGTTTCCATAAATGCACTAGCAAATGTAATAGATTTAAATGGATGAGATAATGCACAAAAGTGTGCATACTTGGGTAAGTATATCAAGTACCACCATGATGATACTCTTTCCTTCAGACTTGGGTAAACATGTCATAAAATCCATTGAAACCTCCTCCCAACATTGACTTGGAATGGATAAGGGTTGTAACAAACTGTTGAGGCCTTGGAATTTCGCTACCAAAACATGGGGGAAAACCACTCGGTCTGGACCTTAAAGCAGCTCCTTTTTCGTTTGGTGTAGTGGCTCCGACTGGGGATAATGGGACCAATTTCCCAATAAGGATGATTTTGAGGGTGTTGTGATTATAGCATGAAAATGGATAATAATTTTAATCTATATGCATCTATCTAAAATATTAATCTAATATATACCCGGGGTGTTTTTCTTTTATGCGATCTAAAATGATATATTTCAACTGTCAGTAATATAGATCATTTAACAGCTGAAAGAGATGAAAATTATGTAAAATGATTCTTCTAACAAAGTAGTTTGCATATAATAATTGTGAAAGAAATATCGCATTTATCAGTGTGATTACATATTCAATAAGAAACCATAGCTAAATATTAGAACATAAGTGCATGTAATATTTATATATGATGATGTTCAAATATATAATGCAATAAAAAGATGATTGTCAATCTACAAAGTAAGACTTAATACAAGTGAATAGAAGTACCATATGTACGAATTTCTACTCATGTAAACTGATAGCAATGATTTTTCTCCTTCTCACTTTCAAGAAATTTAAAGAGTACAATAGTGCAACATCATTTAACCATCTTTAATTGTCAAAAGATAACAGATGTGTTCCATTAATTCGTCAAAGCACTCACAAACTTACAATAGTGCATTCTTTGCAAATGTTTTTGAAAAATTTCTAAACCCTTCTCTAAATGCATGAGAAGGGTTTAAATAATAAACTAACTATAAACTAAAATAGATTATTACAAAAATATAGAGGAGGTTTCAAACAACCTTCCTCATAAAGCTAACTTAAACTACAATCTAGGAAATTAACAATTCTAATTTTGTGAGTCCTGCCCTTTCTTCTGAATGTGGTCACGAAGTTGAAAAATATCTAACATTGCTTTGAGCTGAGCTGGCTGTGATATCCTTGATCTGATCTGTCCCTTGAAAATAGTGTTTGAGAGTACTGACTGCGATCTCTTCATTGAATTTGTAAGAGACTGCAGAGTCTGATGCTGATGATAAGGTTTGATCAGAAAATTCCAGTAATTTTCTTGATCAAACTTATTTACCTTTTTAATAATTTCCTCTTGTGTATCTACTCTCTACTTCCACTGTGTTTCCACCTGTCTTGTTTCTGATAACACATCAGACGTGTTCTCCTTGAGAATTTTTGCTGTAGATAATTTTTCACACATAGATTCAATATTCTCACTTGATATCTTGGATGTCTTCATTGTTGCTTTCCGTGCATGTTTGATTTGCACTTCCCATTCTCTGAATAGAATTTCTTTGTGAGGCTTATCTACTTGAGGTAGATTATCTTCCTTCCCCGAATTTGATACTTTCCATTGGATGTGTTCTTCAATTTTCTTCTGAAGTCTTTCACATTCAAGTTTCTCGATTGCTATTTGTTGGATCGGTATTTTATTTGAATCACAATAGGAGTCAATTATATAAGCTTGATGACAAAACACTTTTTGTTATTTCTTTAACTTAGTGTTTAAATCCATTGCTTCTTTGATAAATTGCTATAATTGCGGTTGGATTTGTAACATGGTCATTGCTACTTCCAATTGTGCTTATTTTTCATTAATATATGTCTGATGCTGCAATTTGAGGCTTTCAATATCTTTATGAAATTGGGCTGTGTTTACTTTGACTTGCTCATTGGAATTATATTTCTCTTCATTCAACAACTTCTCTAGTTCTTGTGCTCTGGCTTCCTTTTGTTTTAGCAACAATATAACCTCAGTAGCTTTATCAACAGTAGCAATAGCATATGCCCCTGCATACTACGATAATTTGATTAGACGTTCAGTAGGATCATTTAAGAAATCTTTCCATAATACATCAATTGATTCATCTAGAGGCTTTGAAGTTGTTTCATCAATTCTCCTCCTTTTGTTTATTTTAACTACAACCTTATAACTAGGACTGTAGAAAATATCCAACGAAAGAATATCTTCAATTTGTAGAACAATCTGATCTGTAGGGTAGGCCGGTATGATTTATTTATCATGCATTGTTGGAACTTTTTGTATTGGATTAACATTTTCAACTATCTTCTGGGAGTGCTCAGGTGTCTGGAAACTCGTTGCCTGAACAGTATTGGGATTCTCTTTAGGAGTTTTTATTGCTTCAGAAAACTCCTTCTGTTCATCTATAAGATCTTTTGTTTCTGGTGAACTAGACTGATCTAGTATATTATGACTGTGTTGAACTATTTGAGAATCTGATTCTATTCCATTATTTCTCTTTTCCTCTAACATCTCTATCTCATGGATTACTTGGTCAAATATATTTTCTAGGCTTTCCTTTTTAGATTCAGATTCATTTCCAGAATGATCTGAATTATGAGATTGCTGCTATGACTGACCTAATTCATCTTTAGACATATCTTTTACTTCATCATCCAAGCTGATACTTGGAGTGTGTTTGTTATCATCTTCAATAGTTAACAAATTGAGAGGGACTTTCTCTAGTCTCTTGTTTTTATATGTTTGGAAAGCTTCAAAATAATCTTGAATTAGTTGGTTGGATTCATACTTGATAATGTCTAAAATCATTTCCATGCCCTGGAAGAGATCATCAAATCCATCTTCCTCGTTTACAAAAGGCTTTAACTTAAGCTCTGTGATGTAATTTTTAATTGCGTCATTTAGATCGTATAACCTTTTTGGCATTACTGCTAATTTCAATAAATGAATGTTGGAAAATTCCTTGTAAGTATGGCCAATGTCAAACAGTGCAAAAGTGCCACACTATACAGGGTAATTAGGCCAAATAGCTTTTTTAGCATCTTTCATCTATTTTGTGACACCATTAACAAGATGATAGACTATTTCTCCTGCAAGTAACTTATCGGGAACGTAATACGGTAAAACATGGGGAAAAGCTTAACTCTCAAATACTCTAATATATGTAAAATTCTCCTCTGCAAACCATCTAGCTACAGAAAGAATGTTTGCATTGGATTCTTCAAAAACCCTAGGGGATTTTTTATTGAAAATCATCTGGTGCATAGGCAATATGACTCTATAACAAATTTTATAGAAGTGTAGGTGTAAGTTTGAATCCTAGAGTTCTCTGTGGTGAATGTGAATTGGGGTGGGGTCTTGGGTAGTCCATTTCCATCCCATGGTAGGAAAACTAGAAGTAAAACAGATAGCATCCATGACATAGGCTGACATATAAAAGGGAGGTATTTCTCTAGATAAAATACTCCTTTTATTCCTATATTCGGTAATGTGTTTGGCTAGATTATCAGATAAGATGTTTTCCCAATTCAAGATTGATGAATTGATGATTGCGTCAATCAGGGGAACCCATTCTATTGAGAATCTAGTGTTATCAGGACTGGAAAATAATCTACATAACATACCGGCATCATAACAGTAAGCATTAGGAATTTGGTTAATTGGGTACGTGCAGGTATCTTGTCGCTTCCACAGTTCTCCTTCCATTCTTGGATGAATTTAATAAGGTGGATGTTCTCCTTTAAAATTCTGCAAAAATTCTTTATTGTATTTGTTGCGGGTGTGGTAGATGATACATTGCTGTTAAATATTCTGCCCTAAAAGAGCCCATAGTTTCTCCCCTCGAAATCTTGAACATTCTATTTTCAATTTCTAAGTGATCAATTTCCCACTTAACCATGTCTGTGTAAGGGAGAATTTTTGGTCTTGCAGCTATCATATGAATGTATGAGTATGCAACATCAAAAAGAGTTGCGTCTGAGGCAAATTCCATTCCCGTCGAAGAAAATTTGGTTATCACCTTGGTCCTTCACTTTCAAAAAGCTTATACATTGCTTCCCATGTCAAACTGCCGCAATCTTGGCTGCAGACAGTATCTGAAAATAAGGGAGACATCTCTATATTTTCAGTAGACGACGTCTGAGAAATCACTTTTCCCTTTTTGCTCATTTTACTCTTCCTCAATCCGTTAACTGGTTTCCTGAAAACAAAGAGAATTTTACAGGTATAGAGAATCAAAGAGACAAATCTATCATTTATTTCAACCACACGCAAGCAGATATAAATCTATCAAAATATAACATCAATCATCAATAATAATCTATGAATTAATATCTCATACACCTTCACGCGTAAAATATATCAATCACTTTAAAATCCGTTAAGATCTCGAATTTAATTTTGATATGAAACAAGTTAGTTCACATGCTTGATCCATTAAATGTCGTCGACGCGCATATCGTAAGTCATAATTTATAACCATTCATAATACTTACCCTTAAAGACTGTGAAATGTGATTTGTGCAAATCGTAGATCGCAACTTTAGGATAACAATTTGGTGTATGTTATAAGTTATGTGAAATGCGAATTGTGCTTTTTGAAAAACATAAGTGACTACGATTGTCGAAAGTTTTATATTCATTTCTTTATTTTCTTGTCAGGTTTGCGTAGTCGCAACTTATATCGATTTGATTTTAATTTTTTTTGATTGATTAAGTGAATTGCGATGCAATAAAGTAAATATAATGGTGATTGAAGTTTTTGCAAAGTTCAAACATATCTTCGGAAAAGTTGAGCGCATATCGTGGCTCGCATATTTTAAAGTTTATAAGTATTTGAAATTAATAAGATATACGATTTGCGATGCGCTCAAGAAAAATAAAGCAAAAAACTTTTTAAAATAAAATATTTATTTCCTAAGTTTTTTGTTTAAAAAATTAAAATAATTTCCTATTTATTTCTAAGGGGTCCCTATTTATAAAAATAAATGGCTTTGTTGCTTATAACCTGAAAACAAACACAGGGTGTTAATTGTATCAGAAATTTATTCTGCTGGAAAACCAAACATTCCGCCACAAACTTTCGAATATCAGATTTAAGGCCATCCCAAAAAAATTCTTTCTTCACCCTGTGGTAAGTTTTTAAAAAATCCTGAGTGTCCTCCTAAAGGAGAAGTGTGCAATTCCAGAAGAATCTTTTGTTTTAGTTGGGAATTCTTACAAAGATATAAGCGATCTTTGTACCATAAGGAATCATTTTTCCAACTAAATGTATCAGATGTACTAGGATATTGCTACAACTTTTGAATGAGTGTCCATACATCTTTGTCCTTCTTCCATTCATCTCTTGCTTCGGTTATCCAATCTGGTTGGATAATAGAAATGGCACAAAGCAATGCTTCCACCTCTTCATTCTTTCTTGAGAGTGCATCTGCAACAACATTAAGCTTTCCTTTTTTGTAGATTATTTCAAAGTCATAACCCAACATCTTTGTGACACATTTTTGCTACTCTTCTGAAGATAGTCTTTGTTCCAAAAAGTGTTTAAGACTATCATGATCAGTTTTTACCTTGAAGTGTCTTCCCATTAGGTAAGTTCTCCATTTCTTTAGTGCATGCAGTATTGCTAACATTTCCTTCTCATAAATAGGCTTATGTAAATACTTTCCTTTGATTGGACGGATTTCAAAATAAATGGGTGTTCCTTCTTGCATTAATAAAAAACCAATTCCATTTCATGAGGTATAACATTCCACAATAAAGGTTTTTGTGAAGTCTGGCGTAGCTAAGACCAGTGGTTGGAACATTGCCTCTTTAAGATGTTCAAAGGCCTTGGTTGCTTCTAGAGTCCAAGAAAATTCATATGTCTTTAGTAATGTTGTTAGAGGTGTTTTATCCCATAATTCTTAAAAAACTTGCGATAATACCTTGTCAACCTGAGAAATCCTCGCATATGATTTATGGTTGTGGGGATTTTCCGTTCCGTAACTTCATTTGCACAACTACTTACACACTCAATAACGCCCTTTAATCATTCATTGACATTCAAAACTCCACACATGACACCTCTAAACAACCAAATTCACACAATCACCTTCGTATAAATACTTTTGTAGCTACGACAAATGTTCCTAAATAATAATTAATAAAGACAAAGCCTTATGCACATCCGTTTTACGACATAACACTTTTTATTCCAAAAAATTGAAAACACAATTTATTTAGCATCCCCATATATGAAAAAGAGCCCTAGTTCTCCTTCACATACTTCTTAATAATATAAATTGAAAATTTTCTCAGCCCTATGCAAAAAAACTTTCAACCACATCAATTCCTGCATCATTGACCGAAGCACTAACATAACAATGCCCCACAACCACTTGTCACACAGATTGAAAAAATAGTTTATCTAATATTTCATAATGAGAGTAACTTTTATAGTCCAATGATTATGATAATTGTTTCTAAAAACGAGACTAGCTCCCTCCACACCCCCGTCAGTGTTAGAGCACCCTCATTTATGCAAAATACCCCGTTTCTCCCGCACATATGTTATATAAATAATAAAAATAATATAAAAATAATAATAATGATTAATTATTAATTAACTAATAATTAGTCGTGAATAGGCATGTCTCTAAGGACATGACTGCTTGTGAAGAGGTACCTACCTAGGTATATAAGCATGCGCTCACCCTTATTGTAATAATATCACTTTTCAAATATTCTTATATATAATTACTTGTCCTAGAAAGTATGTCCTCGTCTTCGAAGTATTCTGGAGATTATTGCAGTATATGAATTTTGTTCGTAACATTGGTATCAAAACATTTGTTTGAGTATACGAACCTTGTTCAGTACATTAGTATCGGAGGATTCATTAGAGGATACAAACTTTGTTTTGTACATTGGTATCAGACCATTCCTTTGAGAAAATGAACCTTGGTCGTTACATTGGTATCAAGGTTGTTCGATCCTCAGACCACTCACCCACTGTACAGAACCAATCTGATCCGACCTTTGGCCATCAAGTTGTCGTCAATCTTGTTTCCGTTATAATCGTAGTGTTTCGCTACACATTGTTGAAGGTTCTCCATTCTTCCATTAGGCCTTTGGTCATTAAAACAAAAAATTAAGAAAAAATGAAAACAAAAGGGTAAAAAATTTATTAAAGAAAAAAAAACAAAAGGGCAAAAAATTTATTAAAAGAAAAAAAAAACAAGGTACGGTGGGGAAAAAATGCGAGAGAAGGGGGGGGGGGGGGGTGAATCAGTATTTAGTGCAGACAATCAAACTTTTAATTTTTCCTTTCTAAAAACCCATACGCTACTTTACTGAAGGAAACTAGCGTATATACACAGATATCCTTTACAGAACTTGCGTATGACTAGAGATCTAATTATGTGTTTGAATCTTAACTCAGATCATTTCATTATTCATTCATCAGATATTTCAGAAACAGTAAACAGGTGCAGACATAACAAAATAATCATCACACATATGCAACACACATGAACACCAGGATTTTTAGGTGGAAACCCAATTCGGGAGAAAACCACCACTGCCGTTGTTTCAGCCTTCAAAATTTATTATTAAGAAAACTTCTTACAATCATGTACTAGTGCAGACTCCAGAAGCCGACACGCGAGGGAAACCACCGCGAGAAGGGTACAACCTTCTCATTTACCGACCTATCTGGAAGACTCGGCCCCCACTCTCGTTTGCAGGCGTTTTACGGAAGGAGCTAGGACCCCGACTCGTTTGACCTCTGGAAGGGCTTCCTTCTGAATGAAGGCCGACCCTCGGCACCATTACGGACACGTTTAAACGATTTTGCGCCCGGATCAAAAACGGCTGGTTCAGCCTTCATATCCAACAATCATACCTTTCTCATTGTGAACGAACGAGTTGAGCCTATGTGGGAATATTTGAATGCTTGGACTTCGGAGCGAATGTACAACACATTCAACCTTCCGAAACCATTGAATCCAGAAATAATACGCGCATTTAATCGGACTCGCATATATACGTGCTCGAGAAGACGAGCACTGCGTGTCACTGATGCATTTCCCGGGAGAAGACTTAAACGCGCGCATGCGCGCTGTCACGGACCGTGTATACACGCGCTTTTCACGAGACAAACCTGCGTATAGATATATAAAAGATAAAATTTGCAGTACAGACCAGATCTATAAACTTACCCAGATTTATTCAATCTCTTCAACAGGATTGCGCCAGGTCTTCTTCACTTCTTTTCAGATCATCCTTGACATTCACCATTTCTAGATCTAGAGATCTTGAGCCTTCATCATGTTCATAGGAGCATCATAGATTCGGATCTATCAATTAGGAACAGAGTTCACCCATACAGATATACTTCAGAGTGAAGTATTCATCAAAGCCCAGACTCATCCACACCTTTTGCACAATGATTTTCTTCTCCTTATATAGGGTTACCCTTCATCAATACCATGAGTCAAAACCACATAACTTCCAATGGTATTCCTAGACGGGATCACATAGGCGAACCATCATTCAATACAATGGGTTAATACCATGGTAGGTACCCCTGGTTTTACAAATTTAGAGCGCTTTTTCCCATACGCGACTTGGCACATTATTTCCCGCGTGCATACGCTACTTCATCTAGACAAATCCGCGTATGCCTTGAGACATACTCTTTTCATCATGTTCTGACACATACTGAAATTCCTTCCATCAATACTTTCTATACTCATTGTAGATACATCAGATTTACATCATTTAACAAGTTCGTCAAGTCAAGAACAACTTCGTCAAGTAGGTTTCCATCATCTTCATCAAGTGGGTTGCCATCAAGGACAACACTCTGCATCATATTGCCAACAATCTCCCCCTTTGGACTTGATGAAAACCACGATGGTGTTTGATCACCATAATAGATAGATACATTAAAACACCATGTCACTCTCCCCCTTTGACATCAAGGGAAAATGGCAGATCAAAACCAACACAAGGTTTTTCCCCTCGTGTAGACATAAGAGCTCTGCAGATCTGATGTGCACTGAAGTTTACCATGCTCCCCCTGAGTTCATGCTGAATCTTCAAACATATTTTTCAATGAAGTACATGATTCTATGACCTTCCTATCACCAAGACTCATACTTACATCAAAGGTCCAACCAAGTGGATTTACATATGCGACTCAAATACCCAACCAAGTGGGTTTACACATTTTGACTCAACTACCCAACCAAGTGGGTTTACAAATTTGAACAAGTCCTTACATGACTGAATATTAAAATTTACATCATGGGTCTCAACATGAACTTTTCATCAAATTACAAGTATGACTTTTCACAACCAAAACCAAAAAGACCTTAAGGGAGAGATCAAGTTTCAGAACCATCATAATGCCAACAATGCATTATTCTCAGCCAGGCTAATGCTCCCCCTGAAACTGTGCATCCTTTCCATATGACCAAAACTCCTCCTTAGCTTGAGTAACCTAAACACTTTCAACAACCAATCATCAAGGCATCTTCACCCAATATCAGAGAATGAAACAGAAATATGAGAGCTGAAACATCACTAGAGAAGCCATACAGCATCAGAGATACCAAACAACACCATAGCTTGTGCTGAAGAATACTGACCCAGAAACTTTGTCAGCAACCACCCATACGCAGTTTTCTATGTATGAACTCGCGTATATACGCGACTGTCTTTCAGGAAACCCGCGTATCCAATTTAATCTTCTGAAATTAAGCAGATCTGATCTTCTGAGAGGCAGAGACCATTCCCAGCTTCTGTCTGAGATATTTGAATGCTTCCTTGGGCAGAGGTTTGGTAAATATATTAGCAACTTGTTCTTTGGAGGGAACATACTCCAACTTCACCTTTTGTTCAAGCACTTGTTCACGTAAGAAGTGATACTTGATGGGAATGTGCTTGGTCTTGGAATGCATAACAGGATTCTTTGAAATACTGATGGCACTTGTATTATCACACATAATGGAGATAGTGGTGATAATTTGATTTGAATGTCTTGTAAGGTTTGCATCATCCAGAGAAGTTGAGTGCAACATGATGCGGCAGCCACATATTCTGCTTCTGCTGTAGATAAGGCAATAGAGCTTTGCTTCTTGCTGAACCAAGATACCAACCGGGGCCCCATATAGAATGCACCACCACTTGTGCTTTTCCGATCATCAACATTTCTAGCCCAATCTGCATCAGTGTAAGCATGAAGAGTAAGATCAACATTCTTTGGATACCATAGTCCAAAGTCTTGAGTTCCTTGTAGATATTTGAATATTATTTTGACAGCCTGAAGATGAGACTCTTTTGGATTGGCTTGGAATCGTCCAACAATCCCAACTGCATGCATAATATCCAGTCTAGTCCCAGTGAGATATAGAAGAATTCCTATTATAGATCTGTATTCTGGTTGATTCACCGTGGGAGAATCATCATGAGAACTGAGATTACATCCGGTTACCATTGGTGTACTTACAGGTTTGCACTCTTCCATCCCATACTTCTTCAGAATTTGCTTAAGGTATTTTGCTTGAGATAATAATATACCTTCTGTAGTTTGATGCACTTGTAAGCCAAGAAAGAATGTTAGTTTCCCAAGTAAAGACATTTCAAATTCTTGTTGCATGACAGAAGAAAATTTATGACTCATAGATTCTTCATTACTTCCAAAAATGATATCATCAACATATACAACCACAATCAATAGTTTATCATTTTCAATTTTTGTGTATAAGTTACTATCAGCAGACCCCTTTGAAAATCCTTTTTGATGAATATATTTGTCAAGACGATAATACCATGCCCTTGGAGCTTGTTTGAGATCATATAGAGCCTTTTTAAGTCTACAAACAAGATTTTCATCATTTCCCAAAATGAATCCTTCTGGTTGTTCTACATAAACTTCTTCTTCTAGATCACCATTGAGGAAAGTAGATTTGACATCCATTTGATAAACTTTTATTTGTTGAAAACTTGAAAAAGCAAGAAACATTCTTATGGCTTCAAGTCTAGCTACAGGAGCAAAAGTTTCTTCAAAGTCTATACCTTCTTGTTGAGTATACCCTTTGCAAACCAGTCTAGCTTTTTTTCTTATAACGTCCCCATTCTCATTTAGCTTGTTCTTGAATATCCATTTGGTTCCAATGAAATTTTTATCATGTGGTCTTGGTACCAATTCCAAAGTGTGGTTCTTTTCAATTTGATCAAGTTCTTCATTCATGGCCTGAATCCAACATTCATCTTTGCTAGCTTGATTGACATTGTGTGGTTCAATCGTGGATAGAAATGCCAAATAGCTAGGAGATCCCACAAGAGTCCTCCTTGTTTGTACACCTGCTTCCTTGTCTCCCAAAATTTGAGATTCAGGATGATTCTTTTGAACATATCTGGATGGAGCCTTTCCAGATAAATCATCTTCAGGTTCTTCATTGGATCCACTGTCTATATTATTTCTATTTGATGTAGAAGGAAAAAAGTCACCATCATCTTCTTCTGTTGTTTGTCTTTCTTCTTTAGGGATTGCATGAGACTCATCAATAACAACATCAATAAATTCAACAATATTTCGAAGCCTTTTATTGTAACATTTGTATGCTCTGCTTGTAGATGAGTAACCAAGAAGTATTCCTTCATGTGATCTAGGTTCAAACTTGCCAAGATTTTCATCATTATTTTTGATAAAGCATTTACTTCCAAAAACTCTAAAATGTTTCACAGAGGGAGAATTACCATACCAGAGTTCATATGGAGTTTTGTCACTATTTACCCAAACATGTGCCTTGTTAAGAATATTTGCTGCTGTGTGAGCTGCTTCTCCCCAAAAAATATCAAGTGTTCCAAAATCATCAAGCATAGCTCTAGCCATTTGTTGAATTGTTCTATTCATTCTTTCTGCTACGCCATTTTGTTGTGGAGTGCCTGCTACAGAAAATTGTCTTTTTATGCCATGTTGTTCACAAAATTCAAAGAATTCATTTGATGTATATTCTCCTCCTCGATAAGATCTAAGGCACTTGATTTTTAGATCTAATTCATTTTCAACCAGCGCTTTGAAGATCTGAAATTTTTCAAATGCTTCATCTTTGTGTTTGATCAACCCAATCCAACACATTCTAGAGAAATCATCAATGAATAAGATATAGTATTCTTCACCACGAGGTGACTTTTTCCTCATAGGTCCACATATGTCAGTATGAATGAGTTCAAGAGGCTTACTTGACGATCCTTCCTTGGCATTGAATTGCACTCTGGTTTGCTTACCGAATTGACAAGATTTTCATATGATACTTTCAGGTAGAGAAATATTGGGAAGACCACGAACAACATTAAGTTTGCTTGATTTGTTGATTTGAGAGAAGCTTAGATGCCCCAACCTTCTATGCCATAGCCAGTTTTCTGAAGATTTACTCAAGTAAAATTATTCTTTGCAATTCTTCAATACATACAGGTTGCTTGGAGTTCTTTTTCCTTTTACGAACCCCACATTCTTTTGAACTAAAGACAACTTAAGTTCCTTGATCACACATTTGACTTACACTTAACATATTATGCCTTAAATCATCCACATACATGACATCATTAGCCTTCAACTTTTCTTTTAGAAACACAGACCCTTTTCCTTTAATTACAGCAGGAGTATCATTTCCAAAAGTAACTTTCTTTTCCTTTTCTAGAGCACTATATGCACGAAGTTTGTGTTTATCACTTGTATGTGTCTCGAGCATCCACTATCAATGTACCATTGATTTTCTTCACCTTCCGCAAATAACACTATGCCACAATTTTCAACCTGTGATTCCTTCTTTTTCCATATTTTGGATTTTGAAGGAAGATGCTCTTTTGGCTGAACTTTGCTCCTGCATTCAGATTCTTCATGCCCATAGTTATTGCAATAAGCACATTCAACTTCATTTAGAAGAGGATAAAAGTTGTTATAGGTATTCTTCTTTGTTTCAATATCAACCCTTTTCTTTCTTGCTTCTCTTATCATGATGGTTTTATATGCAACACATTGAGCAGCTTTATGGCCAAAATTGTGACATGAGAAACATTGTCCATTGAAGAAGAAATTTCTGCGATCATGAAATCTTCTACTTGAATTTACCTGTTGATTGGGGCTTCTTTGAAAGATATTCATGTTAGTGTTCCTTGCATTAAGATGATCATGCTTTACCTGTAAAGATTATTTATTCCCTTGCTGAGTGGCAGAATTTTGTAAACCAGCTGTAGCTGCCTTTAGATAATTTGGTGCTGAAGTTTGAGAAGATTCTCCAATATATCCAAGACCTGTCTTTATAAGAGGAGAACGTTGTACCTTGATAATCTCATCTAAGGTTTCAGATCCTTTAGCAAATCTGAAATTCAGAGTCTTTGCTTTCTCAAATTCTTTTCTTACACTTACCACTTCACATTCTAATTTCTCATTTTGTTTCTTTGCCTCTTCAACCTGCTTTTCCAGAGTCTCGATGGTTATTTTCCTTTCTTCTAAGAGAATTTTATATTCTTCTAAGAGAATTCTGCTTTGTTCTAAGCGTATTTTGAGTTGATTGTTCTCTTCAAGAAAATCATTGTCCTCTAGAGCATCCACAAAAGTATCATTTTCTTCTTTAGATTCAAAAGCCATGAGAAGTCTAAGATCTTGTTCACATTCTTCCTCACTATCAGATACCCCATCACTGTCATCATGATTATAGTAACTTCTTCTAGTGCTATACCGGTTCTTATTTCTAGCTACTTCCTTTCCTTTTGCAGGTGTTTCTTTGTGAGGACACTTAGCAGCATAATGACCAACTCTTCCACAATTAAAAAATTTGAAAGGAATCTTACCTCTAAACCGTCCTGTACCAAGTTGAATTTTCTTTACAAAATTTGCCTCATCTTCTTCCGAAATATATCCTGATCCTTCTGTTTCTTGTACTTCTTTCCCTTTTGTAGAAGCTCTAAAAAAAACTTCTTTGACTTCAGATGGTCCTCCTCTTCTCATTTCATATGCAGTCAGTATGCCATGAAGTTGCACCACAGTAAGATTTTGAAGATCCTGTTTTTCTTCAAGAGCAGAGACTTTTGACTCAAATTTTGCCGTTAGCGATCTCAAAATTTTCTCAACCAAAGTAGTTTCGGTTATTGTTTCTCCCATATTTTTCATACGATTTACAACATCATCAAGACGTAAAAAGAAACTGGCAATACTCTCATCACTATGCATCTTTAAATTTTCATATTCAATTCTGAGAGTTTGGAGTTTTTCACTTTTTACCTTTGCATCACCTTCATAACTCATAATGATTTTGTCTCATATTTATTTTGCTATATTCAGCTGCATGACTTTGACAAATTCTGATTCTGTTAGACTTCCTGTTATAGCATTGAACGCTTTTGCATTTGATTCATAATTCTTCCTTTCAGTTGGATCTGTTGGTGTAGCAGCTGGATATTGATATCCTTGTTCAACAATGGCCCATACATCTGCTCCCATAGACTGAAGAAAGGATCTCATCCTCATTTTCCAGAAGATTAAATTTCTTCCATTGAAGAGCGAAGGCTTGATAGATGCTGTTCCTTCTTGATAGCTCATCTTGCTTGATCTTCCTTCTAGCTGCTAAGATTTTTCAGAAGGACCTGCTCCGATACCAATTGTTGGGAAAAATACTGAGAGGTGGGGGGGGGGGTGAATCAGTATTTAGTGCAGACAATCAAAATTTTACTTTTTCCTTTCTAAAAACCCATACGCTACTTTACTGAAGGAAATTAGCGTATATACGCGGATATCCTTTACAGAACTCATGTATGTCCAGAGATCTAGTTATGTGTTTGAATCTTAACTCAGATCATTGCATTATTCATTCATCAGATATTTTAGAAACAGTAAACAGGTGCAGACAGAACAGAATAATCATCTCACATATGAAACACACATGAACACCAGGATTTTTAGGTGGAAACGCAATTCGGGAGAAAACCACCGCTGCCGTCGTTTCAGCCTTCAAAATTTATTATTAAGAAAAATTCTTACAATCATGTACTGGTGCAGACTCAAACTAGCACGCAGGAAACCACCTGCAGAAGGCTACAACCTTCTCTTGTTTACCAGCCTATCCTGGAAGGGAACTACAACCCCCTTCTCTCGTTTACCAGCCTCTCCTGGAAGGGAGCTAGGACCCCCTGAACTCGTTTACCAGCCTTTCCTGGAAGGGAGCTACAACCCCCTGACTGAAGGCTTCGACCCTCAACACCATTGCAGACCACGTTTCATCGATTTTCAAACTGGATCAAACAACTTCAACACAACCCTTCACTTATCAACAATCATACCTTGCTCATTGCTTCAAACAGAACAATGAGACCACTGTAACCAGAATATCAGATATAACCCAGACTTCAGAATAGATATGCAGAAACACATTCAACCTTCAGCAACCATTAGATCAGAAATAATACGCGCTTTTATTTAATCAGACCCGCGTATATACGCGCTTTCCAGAAGACAAACCTGCGTATACTTTAGTGCATTTTCCAGAGAAAAACCCTAACTGCGCATACGCGCTTTTCCTTCCACAGACCCGCGTATACACGCGCTTTTCATGAAATGAACCTGCGTATAGATCTATAAAAGATAAACTTTGTAGTATAGACCAGATCTATAAAATTACCCAGATTTCTTCAATCTCTTCAACAGGATTGCGCCAGGTCTTCTTCACTTCTTTTCAGATCATCCTTGACATTCACCATTTCTAGATCTAGAGATATTGAGCCTTCATCATGTTCATAGGTGCATCATAGATTCAGATCTATCAATTAGGAACAGGGTTCAACCATACAGATATACTTCAGAGTGAAGTATTCATCAAAGCCCAGACACATGCGCACCTTTTGCACAATGATTTTCTTCTCCTTATATAGGGTTACCCTTCATCAATACCATGAGTCAAAACCACATAACTTGCAATGGTATTTCTAGACGGGATCACATAGGCGAACCATCATTCAATAGAATGGGTCAATACCATGGTAGGTACCCCTGGTTTTACAAATTTAGAGCGCTTTTTCCCATACGCGACTTGGCACGTTATTTCCCGCGTGCATACGCTACTTCATCTAGACAAATCCGCGTATGCCTTGAGACATACTCTTTTCATCATGTTCTGGCACATACTGACATTCCTTCCATCAATACCTTCTGTACTCATTGTAGATACATCAGATTTACATCATTTAACAAGTTCGTCAAGTCAAGAACAACTTCGTAAAGTAGGTTGCCATCATCTTCATCAAGTGGGTTGCCATCAAGGACAACACTCTGCATCATATTGCCAACAGAGTCAAAATATATTTTGTTATACAAAATCTACGACTGCAGACAAAAGTGTCTTCCCTAGATTGGGTGGCTTAGTTTAGAACAATATAAGGACAAAGTAGCTATTGTTTTCCATAAACTAAATAGATAATGGGATGAAGCCTACTTGTAATCCAATGTGTGCTTCACTCATTTCTTGGCTTGAATGCTCCAATCCTAGCTCCCGTCACCAAAATTAGAACCTACACAATCAAACAACATAAGCCAATGATCTATGGAATCTACGTAGCATCATTTAAATACTTCATTCAATGGATGAACATGGCATCGAAATACATGAAATCATAACATCACATATATGGAAACACATAACTCTTTGCATTAATATAAATGGAAGTAGTTACAACCATAAATAGAAATTGATATTGTAGAAGAGCTCCTCTAGGCTGACTTGTTCCTTTTTCGCAAAGTGTCATCTTCAAGAGCGACTCACTGCTATTAGAAAATAGAGTACCTTGTTTTCCCAATTTCCCCAACCATACTAGTCAATACCTTTTTAATTTTTAACAATATTGAGGAGGACAACATATGATTGATTTGTAAGTTCATCCTTCAGATGAATCCCTCTTAGTATTTTTAACGAACCCTGCGAAGGAGTGGTTTGACCTTGTCATGTTCGAAAAGTCCATAGTTTTTTGATGTTTTAATGATTCCAACAAAGGTAAAACTCAACATATTTTTCATGTTTAGAGAGTTTGAAAAAAGAGGCGAAAAAAAAATCCATATGTTCCTTTTCATAAGTAGTCCCTCGAGTTCAAAAATGCAGAAAAAAATGCCCAAGATAACCTTTTAGCCATATTCAACTAAGGTAATAATTTTTTGTAAATAGTCTATCTCAGTCCAGAAAAGGGTTAAACTTATACTGACTAGACATCTCTTAATTTACTTTAACCATTTCGAAAAGACAAGTGCTCGACAATATTTTCATATTTTGGGAGTCTGAAAAGAGCTAAAAGAGAACTCCGAGGGGTTCCTTTTTTGTGAGTTTTTGGAGCCAAAAAAGTGATAAAAATGTACTCCTTGGTCAAAATGATATGTGAAAACACAACAAAATCCATTAAAAAGGTGTCAAACTACTCAAAATGTTAAAATTATGCAGCTATGGTCAAGTTTCACCTTGGAAAACTCATATGAAATAGATATGATTTAATTGAATTCCTCTTTTAGAGAGGACAAAAATCAACCTAAAGATAAACTCATTTAGATAAGAAGAAGTTGGTTTTTGAATTTATGAACCCCCTCATGTACATTGGATTAGGTTGGCCCTATTCACATGTGCATATTAGATCAGGTCGACCCTAAATCAGGTTGATCCAATGGATGGATATAAATATAGGTTCCCTCTACCTCATTTGGACATAATGCTAAGACACTCTTCTCTCTTGGTTTTTGTCTCACACAGGTCTGAGGCTTTTCCACGGCATAATAGGTTCACTCTGAGGTGAAATTACAGGGTCCAAGGCTCGCAGCTCTGATTTAGGGTTTTGGGCCCCAGTCGCAGGCACAAAACTAGAAGTTTTTGACCATGTTTGATCCCTCCTCGGCTCATGAGTGGGACTAGAGCCTCACACAAATCCCCTTATGTGCATGCGACCATGAGTTTAGGGTTTCCTCAGTGAGATCAGATCCCATTCACACACTTCCAAGATCATCAATGTGACTAGAAATCACAGTCGCATGCACATCTCTTCTTTAGTGCGACCGAAGTATCCAAGTCGCATGCAAAACACGTCCTCCATGCGACCGAGAGATTATGGTTTCTACAATCCAATTTTTACCCCAAATCACACACTTTCCTAGCTTAAGGGAGCTACTATGACCCTAAAGTTGCACAAATAACTCCTCCTCCATGTGACATAGGACTAAAAGATGAATTTTCAAGATTATGAAGATTCCGCTTAGTGATCATAGGGTTCGAAAAGTTGATTTTAGTTAGTGACGGTTTAGTACAGTCTTCAGAATCATATTTCAGAGTGTATACATTGTTGGGTTCATTTCATGAATGTTATAGCTATTTTGATGGTTATTTTTATAGTTGAAGATATGAATCTTTGTACTCTTTCTTTCTGAATCATTTGACGATAATCTAAGAAGAAAAATTTGTAAGTTTTTTCCCCATAGTGTGTTTTTCCCTGGTCTTCGACCAATCTTGGTGTCTCTATGTATGCATGCTTTTCTTATAATGTTCCTTTATGTTCCGCTACACTGATGATGATGGTATTTTTCTTTCTACATAGTTGCATATGCTGATGAATAATGATACAAAATTTAATAATGGTATGATGTTATGGGGTGAACTTAATGTGTTAATGAAGAAATGCAATTATCAAAGCAAAGAACAATATATCCCTATGAAAAATTTATGTGGTATCGGATCTGGAATGAATAAAAGTCATGGAGATCACCCCCATGGAGACACTTTTTATGGAAGCAAGAAGAGGATGGTGGAGAGATAAAATAATTCTAGGGTGTGAAGAAAATCCTAGGAAATTTGTGCATAAGTGTTTGATGATTAGGGTTTGAGAGAAACCCTGGTTTATGGAAAAGACTTGAGATTTGATATATGAAACTCTACCATGGTCCATGTGAAGATGATCAAGCATGATAGATTTGATGAAGCCCTATATGGGATGGTATGTAGTATGTATGGTTGTTGATAAAGTTGACTGAAGGCAACATTGTTATGTGGACTATGGATAGTAATGACGCTTGAAGGATGGTTCAAGAAGGATAGGATCACCTCTCGTTGAAGATAAGTATTCCTTGAATTATGATGTTTCTTTGTGTATTTACCCTTTTTCATACTTACAGATCTAATTATTGTTTTGATCATTTCTTATACTTACTGCATGTATATTTGAGTATTTAGATGTTTCTAGCCTCCTTGATGAGATGTGATAAGTGGATCCTTATTGAGGATCATTTGAGATGCATGAAAGAAAAGATATATATGGATAAAGGTAAAGAGGCACATCATGAAAACATGATAAGCACTACAAGTTGCCTATGAGAAGGTGCACACTTATTTGAATGCATGGTATAGTATTTCAATGTAACATTGAATGGCAAGGTTATCCCTAAGGTAATTTGAGATTGTCTCATTATCAAATGGCTCATGCATTTATATGAAAGTGATTTGGATCCATCATTCTTATGATGAAATGGTGCACTTGGTATTGAACATTTTGATCATGATGATCTTCTTGATTTTATGAGGCTACTTATTTTTGATCTTGGATATAGTGGTGTACTTGATGTTTGGCTAACATATAATGTTTTTGGAGATCCTGATTCTATGAAGAAGAATTGCACCTTGACTCTAGTAAATGATACTATTAACACTTAACATGGATAAGACATGATGGATCTCATATATAAAGTTACCTCATTGATTCCTATATATATATTGGTATTGATAATGCTGGTGATGAGCATGATGAAAGTATGGAAAAATGGTTGGCACTATTGTTGTTTTGGTAGAGTTTTATTGAATGACATGTCTTGATCCTAATTATCATGACAAACATGATAACCATGATAGAAGTATAACTATGAGATTGACATTGTAGATACTTCATTAACTGTGGTAAATATGGCATATGGTAAATCTAAATGCCCTAAATTGATGAATTGACTTGATAGAAGTGATATTGTGTTCATGATATTTGAAGTATGATGTCACACCTATTAGCTGCCCTTATCATATGATCCTTACTCTTAATATATTGAATTATGTGACATAGAATTAATGCATGTGACCATGACTCTTGAAGTCTACTTCCATTATATATTTGAATCTAACCCTTGATGGAGGAGTGATGTCATGATATATTGGTATAGTAATTGATGTTAGCATGTTACGACTATGATGGGTATATGTTTGAATTTATTATATAATAGATATGATAACAAATGAAAATATTTTAGACATGTTAATGGAATAAATGAATATGACTGAAATGGATTCTCGTTCAGAGGGATAACCTCTCCATAATATCCCTTTTCCTACTATCATTTGCATTATCTGTATATTATCTACTGCAGAAATATGATTTATGGGCATGAATAAACATGCACTGACATTGATGATCTATAACAAAGGTTTGATCTGAGGAATGAGAAGTTTTCCCTTGCTATAAGCCTCAGTCACACGAAAGAAATCCTATAGGTGCGATTGTAGCCTCCCAGTTGCATGGATGCAAGTTCAATGGTGTGACCAAGGCATTGATTCAATTCTAAGCTAGGGTATGGCAGTTGGAAGCCACAATCACTCACATAACATCCTTGAGAGTGCGAACAAGGGTGAGACTATACCTTCAGGACATGAAAATGAAGTTTTATGCATTAAATTGTATGTTCTCTTGAGAGATGTTAGCCTTACAATTTTGGAGCAGACAAAAAAATATATTTGAGCAAGAAAGTTTGAATGTTTGCTATAATATGAACTTGAAGACTGAAATTGTGTTTGCAGGTGACTGATATATACATGTAGATATGTCATTATGTTTGAATTTTGTGCTACAAGAGATTGACATGATTTGGCTGATTGATATAGATGAGAAGTATTTGGAGTTTTGAAATGATGCTGGAAAATAACTTATAACTTTGAATCGATGATTGAGATATGTTTTGGACTATATATCTCTCTACGATAGCAAATTTGAATTTGACGACTATTGATTTGATGTCAATGCTATGTGAGCACAGTGACCTTCAATGACTACCATTGGTATTCGATAATGGTTTTGTATTGGACTCATTATTTTTAGCACATTGGTTGAAGTATTGACAATCGTCATTCAATATGATGTTATCTCTCAATGAATGGATGGAACCTACATGACTTATCTGTGGTGTGTGCATTTACATCTAGTGAAAATATGACTTGATGAAGTTTTGGATTGATATTGCATGGTTGATGAAAACCTTTTGGCATGATAATAAATGAAATCATGGCTTAATGAGAGCTTTACCTGTCTCTTGATATAAATAATTAACACTGAGATATTGATGGCTTTGGTATTAGTATTGATATGGTTTATAAACTTTGATGAGATGACTTAGTTAATTTTATTTCACAATATTGATTTATGAAAGACTAGGCATGTTGGTTTGGTAAAGTGTTATGGTTGTAGTGAGCATTACATGAAGAAATCTCCCCGATCTAGATATGTATGCATTGACAGTTATTTGCTGAAGCTAGGATAATGTGCTGATCTAAACTTCTACTTCATAAGTGTTACAAGGTATGATTTCGATTTTGGTTTTGGTTCTATATATACTGATGATCTACTCTTGAAAAGTAATGAGCCTATGATGATCCAAGTAAGAGGGACATGGCCTATGAAATATCGAAATGATGAATCATGGCATTATGAATTGATTTCTGAAAGTTTGGAAAATTTACTCTATATTGAAAAGTTATTAAAGAAGTATTGGAAAGAGGGAATGAAAAATCCATGTACACTTCGATTTAAGTTAAAGTTTTTTTTGAACTTGACATGGAAATCAAAAATTTATTGAAGGATTGATGTTATGCTTTGAATGTCCATCCGTGCGCGCGCGCGCACACACACACACACACACACACACACACACACACACACTTGATGTGCATAGAACCTGAATGAGTTCATGATTGAGATGCTTCATTCACATTGAGTTTCTACCGCATCCTTCGAGATATCTGCATAATATGATCAATTCTTGATCTAATATAAACTTTATATGATATGTGACTGCATGGATGTATTGTTGATATTTGAGAATATTATTGATGAGCACATTTGGATTCTGCTTTAGTATGATATCTTCCATGATATCTTGGATGAGAGGTCCAAAACATGACCGAGGTTGAGTACGATGTTGCAAGCATGACTAACTATGAGGCATGATGAATAATATCCTTAGAGATCTGTTTGAGCATGATCTGGATATGACATGGACACATTGTGATGACAAAAAGTGGGATACGATTTGTATAGAATCCCATATATAAATATATAGTTGGACCAAGATACTCTCATATATTGATACATTGCATCTATACATGACATGCTTATGCTTGTGGTTGGCTCCTCATTGAGAGGGAGGATAAATATGGTGTCCTTTTGTGATTTATGTGATTATTTATGTTCAGACATGATAATTGATTTGATTTCCTGTATGAACAAGGGACAACTGCTATTGATACTATATGATTCAAGTACGATTATATGTTGATGATTTATAGATAGCATCACTGATCGAGGACACTGAGCTAACTCTTCCTCCCTGTTTAAGTTCCTAGGTATGTGGAATTGAGATAGAGGTATCCTTGGTTTGAGGGATCTATGGACAATAGGGGATTACCCATAGCTGTTACCCGAGGTTGAGATGATGCTCCCTTATCTTCATAAGGTCATAGATGTTGCTCCCCTATTTGGTCTATGCAGAGTATATCCCAGTTGGAATCATACCCATAAGCAGGGAATGTTGGTATTTTCCCTCCTCGTATGGTGAATGGGTTGAGGAGGCTTGGAGGCATGTGATCCTTACCTGTTGGTAATTCAGGTATCTCGTCCAAGCCGGATTATGATGCAAGTGTTCTACTCCATGACTAATTAGAGTCATCTATGGGAATATTAGTAGGAAATATGATTGGTTTGAGAGAACCCTATGCGTTTATGGGTTGAGAATGAGCTCCCCAATGTGATACCATGGTTGGGACACGCTCCCCTATATGTTTGATATCCTATTGCTCGATATGGGGCCATAATAATAACTCCCCCCTGACATTTTGGGTTGAGTAGTGTTGGACGGATAAGTCGTTCTTGTGGACAAGATAGACCTCCCAAGTGTCCTACGGATAGCTAGCAACAAACAGACAAACAAAAACTATTTTCTCTAGATAATATTCGATTCAGAATTAGCTACAACAAGGGTTTTTAAGACCTACCTATAGTCCAGTGTTGTTCGTAATGATATTCTTTCCAGTTGCTTGAAAGATTCATCTTCAAAGATCTGCAATCACAAAGATGGAAAAAATCAATAGCACCTGCATAGTATAAACTAATTCATGAATCATATATCTATCAAGATGATCAAGGAATTTAAGAAACAAGTTAATCAATTAAATAACTCATTGATAAAACATGATAAACAAGCTACTTAATTAAAGAAATCATTGAGAAAACGGGATTCATTCGTATTATCTTTGATGAAGAAAGAGCCTTACAACTGTGTCTGCCTTGATGTCGTACAGGTCTTCCTGGGATCTGGAACAGGTGTTTCCTTTACTCTGACAAGCTTTGCACTCTCTCAGCTAAAATGCACATGCGTGTGTAATCATTCCCACATAATGATCAGTTAAGAGAGTCTGAGTTTCTACAGCATTTCTCCTTAAAAATTCTCAAAGTCTAACCCCCTTTGAGGCTGCACTATGGCTTCAATTTATAGGAAAAGAGAAGAGGTTTTAGCTCCACATAAGAGGGGATAAAATCCTCTTTTGAAGCGATTGAGCTGCATAAATCAAGGGGTAGGTTCCCATAATAGAGGAATGAACATACATGATAGGAGCGAACCTTCGACGAGATAATTGCTTCTAAAAGCTTCCAGATTTGACTGCTGGGCTTCTAAATGTTACTTTTCGCCTTCATTTTACCTTTTACAAGGGTCCGCACCTTTAATGAAGTAAAATTTTGTTTAGCTCCACATTCTTTAGAATAAATAGGTGCGGCACCGCAGGCAATGTTAAGAGAAAGTGTGGTACAAGTGTTTTTAAGACTTTTATGAGCTTTTCTCTCAATTTCAAGGCTTGATTTTAGGAACTTTGATGTTGTAGACTTATAAGGGAGTAATACATGAGTAATGATGAACCCATATAGACTCTAAAACGTCATGGTAACAAATTTCAGTGTAACAAATTTCCCCCTAAAGTGTGAAGTCTAAGAGCATTCGAAGAGTGATGTGTTTTATCATTTCAAAGATTATCCTATGAACACCCCAGTCGGAATCCTGTAAAAACATTCAATGCAAAACATATCTATATATATATATATATCATCACTGAGGTAGGCATTCCCATACTCAGATCAAAAACTAACTAAACTTGTTCTGATACAGAAATGATTTTAATATTACATCAATATTGTAGACACATCATGGATGCATCCATCTGTAGTGAATAGTCTACTGCATAATGAATAATAAAACTCCTCGTAGCCTGGATGGTGGAAACTAGATCCAGGGTCTTCATTTCCGCTACCCGAACTAGTATGATTCTATCCATGCGATTGATTATGTCGAAGTCGAACATGGTAGAAACCACTTGATTACCAGTCAATGATGTGAACTGTTAAAAAGTGTGAGAGAAACCACCAATAATGACAATGGCTCTCAAATTACTCAGTACAATCCATGAAATGTGAATAAGT